>OX155966.1:11457939-12057939 GCA_944548615.1 Micropterix aruncella
GGGCCCCCGAACAAAAACATTAAAAACATATTTTTTGTAGAAATTCTAAGTACAAAATGTATAATAAACTCTTTAGTCGAAAAATTGTATAATTAAAATAAATAGCATATTGTTATAAATTATCGACATTTGGGGCCCCGAGATTTTGATGGCCTAAGGGCCTCTACATGTGTTAATCCGGCACTGGTTTGATTGAGTAGATTATGGACATCATCAGATTACGAATATCACAGAATGAGCAATCGTCTTTAAACACTGGATGTTTACAGATGTAACACGCGGCAATGGGGCTGTAGCGGAGCATCCGTAAATTGAATTGTGTTTCATAGAATATTGTTTCAATTAAGAACTTTATTCCCAAAAAACGTGATTTTCTGCGCGAATAAATTGTTTGTAATAATTTTAAATACAAAAGTTTACTTTTTGTACTGGTGGTCGTGTTTTTTAATTTTTTGAAATGTTTTTGTAATAAGTGGATTTTGTAAGAAAAATAAATAAATACAATATGTAATATTTTCTCATTTCTCAAAACGACAAGCGCAAGGCAGCATTTCTCAAATCCAAAGAGGAAGCCCGGTTCGACAAAAACCGTTTTAACTACAGCAAAACGGTTTTGTCTGCCGCCAAGGGAAAAATCCAAATCCCGGAAGAAATGGCCACGGAATACTTTTCGACCACGTATGAGGACCCAATGCGGCTCCATAATTACAGCCCTCCGCCGGGCATTACACCTCCGCACCTGCCTACGGTAGCTTTTGCTTCTCAACCTCCATCTCTAGATGAGATGGAGGTCCTCAAACTAGAAAAATAAAAAACAACATGTTGTTTTTCATTTTTCCAGTTTTTATGTTTTTGTTATTGAATTTTTGAATTTCTATGTTTTTTTTTCATTTATTAGGTTTTTATAGACGTTTTTATAATTTTATGAGTTATTTGAAATGTAATTTTATTTGTAGAAATACCACTAGATATGTAATTTCTATACCCAGATCGGATTTTTGAAAATGAATTATAAAAAATTAAAAAAAAACATGTGTTTGCATGCACTACAATTATTATACAAAAATAACAATCGCCTTTTCAATAGATATCACTGTAGAGTAGCGTTTTGAGCTTAATTTGTTACAAGTAAGGGGGGGGGGTGTCGGACGGTACCGAATGCTTTTGAAAGATCTAGAAATACTGCTGTAATATGTGTAGTATATAAGTGTAACTTACTCACCTACTATATATTTTGTTTGCAAAATGAAACCGCTATGTTTTCGAGTTTCATATAGGTGGGGTTGATTTGTTAGTTTGGCCAATAATGATAATTATTATAATATTATCTATAAACCCGTACTATGAGCAACACTTCTCTCCTCTTTATTTATCGCTGAAATCACTATAAAATAAACTTGACTTACTATGATCAATTGAATAGTCAGAATCTATGTAGGTATGGACTACAACACTAGTTATGAATAGGTTTGGATTGGTCACGTAAGTATCGTATTCGAGATACTTTGTAACCTTCAATTCGATTTTATTCTATTTTAAAAATATATATTATGAAATAATTGTAGAGTAGCGTTATGAGATTAATTTATTTAATGTTAGGGGTGTGGAACGGTATCGAATGCTTTTGAAAGATCTATACATATTGTTGTGCACTTCTTTATTTATCGCTGATATAAGTGTAACATAAATTTGACTTACCATTGCCAATTGGATGATTAGTATCTACGTATGGACTACAGCACTGGTTATGAATATCACTAATGTTCACGTAAATTTCGTATTTGAGACACTTTGACAACTCTCGGGTCACTCGACGTTCCGGCGGGAGGTGCGTTGACAGTCGCCCGTGTACGCCCCTTTCGCCGGGCGCGCGCCGCGAATTACTCGGACAGGCGCGGAGCTTTCACAGCGGCATATCTTTCCGATGCTTCCCGATGGGTTTTCAGGGGGGCACGAGCGGCGCGAATGCCACGGGGCAACCGTGCGTTTTGCGGCGGCGGTCGGTGGGACGCGGGAGCGGTCGGTGCCCGGGAACGGACGCGCGGCGCCGCGACGTCGCCTACACTGGCGTCGCTCGCAGATTCAGCGGACGCCGGCGGGCCACTCCCCCCCTGTGTAACCCCCCCTTCTCTCTTTGCCCCCCATTTTCCCACGCTCTCTCTCCCCCTACATCTAAATCAGGGCTGACGCGATGAAATTGGCGTATGCTTTATGGCGTTCGCATTCCCGTATATCCGAATATTTTGATAAGCAAAAAGAGTAGATGATTATCGCTTTATATTTTCCCAACGGAGGGAAAGTATTGTGAGCTCGGGGGTTTTTTTTTTTTGGCGACATGAAGACGGATACATACGATTACAGATTTACCCCTTCCGAGGCGATTAAGACCATTTCCAGTCTGTGTATATAGTGGCGTATCTAGGGTAATTTGCGCCCGGGGACAAGACACAAAATCTGCGCCCCTTCTCGTATCCCGGCCCCAGTGAGTCTGGAGACTCACTGGGGCCGGAGTCCCCAATAAAATTGTTTTTTTCAGTTTATATTATGGAACGCCGATTTGGTAAAACTAAGGTCCTATTATCCCATTGCAATTATTTTTTTTCTGAATACAATTAAATTGTAATGGGATAATAGGACTTTAGTTTTTACCAAATCGGCGTTCCATAATATATGGTTCATAAATAGAATAAAAACTAAAAATTCGTGTACACAATTCGGAAGAGCAGACGCGTCGGAGCCATGATTTAGCGGTCACGTGACTATTGCGTCGCGTGTATACAGATTACAGACCAGGGTTTTAATGTCACAAATTTTTTGAACATTCAAGATTTTTAATTTTTTGTTTACCATCTCACGTTTTAAAATGCATTCGTTTTTATAAAATTAAAATGCAAAAGTTAGTTTAAATCGATCATCATTTTGGCGCCCCCTACCTCCCTGCCCCCCCCCCCCTTCCCCACCCCCCAGCTACGCCTCTGTGTGTATATTCCTCGACGATAGCGCCCAAACGCTTCATCCGATTATGCTGAAATTTAGCATGCAGGCATCATTCGGTTATGGCAAGAGTTGAAAAGATTGTAGTTGCAACCAGTACCCCAGAGGGCGCGCTAGTCATACTTCTATCTCGAAACATTGCAGTTAGAGACTTGAAATTCAGTACACAGATGCCTTATCCGAAATCATTTTGTGAAATTTTGGTTGGAATATCTCGTATACAAGCGATGAAAAAAATGTAAATACAACATAAGAAAATACAACATAATTTTTGGAAAATAATATTTCAATACCACGGAAATACTACAAAATACTAAAAAATACTGCTTTTGCTATCATATTCACTTGACATAATCACTATCGGGTTACGAGGGGTCGGCCGGGGAGTTTGAGGGGTTTGGCGCGCGGGGGGGGGGGAAGTCTTCTGTTTGCAGGGAAAGTCTTGGGTTGACACATGATTTTTTTATTATCAGAATACTTTTCATTGATCACAAATAACATTATCAGCTCGAAGTACGCAGTCTTATCAAAAAGTAGCCTACCTTATTACTTTCCGGCCCACCAACGCAATAGTAAAAAAAATTGTAAACGCGCTTTGAAAAATCTAGATTTATACGGAAATATCTATTTTCAGGCTCCCTGAGACTATTAAAACTGTTTCCAGGTTGAAGTCTGTCAGTGTGTCCGGTCAGCGTGTCTGTCAGTGTGGGTGCTTTCCTCCACGATAGCGCCCAAATGCTTAACCCGATTGATCTGAAATTTGGTATGCAGCCATCGCTTGGTCATAGCTAGAGTTCGAAAGGTTGTGGTTAAAATCGGTCCACCATGGGGCGCACTACTCATATTTTAATTTCGAAATATTGGACTAATAGGCTTGAAATTTTAAACGCAGATACCTGTTGGGCCGAAATCACAATGTGAAATTTCGGTTATAATATGTCAGAATTGATATGTATACACTAATAATATTTACATACAGCCTTATACACTAATAAATATATATATATACAGCCCTGCTTTCAACTATTTTACTGAGACACAACAGGATTATCTGCCATCTCACTTTTCCCCACATGGCAAAGTGGGACACGAATATCTGTCAGACGATGGTTTAAGCTCGGCAGAGTTTGAATATTGTTCTAGGATTTATTATAGTTTTCAGAGTTAATGGCATTTTTGGAGCCAACCGCGCCCGCTCGGTCGTAATTTATATTCCCAACACACACGTTAGGTACAAATAAAAGAATCGATGGGATAACTCAATCGACTATGTATGTATATATATATATCTTAATATATATAAATTACGTGTCACGTTGTTTGTCCGCGATGGACTCCTAAACTACTTAACCGATTTGAAACAAATTTGCACACAATGTGCAGTTTGATCCAACTTGAAAGATAGGATAGCTTACATCTTAATTTATAGTCGCAATATTATTTTATTGCAATGTCTATTATTTGACATTCACAATTATCTGTTAGCTCCAAACGTTTTTAACAGATAGCGATATCTTTTGACTGGGTTGAGTAAGTAATCAATAGATGGCGCTGCTATGTTAAACCATTGATTTTATAATGTAGGTAATCTTAATCTTAATATATTTGTATATAAATTACCTACGTGTCAAGTTGTTTGTCCGCGATGGACTCCTAAACTACTCAACCGATTTGAATCAAATTTGCACACCGTGTGCAGTTTGATCCAACTTGAAAGATAGGATACCTTACATCTTAATTTATAGTCGCAATATTATTTTATTGCAAATTATTTGTCTATTATTTGACATTCACAATTATCTGTTAGCTCCAAACGATTTTAACAGATGGCGATATCTGTTGACTGGATTGAGTAAGTAATCAATAGATGGCGCTGCTATGTTAAACCTACAAACGTGTCATATAAGCTACAATTCTAGCAGCTAAGCTACAATGTACCACTTAATCATTATGGTATGCCAACACCTGATCGCCCAGCCACCGACTTAGTCAACACCGATTTACAACGAGAAAAACAATATGACCATGGTAATTTAGCAACAATTATCATAAACAGTTAGCCATTACTGACAGCAGAAAAAAATATATTTATGATCGGATTATGCTGTCTGTTGCTGCTGAACAAGGCGGTTTGTCTTTCTTCGACGCACCAGGTGGAACCGGTAAGACATTTTTAATATCGTTGATTCTTGCCAAAATACGGTCGCAACAGAAAATCGCATTAGTAGTTGCATCGTCAGGCATTGCGGCTACTTTGCTAGATGGTGAGCGAACGGCACATTCAACATTCAAGCTGCCATTGGACATTCATAATAAACCAAATGCAATATGTAAAATAAAAAAAATAGTGGAATAGCTGCAGTGTTGCGGAAGAGTTCAATAATAATTTGGGATGAGTGAACAATGGCTCACAAATATTCACTCGAAGCATTGCATAGAACTATGCAAGATTTAAACGGCAATAATAAACTTTCCGGTGGTGCTATCTTACTTTTGTCTGGTGATTTCCGACAGACCTTACCGGTTATACCTCGCTCTACTTTCGCGAATGATGCATGTTTGAAACGATCATTCTTATGGCGAAGTGTTGAAATACTTCGATTGACCATAAACATGCGCGTACGATTGCAAAATGATCCATCAGCACAAATATTTTCCGAACAAAATAACCTAGATATTGGGAACGGTAAAATAGAACTGCAACCAAATACGCAATGCATTAAACTGCCAGACAATTTCTGCACTGTTCTTCAGAAAAAAATGAATTCATTCAGCGTATTTTTCCGGATATAAAGAATAATTTCTTGAATCATAACTGGCTCAGTCATCGAGCGATTTTGGCAGCCGAAAATGTTGATGTTGACGAAATTAACTTCCAGATACAGCAGTTGTTACCAGGCGATCTGATTTCTTTTAAATCAATCGATACTGTTGTTGATGAAAATGAAAGTGTAAATTTTCCAATTGAATTTTTAAATTCACTAGATATACCTGGAATGCCACCACATAGTCTTCGATTAAAGATTGGTTCCCCTATTATTCTCTTACGTAATTTGAATCCACCTCAATTATGCAACGGTACGCGTTTGGTCATCAAAAAGATCACCGGAAATATTCTTGAAGCAACCATTTTAACTGGGAAGTTTAAAGGAAAAGTGGTCCTGTTGCCACGTATTCCAATGATACCGTCAGATTCTACCATACCCTTCAGAAGGCAACAGTTTTCAATTCGTTTAGATTTTGCCATGTATATAAATAAGTCTCAAGGCCAAACAATGTCCATTTGTGGTTTAGATTTGGAAAATCCATGTTTTTCTCATGGGCAACTATATGTTGCATGTTCACGTGTAGAGAAACCATCGAATCTATTTGTGTTAGCTAAAGACAGGTTAACCAAAAATATTGTGCACCGATTAGTGCTAAATTAAATTGAAATTAAAAGTATTTATAATTCAAAATAATAAATATTATTATAAATAGGATAGAAAACTAATTTACCGCGTGAAATTTGTAGCACCCTCGGTGCTACAAATTTCACGCGGTAAATTCGTTTTCTATCCTATTTATAATGTCAAACAACCGCGATAGTCTTCGATTTTATATAAATATTATTGTTAAAGATTTAAGACTATCTGCCCTACCTAACTCATTCATAAGTTTAAGTGTCACATGTTATTTACTTACAATTTTGTAAAATACTCATTTGTTACAAAGTTGAATAAAAATAATAGTAAATTTTAAAATTAATTATTTTGTATTGATTTTTGCTTAATATCAACTGCACGAAAATTTTAATCAATCGTGTTCAAAGTCCTTCCCCTTCAAATCCCAATCCAGTAGATTTTTATACCAGCATTAACGTTTCCGTCTTCGTTCGTAAATAATAATTTCATTGTATTAAGGGTTACGGTAGTAGAAAAACTGTCATGGAGGTCGCCATATTTTTTTACAAATGGCATCTATTTAAAAAAGCATGGTGGTCCCCATGAATGATGTTCTCCTACCGTTCCTCTTAAATAGTTTTTTACAAAAATAATGTAATGTAATGTAATATAACAAAAACCCTAGCCACAGCAACGCGTGGCCGGGTCTGCTCGTATATATATGTATATATATATATATATATATATATATATATATATATATATATATATATATATATATATATATACATATATATATATCTATATATATATATATATATATATATATATATATATATATATATATATATATATATATATATATATATATATATATATATATATATATATATATATATATATATATATATATATATATATATATATATATATATATATATATATATATATATATATATATATATATATATATATATCTATATATATATATATATATATATATATATATATATATATATATATATATATATATATATATATATATATATATATATATATATATATATATATATAAATATAAATATATATATATATATATATATATATATATATATATATATATATATATATATATATATATATATATATATATATATATATATATATATATATATATATATATATATATATATATATATATATATATATATATATATATATATATATATATATATATATATATATATATATATATATATATATATATATATATATTGTCAGAAATGTCACATATCTTGACGACGCCTGAAGCCGAAATATTGATATACATTTTATAACAATCATTAATATTTAAGAAACACTAATCGCCTATTATTTTTCAGCATTCATTCTCGTCTTTCGCATTGTTGTGTTGCTGCTGTAGGAGACAGTAGGAAGCCAGTTTGGTCAGGTTCTAATACCACAGCAGGAAACACTTAGCAAACACTGAAAGTAGAGAAGAAAAAGGCGTGGAGTCGCTCCTGGTCGCCACAGACCAGATAAGCGCCCTTTCATTTATTTAATAATTTTATTTATTTAGTAATAATACATAATTTCAATTTGAAAAAATAATAATTTACACATATACAATCAAATATATATATATATATATATATATATATATATATATATATATATATATATATATATATATATATATATATATATATATATATATATATATATATATATATATATATATATATATATATATATATATATATATATATATATATATATATATATATATATATATATATATATATATTCAGATCTCATTATTTAGTTTCTCATTACGTGTCAAGGTAAAACATTTTCCGGGAAAAAAAACCTTTAAAGCTGTATTTCACTTTTGACGCTCTTGATTCATGTTTGAAGGCTGCTAATTAGGCTTAATATGTATGTGCCTCATCTAATGAAGGCCTATGGAAATATTTCTACCTTTTAATTTTGTTAAAATTTAATAAAGTTTGCTTGAAAAATACTTTTTGGATTTACCCTGAAACTAAATATTTAATTTCATGCGAATTTATAATCGGGTGACAAGGTTAGACTACAGTGGATCTTATAAATTTACTGTTAGAATTAACATTTAATTTAACTTTTCATTATTTTCATTTTAATATTTTATAGTAGTATGGGAAATGGGAAATGATCCTCTGTTGACCAGGGTTGTTACATATTGTATCAGCCTATGATTAACAATTTACCAATGCAGTAGACACTGGATGAACTCTAATTATCATAATAATATGAAAGGTATTCTTCTTCTTAAAGTGTCATCTCCTATCGGAGGTCGGCGGTCATTATGGCCACTTTGGACCGTGATGTTGCGACGCGGAACAACTCGGTGGTGCTTGAGTTGAACCATTCAACGAGGTTTTGTAGCCAGTAGGTTATTATTCGACCAGGTCTTCGGCGGCCTTTTATTTTTCCTTGCCGGATTAATTGTGAAGAACGCTTGAACCCACGCTCATAAACTTTTCCCTGACTGCCCCCCCCCCTCCCCCCTTGCGTCCCCTGCGTCATTAAGTATAGGTTTATTGATTGTTTTCTTCGCAAGTTTATTGTATATTTATTTTTTTCTGCTGAATGTAAACGTTTGAATTGCCTTTATAAATTTAAATTATTAGTTTATCTCATTTTCACCGCATAACATGTTGTTTCACTAGGTTAAGGTTAGATATAAGATATTGCCTCGAGGCAACAAGCTCGCCTTTTTAAATATGCAAATAAAGCATTTTATTATTATTATTATGTGGCTCATGTATTGGTATTTCCTTCTCTTTATGGTCTTCAGTAATTTCAATCCTTTGTTAGCACCACCGTCTCATTTGTGACTCTATCCGTCCATAGATATGTTCAGTATTCTCCTGTAAATCCACATTTCGAAAGCTAATGCACAAAGTCTGGGTTAAAGTCCTCGCTTCTATTACCTACAGAAGGACTGAAAATGTGTAACCCATCGCCAGGCGGCATTTAGTGGAGAGTTTGAGACTACGGTTGCAGAAGAGTTGGTTCATTTGACTTCTACACTATGGTCTTCTTGATCATTCACAATACAGATAGCCAATGTATTTATATTGGCGAAACCTCTCCAGAGGTTGGTTCTTGATGTGGAGGGTGGCGCTGACGAACTACGTCCGACAACCATGAACTTGGTCTTCTTGATGTTTATATTCAGACCATTTTGTGCACTGATCGACTCAACCCGATTTTTCAGATTTTGTAGGTCTTCGATAGAGCTGACAAGGAAAAAAGGTATGAAAAAGATTATTTAACTGAAGTATATACAATATTTAGTGACTTTGCATACTTTTACCTACTAACTAACATTTATTGAAAATATAATATAATCACATCCCAAAAGTTATTTTAACTACTACATCAAGAAAAAAATTATCTATTAAAGTGGAAAACTGATAATTATTTAGGGTATTAGATTGTTTCATGCCAATACTAGAGCTGTCAACTACAACGGGTGAACCCGTCACCTCAGGAAGTTTTAACGATATTAGATAGTTCTGTTTAGCTTGAGGTGAGCACAGAAGACTTGGGACGAAAAACAATCCACTGTCTAGTTACGCCACCTGCCCGTCAGAGGCCAACATCTTAGGGCGAGGTGCCGGGAAAGGTTATCTCAGTTTGGAAGGATATCTCCGTCTGGAAATAACCTTCAGGATACCTCCTGCCTCCCGAATGGTTACAGGATCGAGATCGCGGTCCTCTCCCTTATGTAGCGGTGATACGTTAGAGATAGCCTAGGCAAGGCAATATGGCTGCCGTTTGTGTCTAATATGTATACACAATTAAACATATTTTTTGAAAGCAATAATGCTACAATACATACATACATACATACCCTTATTCATTCATGAAGTTATATCGCTCTTAATAAACAAGCGGGAGGTAAATATTTGACACCAGCAAACATATCTAATTCTGTGATCGCCTTTTATTCGCTCGAATTTTTAATACTCGAAATATAATACATAGGGGCGCCACTTTATATAGGTCAATCTCTTTCGGGGGTTAATGGGCCCATGCTGAGTTGGCCACGAAGACCCATTCTGTTCAGGGTTGGTCACACTCACGGGTCAACCTATCCGACGGCCTCCACGCATGAAGTGAGACCCTGGGTATGACTCTGGCCTTATGGTTAGTTTCCCCTGGGAATCAACCTTCTGGCGCTCCTGGACGGTCTGCGCACCGTGCGGCGTAAGCCAATCGATTGCGCACTCTGACTAACAGTCGGGGGATTCTGGAAGCAGTACTGTTTCCTATAGAGCGGGGGTGGTTGCGGACCATACGGCGACTGCTCTTGAAACGACCATCGGCTACCCGATCCTGGGTGAACAGCCGGGCAAAGGATGCCGTGGTCCGCGATAGATTCGGTATACACCGTTTCACCGCTTCGTAAGGGGAGGACCGCGCAAGCGACCTCGAACTCGTAACCAATCGAGAGACTGGAGTAATCTGGTCGCAATTAGAAGTAAGGGCGTGAATGTAAGCCAGCTGGGTAACACTCCTGGCTATCTCGCGGTTAAGGCGTTGGCCTCTTACGGGTTTGTGACGGAGCTTGACTGTGGACTGTTTGTCCAAGTCTTCTGCGCTCACTCCAGGAAGATACAACGACCAATCATTAAAACTTCCTGAGGTGACGGGCTCGCCCACTGTAGTCGACAACCCTAGTAGGTCAATCTCTTTTACCTCGATGAATAACCGTTTGCCTTTTCTTGCCCGTTTGTGCCTATATTACTCTGACAGCCTGTCCCTAGTTACAGTAATGATAAATTTCCTAGTATTTTTTCTATCTCAACGATGATATTTCTTTCGTTGAATATTCACATCTGAGAAATTCCTCCGGGGGGCTATCTGGACACATCGCCTGACGATGTAATTCGTTATTTTAATTAAATAGACCTTCTATAATTTTTGACCAGTAAATATTATACGGATTTAGTGTTCGCGACTATATTACGTTTAATGTTGATCGACCAGGGTGCACTCGCCGAAACACTCAATTGAAGCAGTATTAATCAGAGGGTATAGAACAGAGAGCGGAAGTGCGAAGGCGGGCTGTGAGTAAATGCGTTCACCGAATAGAAAGAGATAGTTGCATGTGGGGCCCTCCTTTATCCTTGTCTAGTTGCGCATGCGTGTTTATCCATAGCGTACCAGACTTATGGCGTCGAAGCGTTGCTATAATGGTGATAAAGTGTTGCCTTAGTGATATACGTACAGGATAGACAAGGATGGAGGGAGTATTATATGCTGCTGTCTCTTTCTATTCGGCTGACGCATTCTCAGGCTGTTCACGAGGTCTAGTACTTATATGTCAATGGGATTAATGGAGCCCGCAGCCCATAGAGGCCAAACAGTAATAGGCGACAAAAATTGTAGCGTCCTAAGCCATATTAACACAGGTTCTCATTGTTGTACGAAAGTTAAACAGCGTTGGGGGGTCAATACTTGAATGGGTGACCGCGTGAATGTTAGACTGCGTGATGTTACAAATTCCTGCTTTAATGTTGATGTTGCAAAGATGATGACTTTCCCCGCCCGCCTTGTTGATGTAGAACAAGGCGGGCGGGGAAAGTCACATCAAGGATTTCCCGGCAAGTAGCCTAGGACTGATGTAATCTAAATATTTATTTTAAAAATGAAATCTTTGGGCGCCCTCTCTCAGCTGGCGGAAGAACCCGGTTGGGTTCCATTGCGACCGCCTCGAGCGGCGCGTTTCATTTCTCGGCTAAGGGCGGGGATGGGCCAAGCGTTAAGAGATTCCAGGCTGTTCAGTTTGGAAACCGTCCTAATTATCTCGGGGGGGAGTCAAAATGTATACAGAATGTTCCGAAAGTTAACTATCAAACGGGGCGTGATAGAGGACCTAATTACCTATCGAAACAACCCCCATGTATATTCAGCGATTTTTAGCGTCGTAAGAGTAAAGGGTTTTTTTTCTTTAGTAGAGCAATCCTTGATTATCTCAACGACGAAGTAAAATCGTAAAAAGCCTTTACCTTACATTAACGACTCACCTTAATGTCTAACGATAATTATCTTACAGGCGGCCGGCTTTTGTAACATGCTCGGTCAGTACTCAGGCGGTTACCCATTCAAGTACTGACCCCGCCCGACGCTACTTAGCTTCGGTGATCTGACGGAAACCAGTGTTTCAACACGGCTTCGGACGTTACAATCACCCTGCCTAATATTTAAGGTACGGTATCAAGCCCCTTGCATTAGTATACCTATCGCCCGCCCAAAGTGCGCCAACAAAACTTAAAATCTTTAATAAGTTTGCTTAGCTGATTAAAAGTGCCCTTTGCCAGGCTCGCAAAGAGCACTTCTGTAATATCATCTTTCTTGAGGTGTCAGCATACTCCATTTAAAATGTTTGCGACGATGATACTCGATCCGAGAGGCGCTGTGAGTTAGTGCAGGCTTGAATCTAAGGGTAGATACAATTATTTTAAATATATATTTAACTTACACCAATTCACAAATATATGCGGTTATACCCGTTGGTAAAAGTGCGATAAGCAAGCGTTTTGGAATATTTTCAATTCGTGATTATGTACACGTAAATTGCTCAGCAAGCAAGAACACAGATATGATTGAAGAAAGGTTATGATATAAACTTCTATTAGTATCTATTATATATAAACGTCCATTTGTCTTATAACGGCACTAATGTGCATAATCAATAATTGAATATTACATAAGTTAATAGCAACAACACATTTTTAAAAACAAATGCTCTATTTCGAGCCAACCATGAATACAGCAGCCATGTCATAGTGGAACTTATCATAATTAATTTTATGTATTTATTTACTTATTTAATGCGTAATGCAAATATTTAAAAAATAACAGTAAACAATTTCAGCGTAAGAACTATGCATAAAAATACTTACAAAATTGAATCAAAAGCAGAAAAATGAATACATCGCATAGTCTAGTGGCAACGTCACCTAACTAGGTCGGGACCTGTTCTAAGGTAAACATTTATTTTTGAATGTGCTTGCAACAATACCTACCGTGTTTATAAAAATGGCATATATTCCATGTATGCACAAAATAATAGAATTGCAAAACCATATTAAAAATGATTAAATACTTCAATTAAATAATTAAATTAAAGTTAGAAGTAGAAAATTAAAATGTCTGCAAAATACATTAAAATCGGAAAAAAACAAAACAATTTAAAATAGCAAAAATTAGAATAAGAATTTAAACAAAATAGTCCTGCATTTTACTTATAACTAAGATTAAATAGTGTTAAAAATAAAACAAATTATTTCTTAATATACGTTAAAACAAAATAATAATAATAATATAACAAAATATAATATAAGATTTAAAATATTCAAATGTCCGGGTTAGATTATAATGTCCAATATTTTTAAAATTCCTTGTCTTCCCTCTTTTACAGGCCAGTTTCTAAACAGCCTTTTAAAGTAGGTCTTATTTTGGGCCGATTTTATCTCGCCAGGAAGAGCATTGAAAAACCTTGGGGCAATGAATGTATAGGTTCGTTGACCAAAAGTAGTGTACCTTCTGGGTACTATCATATTAATATCTTCGGAATACCTCGTTGATAGGGTACTTTGTGAAAAAATATTTATCTGATTGAACTTAAATGATAGTGATGTTTTTAAATATAGTTGCCTAGTATCCAACACGCAATTGAATGTGTATACAAAATTTTGTGACTGTGATGTTGACCGTTGAGGAGTCCTCTCGTCGGGAGCCATCCCTGGGCGCAGCAGCCATGCCATGGTGAAACTTAGAAAGGGTTATCATAATTGAATGCGTTTACAAAAGTTCGTGACTGTGCTGTTGACCATTGAGGAATCCCCTCGTCGGGAGCCAACCCAGGAATCAGCAGCCATGTCCCGATGAAACTTATAACGGGCTATCATAATTGAATGGGTATACAAAATTTCGCGTCTGTGCTGTTTACCGTTGAGGGGGTCCCCTAGTCGGGAACCAATCCTGGATGCAGAATCAGGCCATGCTCACCATAAAAATGCATTGTCATTGGAACTGAACCAACGTGTAAAAATTTCAACTTCATAGTAAAAGAGGAAAGGGTTTTAATTCTACTTGCAAGATTTGACCTAAAAAACATACTAAACAAATATTGCAAGGTAAATAAAAGCTTGTAAAAAAACAAGCATGCAAGAAGCAAAAGAGAAAGCATCAAATATAATACTTGTAAGTAAATTATTTAATACACCGAAAAACACAACCCCCCCCCCCCCCCCTACTGTCTCCTCTCTCCGGGAGCTATCGGGCTCTTGCTGAGTTGGCCACTAAGACCCATTCTGTTCAGGGTTGGTCACACTCATCCGGCGGCCTCCACGCATGAAGTGCGAGCCTGGGCAGGACTCTGGCCTTAGGGCTAGTTTCCCCTAGAAATCCACCTCGCTCCTGGACGGTCTGCGCACCGTGCGGCGTAAGCCAATCGATTGTGCACTCTGACTAACAGTCGGGGGAGTCTGGAAGCAGTACCTACTGTTTCCTGTAGAGCGGGGGTGGTTGCGGACCTTACGGCGACTGCTCTTGAAACGACCATCGGCTACCCGATCCTGGGTGAACAGCCGGGTAAAAGATGCCGCGGTCCGCGATAGATTCGGTATACACCGTTTCACCGCTTCGTAAGGGAGAGGACCGCGCAAGCGACCTCGAACTAGTAACCAGTCAAGAGACTGGAGTAATCTGGTCGTAATTGGAAGTAAGGGCGTGAGTGTAAGCCCGCTGGGTAATACTCCTGTGGCCTCTTACGGGCATGTGGCGGAGCTTGGCGGTGGACCGTTTTGTCCAAGTCTTCTGCGCTCACCTCAGGGAGATAGAACGACTAATCGTTAAAAATTCCTGAGGTGACGGGTTCGCCCGTTGAGGTTGACAACTCTAGTTGTCCCCTCTCTCCTTCTTTCTTTCTCCTGATTCCATAATCTCCTGTGGTGTCAGGTCAGCGGCGTGATTCATAAAAAGTGTATAAATGTAAAAAAATGTTTAAACGTTCAAAAGTTTAGAATGTGCGATGCGGACTGGCCCTTATTTGAGTGCAAACGACAAACGAATACAATAATGGGCTAAACATTGTTTATATATATATATATATATATATATATATATATATATATATATATATATATATATATATATATATATATATATATATATATATATATATATATATATATATATATATATATATATATATATATATATATATATATATATATATATATATATATATATATATATATATATATATATATATATATATATATATATATATATATATATATATATATATATATATATATATATATATATATATATATATATATATATATATATATACCTACATGTTTTGTTTTGTTTGATTCTACTCTTTATTAATCATATGATATAACGAACCCACTGTGCATACAGTGCAACACATCCCATGGGCTACAATTTTGGTCCACCGAGAAATAAACATTGTCTGAGCACTCAGATATAACACACCATTTTTACACGACTTCCTAAAAGGAGTGTTATGTGTTCAGAATTCATCCATGTATATTTTCCGTTTCTTTATTCCACCATAACTTCTAAACGCTTAATCCGATTAGGGAAGTATGCAGTATTGTTAGAATCGTTTTGTCCTCCCGAGTGGCATAGGGTAAATTCCTCGACCCCATGCTTTCATATAAGGAGAAAGCAGCGTATTTAATATAAATCGCCGTGTTACGCGATGCGTATTGACGTTCATTATTTGCCAGTTTAGTTTATTTCGTTTTTCCTCTTCGCAGCCGTCAGGAATAGATCCGGTAGGCCTAGTACCTCTAACCTATATTTGTAATATTAATTTAACAAAATAAAGTGTCTAATTAATACATACACTCCAGAAAATATTACCGAATTTCTAATAGCCGTTTTTGGTTCTTACGAATTTATTCCTTCCAATCCAACATTTTGGAAAATTATAAAACTACGCAATTGTTGCACTCGGAAAAAAATCCGGTATGTATTAATAATGAAACCCTAATTTTTGATTCCACCATAACTTCTAGGATGCATCTATGTATGTTTCCGTTTCTTTATTCCACCATAACTTCTAAACGCTTGAACCGATTTAGAAGTGTGTGATAGTATTAGAATCGTTATGTCATCTTTAGTGTTATAGGGTACCATTACTATCCAAATATTAGGTAAATAGTTGTCTAAATGTCCAAATCTCTAAAAATATAAATATATCGTGTTTAGTGTCATATGAAAGGTCTGTACATTCCAAAAATATATGGGTATATATGAATAAATATATAAACCACAAATATTCCAAACCTGCCGAAATGTCAAAAAATACCTGCCTAAATATCCAAATTTCCACAAATTAACATAAATATATCGTGTTAAGTGTCAAATGAAAGGTCTGATTGAGTACATTCCGGAAATATAAATCTGTATATATGGATAAATACATAAACCACAAATATTTCAGGAAAAAACCTTAATAAAAATAATTATAAATACAATAGTTCACTTTCTGTAAAGGCAGTCATGTTTATATTCTTTTTAATATAATTACTTGTTAAATCTTTAACAAAATAACTAAATATTATTTAACTCTTCAATATAACTGACGCAGTATAACTATAATTTAATTTAAGAGCCCTATCACATATTTTTTCCAGAAAGGCAAGAAAAGTGGATTTTTGGCGTTCTAATTCCAAGAAATGAAGAGATTTCTACAAACTTTAATTACTGAATTACCTGGACCATTTCTTGATGTTGACCATAGCGGCCTTTAATTTTAGATATAACGAATATTATTTACTTATTCAGCCCATTTTCCGAAAGTCGTTATTCGTAAAACGCTCGGAAGGCAAACTTTGAGCTCCTTAATACAGTAATATCACTACAACGAAAACCGTATACTATTTTTTTTTATGTCCGTCATGTATTCTTGATGTACACTACGGCTTTATTTTTTCGTTTTTTGACCACATATCCAAGGTATACATTACTTACAATTACACAAAATTAAAAAAAAATCTTCCTGTATCATTCTAATTTTCTCAGAAATAAAATAAGATTCTTATATAATACTTATACTATATTAAAGTTCACTCTTTTAGCAATACGACATAATATAAATTATTGTCATTAGAAAGGAGAAAACACTGCAAAAAACAATTAGAAATTGTGTATATATTTGCTTGCGCAAGAGAAGAGCGCTCAGTGCCGCGGTTTTCTCCCAGGGTTGAATAGTTATTTATTTATTTATTTATTTATTTATCCTATCTTTTATAGTTACATCCAAAAAAAATGCGTTCATTTTTTCAACTCATTTTAAAAGAATACCTACGCTATTTTGTAATAAGGCTCTTAAGTATTTAGTCATTTTTAATATGGTTTTGCAATTATATTATTTTGTGCATACATGGATTATATGCCATTTTTATAAACACGGTATTGTTGCAAGCATATTCAAAAATAAATGTTTACCTTAGAACCGGTCCCAGCCTAGTTAGGTGACGTTCCCACTAGACTATGCGATGTACTCTTTTTTCTGCATAATTCGTATTTTTGTATTTTTGTAGTACCTAGTTGTTTCAACGTAGAAAGTATTTTTGTGCATAATTCCTACGCTGAAATTGTTTACTCTTATTTTTTTAATATTTCCATTACTTTTTAAAAAAAACTTATTATTATAATGGCGCAAACTTATTATTATAATATCTTATAATTATAATAGTACGTATCATTATTAATAGGAATACTAGGAATTGCTACTTACATAGCTATATGTTTATTAAAGTGAATACTGAATATTTAATTCAGGCATAAGACCTGAATGCCACCCTGTATTGAATAATAGAGGTCAGAGGTACATCATTATCGGAATAAAGTTAAGTGCCTTGAGAGAAACACGTAGGAAGTCTCAAGGGCCATTTGACTGGCGCTCGTGCGGCCAAGGGAATTGACATAACACCGGGTTGTACCCGCGGCTCGTGATAGTGTTGTGACGTTGATAGAACGGATAGAAAGAGAATATAATGCTAATAGAAAATGAATATAATGCTAATAGAAAATTATCGGTTTTGTTCGAGCTATTTATATTTTATTCTTGCCCTACACGAAGAACCAGCACCGCAAAGTCATATGTTTTATCATTTATTATATAGCGTATTAGCATTGATAATACAGTGGGCCCGATTGCGTTTCTTTGTGAACTAAAACTGAAATTGGTTCAATCGAACGAGATTGAATACGTTAGAGCGGAATATGAAACGTACGATCGTCGATAAAAACTACCTGTCGAAATTATACTCGTCCGAATAACTTTGAGCACATTTCGTGCGGTGTTAGATTCAGATCTTTTTTTACTATTTAATCTTTCTACAGCTTTACACGTCGAGCTATCCATTCTGCGAAAGAATCTTTTGCCAGATAAACTAATAGTTATAGTGACACGTTTGATAGAGTAGTTGCTGACAACGGGCTTGCAACGGGCGAACCCGTCACCGCAGGCTGGTATAACGACATAGATCGTTCTTTCAGCCGTGGGATGAGCGTAGAAGACTTGGGTACAAGACAATATACTGTCTAGTTAAATAGCAACCCGTTAGAGACCAACGCCTTACGGCGAGGCACCTGGAAAGGTAACCAGTGGGCAGCCTCACCCCGTAACTACCAGTTTTGGCATGATATCTCCGTCTGCAATTAACCTTCAGGATACCTCCGTCCGTCCTCCCGACTGGTTACGGGTCCGAAGTCGCTTACGCAACCTCTACATGTTGTATTACAGCGGTAATTCAGTTTGACTTTATCGCGGACCAGGGCGTTCTTTGCCCGCAGTGACACACAGGATCGAGTGGCCCAAGGTCATTTCAAGAGTGGCATGACATCAGGTGAAACATCCACCCCCGCTGCTTAGGAAACATTGTATTTCCATAGTCTCCAGACCCCTTCAGCAATTAGACAAAATGCACAACCGATTGGCTTCGCCGACCGGTGCGCAAACCGTTCTGTGGCGCCGGGATGCCATCCCGCCGGGAGAAACCGGTCCACCAGATCTGAGGCCTGAGACACGGGAGTCCTACCCGGGATGGCCTTCCACTCGAGGAGGCTTCTGAATAGGAGCTGAATCGTGAGTTGAGCCGATCCGAGAACAAAATGGAACTTGTGGCCCAAGCTGCACGAAACCGTTCACCACCATACGTAGGCCCAGTGTGCCAGACGCCTAAGTGTGTCTGCTTTACGTCGGACCAGTGTGCCGGACCCCTTACTCGCACACCTAATTAACCACATATGTAAATACCTACCGTCGCTTGACTTTCGGCCGTTCTGGTATAGTCGGCTTCGCTTTTGTAGGCCCGTCTCCTTCTGTCTGTGGGGAGGATTTTTTCTAGACGCGCCGGGAATTCCCATTGCAGAGATATCATACACGCGTTCAAAAATCAACTTAGTTTGCGTTTCAAAACAAAATGAACAATCGATAGTACGGTGGGCCCTGGATACTAGGCGCTTTAGTGAAACAAGTCTTATTCTAACACATTAATTTGACGCCCCCTTAAATTGCCGCCCTGGGCAAGCACCTCAACTTCTAGATCCAAGCCTGCTGATGAGGCAAGTCTAATGGCAGTAAAAAAACGTTTTTTGATATAAGAGGCTTTAAAGAAATCCTAATAAAATGACTAAATTCTATAAATAACAGTTACAATAAAATCTATAAGCTAATATTTTCGAAATATAATTTTTGATATTCATTTTCTTTTATGGAGAGGAGGCAAAGATGTATGTGAATTCATTAACTAGCTATTAATTGACTACAAATTTTATAGCTTTAAAAAACAATGACAGTAGGTATGTACCTACCTATATTTAATCGTAAAGCCTTAATCATATTTATTATGTCATATTTTTAATTGAATTACTAAAAGTATTTATTTTATCTCTAACTGTATGCCAGTGTCATCTATCGGATTTAATGTAAAAATCTAGCACTGCGTCAAAATAGATTTTACGTTTCAAGAGCTTTATAAATAAATGTGCAGATGGCAGCATCATCGGCTCAATTATTTTGTATCTGTAAGCTAAAGTATGAAAAAAATGCATTTTCGAGAAATTGGTAAATTCTATATGAAAAAGAAATATTTAAGTTGCAATAAGTCTTAAGCCCATTTTGAAAAATCTTCTATAGTTTGCAAAAAAAAAAAGTACTGAAATCGACATAATAACCGTTATAGACTTACCTATGCGATAACAAAAACGCGCGTGATATGCGCGTTTGTTTATTGCTATTATTATAAGTTTAAAATACTATGCTGTACACACAATCTGTTCTAGAAGTAATTCGACATTTACGGATCGCCTAAAGGTTTTTGATGACCTGACTAGATGGGGCCCGCTGACGTGGACCCCCATTTACATCTCGTGCACCCCGATTTTTTCTCGCTGACATGGATCCCCTGCAATTCGAAATCGACCACTTTGGTAATCACTGATATAGATGAATTATAGTTTAACAAATTGTTTTACGGGTTGGATTTTTACACGACTGCCCAACAAAAAAGGAGTGTAGTTTGTCCAGGATTCATCTATGTATGTTATTCCACCATAACTTCTAATCGATTGAACCGATTAAGAAGTGTACGGTATTGTTAGAATCGTTGTGTCATCCTGAGTGTCATAGAGCATACATACAAATAACAAGTCCAAATAACAAGTAAGTGCTTGTGTAAATGCCCAAATGGCCAAATGTCAATCAATTACCATAGATATATCGTGCTTAGTGTCAAATGTAAGGTCTGATTGAGTACATTCCGAAAATATACCTACATGTATCTAGTGGCATAGATATATAAACCACAAATATTTCATAAAAAACATAATAAAAATAATTATAAATAATAGTTCACTTTCTGTAACGGCACGTATTTTTTATTCTTTTATTATATTTACTTGTTCATTTCTTTGTTTTAAAAATAAATGTCTTACAATATCGAAAAAAACTTAATACGATTAATAAGGGTTAGTTAATCTTAGATTCCAAAATATTAAGCAACGTCTAAAAGCTGAGATTATTCGGCGGAGATATGTCCAGCTGCATCCAGAAAATATCACTGACATGATTGAAGCCGATATTCCTGAACAGATTCTGCGAAATACGATTCGATCTAATGATGCAGGTGTGTAGGTCTATTCCGTCGCCGGCCATCTCCTTGGACAAGGCACTCGTCACCAGCTTGGCGTAGCCTTTATTTCTGTGCTCCTCCAGCGTATGCAGGATGCCCAGTCCGGAGAATTGATTCCTCAGGATCCAGGAGCATATGCTGTTGTCTGACTTGAGGAATACTCCCATGCCGCCGTTCAGCCTGATCAGCTGGCTCAGGAAAGCCTCGGAACCTGGAAATCTGTGGGGCCACAGTGAATTAAGGAGAGGGGCTTGGTCTTCTGATAACTTCGTTACGTAGACTTCGGATGGGCACCTGTGAAAGGTGAAATACAAACAATATTCATAACCTTACAAAGGCAATTCAGAATTGATCAGTTTTTTCTCTTATATAAAATTTCATAAATTTTAAATATTTTGAGCCATGTTATGCAATAACCAGTCATCCCAGAAAATGGATAAAATTGAGTTAAGTACCATATATATATCGTGTTTAGTGTTAAATGTATGGTCTGGGCTCTATTGCGTTTCTTCGTGAACTAAAATCGGAGATTAGTCCGTGTGAACGAGACAGGGCAATTCGCTAGAGCAGAGTGTGAGATGACCGGTTGTCACTTTTCGCTATAAAACTGCCCGCCAAGGTCAAATCTTACACCGCACAAAATATGCTCGAATTTATTCGGACGAGTATAGGTAAGTTCGGCAGGTAGTATTTATCGACGATCGTTCGTTTCATATTCTGCTCTAACGTATTGCTCTGTCTCGTTCGCTTGGACAAATTTCAGTTTTAGTTCACAAAGAAACGCAATCGGGCCCATAGTGGATCCCAGAATACAGTGATAGAACTAAAATACAGTGATACAAGGAAAAAATAGAAACAAAAAATATATTTCATTTGGACTTTAAGATTTTCAGTTTCCTACTTTACGCCAGACTGCATGGCAAGAAAGTAAATTTTTATACACTAATTAAAATAAATGTTTAATATCAATGATCTTAAATAAGTAATAAAAGTCGTAATAAAAAAATCAAAATTATATTATAACGTTACAAAAACTAAATCTAACAGGTACCTACTAATCCAGTGAATAGAGGGGGGTTACCTTACAAATGGTCCGGAAGTTCTGAATTTTTGATATGTTATCTAGGATGGTTAGTGAGTGTTTAAAATGCAAAATGCACAATCCCCCCCCCCCCCCTTCCGCGCCCGCCACCATATTGGAAAAACTGAAAAAAATCGGCAATTTCTTCAGATTTTGGCTTATATTTTCGTTTAGGTGAATTTTAGCTAGAAAAGAGTCATATACAATGTTGTAGAGAATTAAATTTGCTATAATTTACGATTTAAATTTTGTTTCTAGGACAGATAGTTACGGAGATATGCACATAAAGAAGAAAACAAAGGTATAGATATGTAGTGACTCATGATGATGAACAATGTTACATTAAACTCATCAGAGATTTTCTAATTCCAAGATTCGATTGACGTAATAGCGCAGCAAAACTGTCTAATTGCCTGTTGACTGACAGCTTTTAAAGAAATGTTAATTTCATGTTGAAATGAATCTTTCTTACGCTTCAATTAATCAATGTATGGAAAAACCTCTGTCACAATTGCAAATATTAATTTACACGAAAAATACCCCACTTAACAGTAGATCTACTGATATATAAGCGCGTACATTCAGCACTCTCGTTTGATGTTACCAATGGTAAGATATATCTCATATATAAGCTTCTTTTAAATAATTAAATGGTCTAAGCATTAAACATTGTGTTTATTCTACCGTATGTAATACGCCGAGGGGACAAGACTTCACAACGTTGGGCTCTGATCATATCGACAACGCACGACATCAGAGAAACCCCACAGTTATATCAAATGAAGAAATCACCTTAGCTCCAACTGTTGACATTTTTCTTTTGACAGCCAATGGTAGCCGCTAAGTAAGTCACACTTTATGGGTAAAGAATATTCTGTAACTAAATTTTTCACTATGTGACGCTGTCTCTCGTGAATACCACAAAAAAGATGCCCTTTAGACCAATCTATCAACCTTGAGGATATTAAAGCTTCCTCTAGCCTTTTGCAGTCTGGTTGTAACGTATCCATGTTGATGTGAGGTGCTCCGCCCTGGAAACAAGAGATAAATATTATATGTCATCCTCATTTTTTGTCTATTTTGCTACACTTGAAATGAAACAAAAATATTAAATTAGGATTACTACATATATAATGGGCTCGATTGCGTTTCTTCGTGGACTAAAATCGGAAATTAGTTCATGTGAACGAGACAGGGCCATACGCTAGAGCGGAATGTGAGATGAACGTTTATCACTTTTTCGCATTAAAACTACCCACCAAAAGCATCTGAATCTAAAAATGCACGAAATATGTTCAAATTTATTCGAACGAATATAAGTTCAATAGGTAGTTACTATTATACTATTACTATTATAATTCTAATTTTAAATTCTATGTGTCAACATATTATGAATTTTTTCTCAGCAATAAAAAATAATTAAATAATGAATATAGTGCAAAATCGACGATTAAGTAACCAGACCAGGTTGCCACAAGCCTAGGAAATGTAGATATTTTCTGAAAGTGTGGAGCTCGCCAAGACGTGTGGCCGACGTGGCGGGTATCGGGCTAAATACCTCCAATCACAATGAACAGTACAACCTTACCACGGCCCCTAGTCCCCAGCATCCCCACTAGCCCAAGCCACGGCAGCGATTACGGTAACGGTGAGGCAGGGGGTGCTAAGAATCTCTGGGTACGATCAGGCTGCCAAACCAAACTGACACTGGCAACGTATAATGTAAGAACTCTGAGAGATGAAGCAAGACTAGAGGAGATACAGAAAGAACTAGCACTTATAAACTACGACATAGTCGGACTGAGCGAAACTAGGCGACAGGGAGAAGGGACCATAAGGCTCCAGTCGGGTGACCTGTTTTACTACAGAGGTGAGGAAAACTCGGCATATGGCGGTGTGGGATTTATAGTAAGCTGCAATCTTGCGAAGCACATAACCGAACTTAGCAGCATTTCATCTCGCGTAGCCTATACTGTCGTACAAATTAACAAAAAGTACTCCCTCAAAATCATCCAGGTGTATGCACCAACCAGCACACATAGTGACGAAGAAGTAGAGACGTTCTTCGAAGACATATCCAAAGCGATGAAAAAAGGACGCTCTCATTACGTTATAATTATGGGTGATTTCAACGCTAAGATTGGCACAAGACGAGAGGGGGTAGATACCTGTATAGGGCCTCATGGAATAGGCATTCGGAACCCACGTGGAGAAACGCTACTAAACTATCTAGCAGCAAACAACTTATTTGCGATGAATTCGCACTTCCAGAAGAAGCCCAAAAGAAAGTGGACATGGGTGAGCCCGGGCGGAAATGTGAAAAACGAGATAGATTTCATTATCTCCAACAACAAGCACATTTTCACTGATGTCACAGTGCTCAATCGATTCCAGACAGGCAGCGATCACAGACTTGTCCGAGGAACGATCGTGTTAAACACGAAGCTGGAAAGGGCCAAACTTGTTCGAAAAAAGCTGAGCAAGCTGTATGTTCCAGATGGCATCAACGAAAGGTTTGAGAAATCCCTCGAAGAATCCCTGAAAAGAACAGCGATCGAACATTTCGAAGATGACCTCCAATCGAAATACAACCGTTTTACAAAGATCCTGACGGATACAGCAAAAGAACAGTTCAAGCGAGTAACAAAACCATCATCTGGGTTTCCAGAAAGCGTGGCGAACATGATGAAGGAACGCCGTAAGTTCGCAGCCGATGACTTCAATAGCAATGCACACCGGGAGCTAAACAGAAAAATTCACAAGACTCTCAAGCGTGAAATTCGTAAAAAGAATACACTAAAAATCCAGGAGCTCATAGAGAAAAATCGGGGTCTAAAAGTGTTCCAGCGAAATAACAGAGGAAACGACTTAAACACCCTGAGAGTTAACAGCGGCAACCCGACAAGTAACATCTGTGAGATCAAGAAAATCACAGAGAAATTCTACAGTGATCTATACTCAACCACCACACAACAGCCCACTGCCCTTGAGATTTAAGCGACAGGCGTGCGCCTATCAAGCGACACTACACGGAAGATATTCCTGAAATTAGTACGTATGAAGTGAAGCAAGCACTGAAGCGCACCAAGAAGTTCAAGGCTCCGGGTGAGGACGGCATTACTGTGGAATTACTAAAAGCTGGAGGCAGAGCTATCGTAAAGGAGCTAAGTCTGCTGTTCAACGAGGTCTTGTTCACTGGTGAAGTACCCAAGGATTGGACTAACAGCATCGTTGTGCTCTTCCATAAGAAAGGCGATAAGACCCTTCTGAAAAATTATCGTCCTATTTCACTTTTAAGTCAGGTGTACAAAGTATTCTCCAAAATCCTGACTACACGCTTGACACAAAGACTGGATGAATATCAACCCAGGGAACAGGCAGGATTTCGGAAGGGTTTTGGAACGATCGACCACATCTTCATACTTCGGCAGGTTATCCAAAAGTCCGAAGAATACAATAGGCCCCTTTATCTTGCCTTCGTCGATTATGAAAAAGCATTCGACTCCATAGAACACTGGACAGTCACCGAATCGCTACATCGATGTCATATAGACTACCGGTATATACAGATCCTGAAGAGCTTGTACAAAGCGGCAACAATGACCGTACAGCTGAAAGAACTAACAGACCCTATACCAATCCAAAGAGGAGTCCGACAAGGTGACGTTATATCCCCTAAGCTGTTCACCAACGCTATGGAGGATATATTCAAGACATTGGACTGGAGTGGCAAGGGAATCAACGTTGACGGCGTGTATCTCAATCATCTGCGCTACGCGGATGATATAGTTATAATCGCTGAATGTGCCGAAGACCTACAACTCATGCTGGAGCAACTATATCACGCGTCCCTGCGAACGGGTCTTAAGATGAACATGGACAAGATAAAGGTTATGGCGAAAGCCGATCTCACACCGAATCCCATTTCATTGAATGGACAACCGCTGGAGCAGGTGCAGGAGTACACATACCTAGGACAGGTGATAAAGCTCGGCCGGGACTCGATGATGGCAGAGATAAAGCGAAGAAAACAATTGGGATAGGCAGCCTTCGGGAAGCTGAGCTTCGTGCTGAAGTCCAGAATTCCCCAATCGCTCAAGACAAAGGTGTATAATCAGTGTGTGTTACCGGCTATGACATATGCTTGTGAGACATGGACACTGACTGCTGGGATGATCTACAAGCTTAAGGTGGTGCAGCGTAACATGGAGCGAGTCATGCTTGGCATATCGTTGCGCGATCGAGTCCGAAACGAGCTCATCAGACAGCGCACGAAGGTGGTCGACGTGGGTCAAAGAGTGGCCAAGCTGAAGTGGGCTTGGGCCGGCCATGTGGCCCGACAACACGACGAACGGTGGAGCAAGCGCGTTTTGGAGTGGAGACCCCGGCTAGGCAGAAGAAGTGTGGGCAGACCACCGGCCCGATGGTCCGATGACATTAAGGAGACAGCTGGACCAGTCTGGATGAGGGAAACGGACAACCGATCCGGGTGGAGAGTGATTGGAGAGGCGTATGCCCAACGGTGGGCGAATACGCGCTGATGAAGAAGAAGAAGAAGAAGGTAGTTACTATCGGCGATCGTTCGTTTCGTATTCCGCTCTCTCATTGCTTATCTCATTCGTATTTCTTATCTCATTCGCTTGAACTAATTTCAGTTTTAGTTCATAAAGAAACGCAATCGGGACCAATAGCGATATTGCATGTAACGAAAGGGTAAACAAAGAAAATTGTAAAAGTTTCTCATATATGTAGTGTGCTGGATTGCGTTTCTCTTGAGCTAAAATCGGAAATTAGTTCATGTGAACGAGACAGAGCAGTACGTCAGAGCGAAATGTGAAATGAACGTTTGTTACTTTTCCGCATTAAAACTACCCACCGAAGATAAAGCAGCCAAATAATATTCCGCACAAAATGTGTTTAAACTTATTCGGGCGTCTATAAGTTCGACAGGTAGTTTTGGTGCGGGAAAATCGACGAAAGTTCATTTCATATTCACTACTAACGTATTGCTCTGTCTCGTTCGTTTGAAATAACTTATCGAAGAAACGCAATCGGGCCCAGTTTAGTTTAGGTACGAATTCTTTAGGATTTTTTTGATTTTCTATTGTAACTTATAAATATTACGAAACCATGCAACTTCTATTGCCACTAAATAATGAGTAACTATGCAATATGTAACATTTCACTTATTAACTATAACTATATAACTTTTAATTATTTAACTTATAACTACATAACTTAATAACTATATATATAGCTTTTAACTAGCACTTGTATCTAGTATTGTCATTTAAAAAAATGGCAGTCTTTTATATTTATTTGTATAAAACAAAGTCGGGTTTGTTCAACCACTTATAACTCGAGAACGGCTAGACCGATTGACATGGTTTTTGATTTGTAGTAATTTGTCGCCCTCCCGAATAGCAGAAAATTGGAAAGTTGATGAAAAATTAATATAAAAGAAAAAACATTTTCCCATACAAAATGAAATTCCGTGTTTTCATCATGGTCAGTTGACCGTGGCATGTTCACGTGTCAACAAATCATCTGCTTTATTTGTTGTTGCGCCTGATAAAAAAACAAATAAAGTAGTATATCACAAGGTGCTTCAATGAAGAGAATTAAACCGAGTGCATCCCACGCTGCACAATATGTAAATAGTTTAATTCAATCAAGTCTTGCTGACACGCGATTGATATAAAATATTTTTTGTACTTTTATATTTCTTTTTGTGTTATTATCTTAATGAAGTAGTTAACTTAATATTTATTTTGTATTCATTGTATTACTTTCATAAAATCATAAATTAAGTTCAGCTAATCTGTAACACGACATTCATTGACTGTTAGGCGGTACGAATTTCGCCGGGTCAGCTAGTTAGTTATATTTTTAACCGATGTTCTAAATTTGAAATTCGAAGCGACAGTAGCATTAATTGTGAATTTTTCGTCATATACTATTAAATGGGACCCAGAAGGGAGCCTCCCCGATGATTGTGCACATTTTTGACTGTCTGGTCTGCGATCGTTAACAATCGGGCATCCCTGGAAACAGTGAGCAAACTAACCGGCCAATCCTTCTACCACCGGGCCAAAGGACACTGTGACAAGATGCCGAGCCAATCTCGTCCGCTGGGTCTATACAGCAAATCCAACATACGACTGGGAAACGCTGCAGGAGGAAGATGTCAACCCCCATCACACACCAGGAACAAGACCACCACAAGACCAAAACAAGACCACCCAGGCCGAATATTTTTGGAGAGACGTGTCCTAGCCTGGCCCGGACACGTTACCTAACTAACTAACCGACTTCAAAAAAGGAGGAGGTTGTCAATTCGGTTGTATTTTTTTTATGTTTGTTACCTCAAAACTCCGTCATTTATAAAATTCTTTTTTTTGACGTGACAACGTCTTATAAATCGATGGAGCCTGCTGCACGCACGAAAAAACATGACTCATGCGTTACCTCGCTCTGAGGCGTTCCATTTATTATATTTATTATTCAATATAAATGCTGCCATCTACCGGTTGCGACAAGAATTATTTACTAACCTCAGTCTAAAATAGTACGAATGAAAATCACTATAGATTGTGATTTTCATTCGTACTATTTTAGACTGAGGTTAGTTAGATTGATTTAAATTCTTGACATAATTTTATATGTATTCTTGATATACGGAATGTTATTACTGAACGGACAATTTTCTTGTGGGTACAACGAAGTGCAACAAAGTAAGCAACTTTTATTAAAAAAAAAAAAAAAAGTATGAAAAGCTATCATTACGATGCGCTATCTAGCGGTTGGTAAAATGTCGCTGATATTGTTTATTTACGACGTATTACCTACCGCTAGATGGCGCAGCGTGCTTAAACGCTTCTCAACCCGTTATTTAACAGTTTGAGATTTCAAACTTTCAAATTTAAAAAAAACAATAAACTTTAAACAATAAACAATTATACAATTATACTGCTATACAATAATACATTTACATGTTGTAGTCAAATCGGTGAGTATAAAAGCATATATTTTTGGGTGTTTGTAATAAACAATATCAGAATCTTAAATGAAACTGCTTCAAATGCAACCATTCCATCAGTATTTTCTTATGACGTTGTCACGTTCAACTATCGTCAGTAAACCGACTTTACAGACAACCGATTTTTTTATTTGGAATGATACACTTCCAGATTGGTCCCATTTTTAACAGGATTCAAAATCTTGTTCTGATGATGGGATCCATGAGGAATTGATGGAACTCCTATAATATTATGTGGTTGAAAATTTACATGTTGGATCAGTTCTGATGACAATGGGGACTCCTCAACGGTCAATAGCACAGACACGAAATTTTGAATTTGCATTCAATTACGACAGCCCGTTTGAAGTTTCACCAAGACAGGACTGCGGCCCCCAGGGTTGGCTTCCAACGAAGGAACTCCTCAACGGTCAACAGCACAGTCACGAAATTTTGTATACGCATTCAATTATGATAGCCCGTTCTATGTTTTATCATGACATGGCTGCTGCACTTATAAAAAATGATGTCGGTTTTTTTTGTTTAAACTTTGTATTATAATAATGCAAGTTCATACTCACAACTAATGAGTCAGCTACAAAAGTCCCATCAGACCAATCACCATTAGGGCAGTAAATCTTGAGAGAAAAATCCCTTACTGCTCGTTTCCATCGTATGCAGTTCTGGAGAAAATAATATGTATAGATTCCTTGAGGCCACTCTTCCTGGTAAAGGTCTCGCAGAAGAGGCCATTCTTCCTCGGGTACTTCTTCGAGTGTATCCTCGTATTTGTACGATTTTAATATAGTTGATTCTTGAGGCATCTGAAATATTAAGACGGTATTTGTACCGAATTCGAAATAGAACTCAAAAATTTAATAGATTATTAAAGGGATTTTTTTTAACTTTATTCTTTTTAATACAGCATTAAAACTTAACAAAATGTATCTGTTTCCTTATCTACAAAGTATAATTAATATGACACTGGAACACATGGGCATCGAAAGGGAGGGGGGGCAGAAAGGCACCGCCCGCTGCCCCCTATCCTATGTAATCAGCAGGGTTTTTGCTTATAATCAGCTTTTTTGCGTATAATAAGCTTATATTTTCTTATAATTGCTTACAATAAGCTATATAATAAGCAGTTTTTGCTTTCGCCACGTAAAAATAGATTTTTTAATACATGGATCGAGACAAAAGTTATTCCACGAGAATTGGTGTACGGGTCGTGGGACAGGATCGTGGGTCATATGTGTTCCATAAATAAAAAATATTTTTGTATAATATCGAATACGAATAATCTATAAATTATATTTTTCCATGTTGAGACATCAGAATCTTAATATTATTAAAAAATACATTGTTTAAAAATATACCGCATTTATTTTTACATTTTCGCAAATGACCAACGAACTCTGGCGATTTCAAATAAATAAATGAAATATTTGATTTTATCTTGTAGTACGTTTTTAGTACGTATGATTTCTGAGTTAAATAATGAAATAATCAAATTTTGGAAAAAGGTTTTACTTCGCATTTTTATGGACCACAGTAACACCTATATACACCATCAATTTATACAAAATCTATAGAACTAATTTTCACGAAACTTGACGTACATATTATTTACATCGCCCTTTAACAGTTTTATATATCAACAATTTCCATACCCTACCGCAAAGCGTATGGTCCTCAAAGTCCTTTATAACTAAGCTAAATATATGAATATACTAATGAATTATATTTGGGTATATATAATTCATTAGTATATTCATAATATATATCAACACCTGATTATTGGTACATTTTTCCTATAATATTTTATTAATAAAGCCTACGACGAAGGGAGTACTAACATCCATGAACCAGTACTTTCCTACGCCTAAGTACCAAAAATAATTAAAATATTGATAGATGTGAAATGTAGAAGATAAATTATTAAATGTAATATTATCTATAAAGATACTGTTTTCGCCTTATCAACAAGTGAAAATTTTCTAAAACGTTATCAGGCAGGTATCCAACGGTTTTTTGTTTATATCTCTTAAGGCACAAACGCGTTTTAATATTTTCCATCTATCTCCGTTGCGTAACAGAGGGCGTCTCGCTCGTTATATTCTAAAATATATTCCTCAATAAAATTTCGTATAACAAATAGCCACTCTTTCTATATTTTCTTATCTAAATAAGACAGTAATAAATATAAATTTTAATACAATATTAAATATCATCAAATATTATCAAATTCATGTTTATTATTTTTAAGCTGAATTTATTGTAAATTTATTTCTAAAATCCGAATGGTTATGAAATTTTCAAGGTTGTCTTTTTATTTTATTTTTGCTGTAATTTAATGGCTTAGGTACTAAATCGTTACTATTATTGCTAGTTAATTTTCTTAAAATCGCAAGAAGTTACATAAAATCATTTTTCTTGCCATTTTGTATAATGATATTTTATCTTAATAATTTTATTAGTAATACTTTTTATATTGATGCTTTATTATGAATCGTCAGTTAAACATCAAATAGGAAATAAATAATTTAGCATGCGGAGTACGTACCTACACATTATTATGCTCTAATAAGAAATAATGTGAAAATAATAGTAATAATTACCACATTTGGTAGAGTATTTGTTGTATACCTATTATTTAACACAAATAACTAAATAAATAAATGGCATTTCTTGGCAACGCCGATTTAAAGGATAAATACAAACTTTGCTATTTATTTATTTTCGTAATAAACAAAAGAAAATACCGAATAATTGACACACGGTTGGCAATTATTTGAAAATTCAAAATCAGATTTTTAATAACAGTCGCTGAATAAAATATACTCTAACCAGTAAACATATTTAAAAAATAAAAACCACGACTGCCGTTACAAAAAGTCAATTATAGTATTTATAATTATGTTTATTACGGATTTTTTTATGAAATATTTGTGACTTATATATTTATCCATATAGATACTGAATGCACTTAATAGGCCTGAATGTATACTCCAAATGTATATTTCCTGAATGCACTTTGTGTTTCTTTGAACAACAAAAACTGAAATTAGTTCAAACAAACGAGATAGAGCAATACGTTAGATCGGAATATGAAACGATCAATCGTCGATAAAAACTACCTGTCGAACTTATACTCGTCCGAATAAATGGTGAACACATTTCATGCGGTGTTAAATTCAGATGCTTCACATTTTGTGTGTATACAATGAGCAAAATGATAATCGTTCATTTCACATTCCGCTCCAGCGTATTGCCCTGTCTTGTTCCCACGGCCTAATTTCCGATTTTAGTTCACGAAGAAACGCAATCGAGCCCAATAAGACTTTTCATTTGACACTAAACACAATATATTTATGTTAATTTATTGATAGTTGGACATTTGGTCATTTAGACAACTACTTGCTTGCTATTTGGACAGTTAATGTACCGTACACTCGACAGAATGACATAACGATTCTAACCACACACTTCTAAATTGGTTCAAGCGTTTAAAAGTTATGGCAGAATAAAGAAACTCAAAACATGCAGAGATGAACGCTGAACATATTACACTCCTTTATTGTTGGGCAGTCGTGTAAAAACTGTCAAAACGGTGGCTAACACCGGTAGTTTGTTTGTTTGTTTGTTTGTTTATACTCTTTATTGTGAAATGTCACAATGGGCGGGTTTATTGTCATATGACAATCTCTTACAACCAACCCTACTATGACGTGTTATATGTATGTGTGCGTGTAACATGTGTGTAAGTGTGTGTCTTGTTATTGCATTCGATCGACAGAATTGAAAATGCAATTCCGTTAATTTGATCCCAACGGAAAATGGTGACCCAGCCGGGAATCGAACCCGGGACCTTACAATGTAAGATCAGGCGACCTAACCACTATGCCACCGGGCCGCGTAGTCGCCCTAAGAGCACCGTATGAGCTGCTAACGAGGTAATAACGGGCTAATCAGCGGATCGAGATGCTATTATGAAACCCCACCAACCTTTATCATTGTATCGGCAATCTTCGATAGAAGAATTTGATAGAAAACGAAATTGAAGAACGAATTGAATTGAAGATGAAATTTGTTATAAATACCTTAATAGTTTCACCTCGATATTAAAATGTCTAGTATATTGTCTGTGCACAACCGTTCGCCAAGAGTTTCGAAAGTTGATTAATTAAATCTGCAGACTGACATGCGAAGGGGTACTACTTGCAACCGGACAAAGTCCTTTATCACTTCGTGATGCGAGGGATGTTCGCATATTCTCGTAAATCATGAGAAATTTCTATAAATTTTAATTAATGCAAACTTCCGTTTACGCGTTCATGCTAATTATTGCGGAAATCCTATATAATTAACAACACTTGTTATCTTTCGTCAAGCAAATCTCGATTACCCTTGGGCCTAAGGTCGAAACTAAAATGAAATTAAATGCGAATGATCACATTGACGATATTCATCTTAAATTGAGTAGTATTTCTTTCCCAGATACCTACGTATTAACAAATAAAAGCCACTTAGGTACATCGTGACGAAGGCATCCCTTGATCGGATTCAGGAATGCTTCAGGTATGTGTAAACGAGAATGATGAATGTCTTTCACTTGCGGAAAGAGATGTAGGTTTAAGTTGGGCCCATTTTACAACTAGTAGGTAAAGCTCACCCTTCATCCAATTATCTCAAAAAATTAGGCAACCATCCTTCTTTACACGTAAAATCACACAATTACTTGTTATTTCAAGAGAAATAACAAGACAACTGATGCCTTTTCACAACGAGCACATTTGAAGGTGCATATAAACGCCGTACACATAAAGTTAAAGAAATTCTCTTGTGCGGAATGCGACCGCTCATAGGAGGTTAGGTTATTACCGAAAAATAAAAAAACAACCACAGGGTCAGGGAAAGAATTTGGTTTGGCACTAAATTTGGCAAAACGGAGAGTAAACCTTCGTAATTTTAAAATAAAACAACAAATTGACGAGTTATAAAACAAAGGTCCTTTATTTGCCGTATTTCCTTCCGTCAATCTCCTCTTCAGACAACGGTAACACGTTGTACTTTTCAGGTTCAATTGAATATCCAGGCGAGAAAAATCCAGGCACGGCCGATTCGTGAGGTTTTTACATTAGGAAATAAAAGGCAACACAACACAGCCCACGCTGTGACAAAAAGAAAAAAAACCACCATTACTTTTACGAACTCGGTTAGCTGATTGAACCCCAAAAGAATTAAACGCTTACCAAAAAATGAGACCTTGTTCACATTACACAAAAACGCCGCACTAAAATCTCTCACGCCATCGTGGAACCAACGGTCTCTGAAGCGGAAGGCAGTATTTGACAAGCCGGAAGTGGCCTAGCGTTAAACAAACTTTTACGGCGTCTAAATGATTCTTTAGATGTCCTTGTTTCGAAAATGTATGACTGCATTCCTGACGAACAGATTTCTTCAATTTCAGATGTACAGCGTCTACATGCTTCTCTAGATTTGTTAGTCGATAAAAGGCTAAACAACATTCCTGACAAACATAGTTCTTCAGTTTCATGTGGACACAATTGACATGTACTTTTATATCGCTTTTTTTGGTGAACGTTTTGTCACATTCCGGACATGCAAAACGTTTCCTACACAGCGGTCCACTCTGTAAATGTTGTTCTTCTTTGCCTCTTGGGCCACTATTTGGGTCCGGTTTAATAAAACAAGTCTCTCCTTCGTAAAATTCTACTATTTGTTCTGTTATCTGCATGAAAATTTGCTTCGTTGGAATCGACTGCCAGCGCTTCGATTGTGACATTTTTACTGTTATTGGGTAAACATCGCTCACCGATGCCGCTCCGACCACTATTTGGCTCCGGTTTAATGAAACTCGCCTCCTTTTTGTAAAATTCATCATTTTTTTTCTTCTCGTATGGAGTCAAATCTGTCAGCGAAATATGTGCTCGTGAAATATCGGAATCGTTTTCCTCCGTTTTGATAACGAAATTTTCTTCCATCTTCACCGTGCCGCTACTAAAATTTCCCACAATATTTTGATTCATATCGAGTTAATATCAACAAGGGCACAGAAACAAACTCGTCTATTTATGACTGACAACTAGCTAACCAGTGCAGCTAACCAGTAACCACTGATCAGCAACTAACTGACATAGTGTTGCCATAAATGAAATATTTTTCGATTTGGATAAGCGCTGCAAATTAAAAAGCACTTCTTGAAATATGAAACAACTTAAAGTGTAGTTATGAGTCTCGCACCAATAATCACAATAAACGGCAACTTTGTTTCTGACCGTCAAAGTCTGTCCGTTTTTGTTTGAGTAAGGATCTTAATTAATCTGCATTAGTGTGCGTGACTAGGTGCTGACGCAGTTACACATCCTATCGATATGATTCTTGAGCTATCGACAAGTTGGATTCGGTTGCTCCAGTTTATCTATTTTACCTGGGGCCCAATCGCACGAATTCGAACGATAATACCAAAACTTAAACCGTTACAGTTTTATCGTGCTATGTCTATATTATAAAAAAGATAGAGATATAGATATGATATATAGTCATAGATAGATATATTATTATGTAGATATAAGGAAGACAACACGACTAAACGGACGAGGTTTGGTTTTGGTATTTTCGATCAAAATTAGCGCGATTGTCCCTTGAGCAATTATTTAAAGTTAGACAAAGGTTTTGGTAGATAGAAGCTAAGGTGTATCTCAGTATATAACCTTCAAAAAATTAAAACAAAATGTACAGACAAAAACTACAAGAATAGATTAAAAAATAATTGTCTTTTACTAAAAAAATATTTATTTTTGTCACATCTAAACAATGTTAGATTCACGTAATATTATTTTTTACTAAAATAGTTTGGGTGCGATTCGTCGCAAGTAGCCATAATGACCTCCTATCGGATGTCATTATGGCTACTTGCGCCCGTGATGTTGCGGCGCGGACAACTCGGTGGTGCTTAAGTTGAACCATACATGCTTTGAGCATTCCATGTCGCAATCTTAATGGCTAACCCCACGGAGATTTTCCGCACCCTTTGACCATCTAAGGTCTGCCGGGGATTGAAAGCCATGGTTTTATTGTAATCAGCCATAATTATTTTCCTGGGAAGGGGTTATGCATAGGTTTTCCCATTTGATGATAATGACCTCTAAATAGCAAAAAAATATTATAAAAAATTCTGGCGCTTTTTTTGTATGGCCGCATGAAGGACGTGTCTCTTTGCGCACAGCCACGAATAAGAATGGATTCCGATTCCGAAAAAGAAACATTCCTTGTTACTACGGCTGCTGTTTGTTTTATTTTATTTATAGCAAACTTACAGATAGTAAATATATAATACTAGTATTTTAAATACATATACAAACCAAACAAATTTACTATCCTATGAACAGTTTGCAATGCTTGCATTACAAATTAACAGAAATAACATGAACACGTTGATAGTAGAAAAAATTATAATAAAGCTAATAATAATATAAGGGTAAGAAAATTTATAATTAAATAAGTTGTTAATAAGGTTATTTGGATAGAGCAAAATAGAAGTATGAGTAATTGGATAGTAATATTTATTATACATAATATGATATAATACAATAGTCTGTTATAATATAGTAATCATATAATACAGTACATTAGGATGGCAGTTAGTGAAATCTTAAGAAGTAGGAGATAGGCTAGGTATGATCGAGTCTTTTATTAAATTAATGGAATCATAAAATATATCTAATCCTTTACACGATTTATCAAAAACGCGACACATTGTTAATTAAACAAGATACTAATATGAGACAAGCTATAAACCCTCATGAGAGATTCACTGCCGCTCTTCGTTTCTTAACATCGGGAATGAAATCTGACTTCTATAATATCTAATTCAATTTTATAAATAATATCTAAATAAAATTGGAATATTTTATCTAAATATCTACAGTTTTTTGTCGATACTGTTTATTTTTTTAATTTTTGTCGGTTATTTTCCATAAACATTCTGAATTTCTATATTTTTTGATGAAATCTACCATTATTACAAGTCCGACACCGCCATGACAAAAACAAAAACGCAGCACGCGCTGTCACCGCGGTCGTGAGCGCTGAGAGCGAACTGACGCGTTGGATTGCCGAATGCGTCCATCTTTTTAAGCGATTGAACCAGTGACAAACAGAATGATTTATCCTCGTCCGTTTCAGACATTTCTTTGTTAATTGGCCTTCAGAATTTCATCCTCAAATGATGATGTAGTTTTCTTTTTCTTCTTTGGATTCACTGAAACATTACGAGTGTCAGTCGAAGATCCAGCGGGTGAATTTTCAATATTCGGTGTTAACGGGCTTTCAGTATTTTGCTCTGATAAATTTGTTGGAAAGCTGTAGTTTCCAGAAGTTATGGCATCTTTGACGTGCGGAACTAGAAATAGTAATTCATCGTAATATCTGTATTTTTTTCTCTTTTTTGCACCTTGTCCTGATGTAACATTTTTTGGGCTTGATACTCACGCCGGAAGTTGTCCCTTAAGTGTTTCCACTTTGCTTGTATGTCTTTGCCTAAAAAGGAAATATAATTTAATGTGTCATCAAATTTCATTTGTTACAGATTTCTAGCATCAGGCAACAATTTTCATGATTTACATTATCAGTTTCTACTTGGAGTGTCTACCATACATTACATTGTTAAACAAGTTTGTGATGCAATATGGATTTTTTTAAGGCCTATGTATATGCCAGAAAAAACAAAGAATGACTTCAAAAAAATATCAGAAGAATTTTATAACCGCACTAATTTTCCCAATGTGATCGGATGTGTCGATGGCAAACACATTGAAATAACAAAGCCCGATCAAAGCGGCTCACTGTATTATAATTATAAAAATTACTTTTCCATAATTTTAATGGCAATTTGTGATGCGAACTATTGTTTTACTTGCATTGAAGTAGGAGCATACGGCGGTTCCGCTGACTCAAACGTATTTAAAAATACATCATTTAACAGGCAATTAGAATCAGGTCAAATCGATTTACCAGAACCGAAAACGCTACCGAATGATCCAAATGGTAAACGTATGCCATTTGTATTAATTGGCGATGAAGCCTTTGCCTTATCGGAACATGTTTTACGACCATATCCGAACCGCAACTTGTCCATGCAACAACGTGTTTATAATTATCGACTAACACGAGCACGAAGAATGATTGAATGCAGTTTTGGTATTCTATCAAACAAGTGGAGGATTTTAACAAGAGCTATAGATCTTCAACCCGATCGCACAATATCAGTAGTTAAAGCATGTTGCGTCCTACACAATTTTGTAAGAACTAAGGATGGATTGATATTTGATGATACTTTATTTGACAGTACAATACTGGGTCTACAACCGACAGGTCTAAGAAGTAACCACACGGGTCTGGATATACGTGATTATTTTGCTAAATATTTTACATCGCCACAAGGTTCCATTCCATGGCAATACCAAGTTTTCAATAGACAGAATTGTGACTAAAGAGAAATAATACGTAGAAGTACCTATTTTATTAAAATAAATAAAGCCATTATTTACTTACATCGTCTATTTTTTTCCTCATTGGTGAGGGTTTCCCCGTCGTCTGAGAGTTTAATTGTTATGTCCTCCCAGGCATTATTCTTCAGAAGTTTATTTGCATATTCTGGCAACGTTTTTGCATATAGAAATGGACGAGACTCCACCTCTATAATTAGTACTTCGGGATCTACAACCCACGACATCGTATCGTCGTTCTGAGGACGTCAACACAATCAAACACGTCCGACCGCTAAGCGAGCACGCGGCTTTTTTAGCGCTCGTGTGAATAATAATAAGAAGTCTCATATGGTCTATTCTATTTAACGCCCAACGCCCAGCGCTAAAATACAACACTGCTCCATAAAAAAGCGTCGCGTTTTAAAAGCGCTGACGTGTGAACATATACTTGGGAATGCATCTGTTCTATTTGAACGCTTTTTTAACGGACGTTTAAAAAGCTCTCGTGCGAATTAGTCACGGTCAGTTTGGCGCGACGCGCCAGTTGGATTATGGTAACCACGGAAAATATTCGTGGCGCGTCGTCAGTTAAAACTCTGGAGTGACGATTCGACATTCACGAGCAAATTTTGGATGCACGCCAGTTCAACTGACGCGAAAAACTGACCGTCAATGCCCAGCTTAAGTGTTCCAGTATTTTATATTTTGCAAGAGAATTATTAATCGTATCAACATACTGTAATTTTTTTGAAAAGTTTAAAATAGGTACCTATATCTTCTAACGGAATACAAGTTTCTTCAGCGGCATTGAATTCGGCGTGGACGAGTATTTTTTTTATATGCTGCCAGAAACTGCTTTGCGGAAGGATTATTATTAAAGCGCCCAATTGATCTAACTGCACCCAAAAAATAACTCCTAATGATCCTAAGAGAGCTTATATGTGCCTATAAAACTCATTTTGGAAGGGTCTTGCTGAAGTATATCGCTGTATTTTTTTCAGTGATTGCAGCCAAATCATGAATCCTAAAAACCCATTTTTTTAAACCTATTACATGTGTTCGCAGTAATCCACAACTTAATGTATTTTAAAAATGTTTCATATAATTCTGCAAAACTTTTACAAATTCTGCCCAAATTTTGTTTCATTTGGTATCATATATTTTTTTACGATTATCAATTAATTGAATGCCCCTTAACTCGTACGTGACATTATTGAACTTGTGAGAAAAAAACCTGACGACGCAATATCACAGCAATTATTGAAAATTCTCAATCTATATAATTATCATATAATTTACATATTACAAGGTTAATTTTAATTTCTGTTCTCGTAAAAGAGGAGACTTGTCCTCTCGTCAGGAATTACCAATCGGCATTATAGTACCACCTAAATACAGATTAATTCCTAGTGATGTGCTAAACCATTATTATGTCAAAGAAATAAAACTCCTTTCCGAGCTCAGTATATTTATCAAAAAATGTTTTGTACTAGCATACGGCTTATTTTTATTAGTATATTGAATGTATGGATCAATAAACTAAAACTTAATTGTCTTAAACTTGTTATGTTCTATTTTTGACCGACTTCAAAAATAGGAGGAGGTTATCAATTCGGTTGTGTCTTCTTTTTTAATGTTGGTACCAAATTCCTTTTTTATTCTAAAGAATACACTTACAAATTAGTCCCATTTTTATCAAAATCCTGTTCTGATGATGGGATCCATGAGGAATCGAGGGAACTCCTCAAATATTATAATATGAAATTGTAAATTTATATATTGGTTCAATTCCGATGACAATTCTTTTATTTTTATGGTAAGCATGACCTGATTCTACACTCTAGGTTGGCTCCCGACGAGGGAACTCCTCAACAGTCAACAGCACATACCCCAAATTTTGTATACTTATTGAGTTATGATAGCCCGTTCTAAATTTTAGCCAGTTCATGACATGGCTGCTGCGTCCAGGGTCGGCTCCCGACGAGGGTACTCCTCAATGTTGCTTATTAGCAATATTTTACCTACCTCTAGATGGCGTAGCGCGCTCAAACCCTTGTTAAACTTGTATTTAACAGTCAAGAAATTGTTGTTTTTTTCAATATATTTATTTAAAGTTGCTTACCTGCTCGTTCTGATTGACCCTCTTGTGGGATGCCGGTTAATTAAAACTCACCCTGTCTATCATAGAACAAAATAAGAGGGTGGCCCGCTAAATTTTTTACGTTACTTTTTAGGGACCATCCTCGTTTAGTTAAGATATTATTAGACCTTTTTATTTACTGTATTTATTTGACAACAGTTTAGTTATCTCTGTATCCAGATATGTTGGTCATTTTTTATCATCGTCGTCTGAGCTCATACTCTGGTACACTCGACTCACCACGCAATTCCAGTAATTTAAATCTGAACTTTGGCTTCCATTAAACTGCCAATTAAAATGATTTCATCAATATACAAACCGTTGAATAGTAACGACTGTTATTGACGAACAAAAAACTGGTCATTATGATTTTCAAAAATTAAACCTTTTCTTTTGAACTTTCCCGGCCCAAAGGAAAGTTTTGAGATCGCGCTAAAAAAAATCGAGGAACGAGGAAAAATCGACGACGAAAATATCCATACTGAACCCCCCCCCCCTCCCCCTCACCCCCCTCCCCCCTCTCCCTCCCCCCCCCCCCTTGAGACAATTAGGACCATTTCCAGACTGAATTCTGTCTGTGAGTCTGTGTATCTTTATGTGTGTGTCTGTATGTGTGAGTGTGAGTGTGTGTGTGTGTGTGTTTGTCTGTGTGTGTGTGTGTGTGTGTGTGTAATCCTCCACGATAGCGCCCAAACGCTTCATCCGATTGAGATGAAATTTTGCATGCAGGCATCATTTGATCATGGCAAGAGTTCAAATGATTGTGGTCGAAATTGGTCGATCAGTGTGCGCGCTAGTCATACTTTAATCTGTAAATATTTGACTAGAGACTTTAAATTCGGTACACAAATTCGCCGTTGGGCCGAAACCACATTGTGAAATTTTGGTTTGAATAACATAAATCGCGCTTGTCGGTAAAGAGTACTAGTTCGGTCATGTTAAGATTGACCGATAATCCCTTGCTGGATCACCAGCAGTATATTGTATTGATCGAGCTAGTTCAAATTAGGTCGCTCATCATTTCAGAAGAGCTGCTCGTATAACCACCACGTCGTCTGCATATCCTTGTGCGAAAAAAGTCGGTTTGTATCGTTTCACCAGAGCCCCTTTTCCGCCTTGTGGGCAGCCTCTCTCCACGTCTACCCTTACCTTCGGGTCCCTGGATAGATGTTGCTCGGTACGGTGATTGATCTCTGGCTTAACATGTTGATAATCCATCTAACGAAGGTGAGTTGGATGGAGTGTCGCTCTGCTGCCGGGGATATTACTCAAATGAAGTGTTGTCAAAGGCCACTTCGATTTCTATGAAATTTTCTGCAGCAATTTTTCTGCGGTCTAGAGTTCTCTCGATCCGCGAGACTATCTTGGGGCCTCGAGATCATACAGGGCTGTTTCAACTGATTTACCTGGCTGGCGATCGCGTTTGATGTTATACAAGGGTGAAGGTATTCATGCTGTTTCCCTGATATACTTCTTTACCAGTTTCTCTCCAAAGCCTTCAAGAGAAAGGATCTAAGACTTATTGACTAAAGTGATTTCGTTAAATAATAGGATTGTTTGCTTGGATTATGGATAAATACAACAGTTACCTGTCTCCAATGTAGATTCATATGTCCGAATGCTAGATAAGATCCGAAAAGATTACAAAGAATAAATCCAGTCACCTCAATGCCTTTGTGAAGTAAAGCTGGCCATATGCTGAATACTCCGAGGCTTTTTTACACTTCGAAGTTGGATATTCCTCGTCAGAGTGGCAGCTTTTTCACACACACACACGCACACATACGCGCCGACACAGCAGAATAAACCATCTATCGATATAACATTGAAATCTCACATTTTTGTGAACCTTTACATACAAATTTTAGGCGATTTTAAAAGTCGACAAAGCTATTGTAATTTGTAACCCTAACGCAGCCTATTTGGATGAGTGGAAAGAAGACGCCAAATGAAATAATAAGAAAATCTCCTTATCTTATTTCTGAGAAAGAAATGGAACGGTACTCTTCTTGGCATGTCAACGCAATTTCTTTGAAATGTTGCCAATTTATAGATTTTTGCAAACCTTTTCATGCACTTTTCAATCGAATTTAGAATGTTGGCAAATCTACTGCAGTTTAACATCTTACTTTAACCGCGTATTAAAGTAAATACTAATTGTCAAGGAGACGCATTGTCACGCCGAGGAAGGGTCCCATTTCCTCGCGTGGAACGCCGTGGAAACATATTTCGATTTACTCGATATAAATCGATACGAGAATAGGTTAAATCGATATGTCAAACGTCTTGACAGCTGACAGCTCCTTTTTTTCTTTTTATTAAAGCCCATGAGAATAAGCGTTTTCCGCCAAATCACTGACAGCGTAATAATAAATCCGTAATTGGTCTTTGATAATCATGTTTCATATTAAAGGAAATAAAACAAATAAAAATATTATTAACATTAAAAAATATAACTTAATACGCTAGGAAAACAGAAATAAATCTAGGAATTATTCCACACACTTCAGTAAATTAACATTTTATTGGACTCAAATCATCTAGGTATGGTTTGACAATTTCGATTGACATAAAAGCGGCCGTGGCGGTACCCGCCATTTTTACTTTTGGCATACGCCGGTCAGCGACTCGATCCTCGGATCCTCGCTTTGGACCCCTAATTCTCTTCGGTAAGTCGTTCAAATTAAAATATTCGGAAATGCCGTGACGGTTTCCGATAAGTGCATGTAGTTTTATGTGAGTTCGCATGGCGTTTGTCTTTTGAAATGAGGAAACGCGTCGCAAGCACGTGCCTGCTGGAGGTTGGGAAAAGGACCAATCCTCGCTATCCTTTTCCCAATTACCGGCAAAAAGGGAGTTTTCCATTAGGGGCGAAGCTAATGCGTGGCGTTTCTGTGGTTTTACAGGGGTCCTTCGGGGATACTATTTCTCCACCAAGGATGAAGCAATAGAACAGCGCATGGTCGGCGTATAAAGGCGGACGCTCGTGGCGTCGATCGTGCGCGCGCGTCTCCTCGCCGGAAACCAGCGATGAGCGAGTTCTTCCTCGCCTCCGGCCACGCGTGACTGGCCGTTTTCCTTCGCCGGGGGCGCACACAGGAGTTGAGCGCCCCGTCGCCCGCTCCAGCTGCTGCGCCCGCCCCGGGCGATAGTCGACGACCGCTTCACCGCGGCGCCCGTCTACCCTCTTCAAGCGTTCCTGCTCCGCTCTTCAGTAGCAGCCTTCTCTGCGCTCTCCGGTAGCAGCTTCCAGCGCCTCTTCGGGGGCCGACTTCGAGGCAGTCCGTGCCCGACCCCCGCAAGACGTTCATCGTGTCGGCTAAGCCGCGGATCTCCCCGATATCGACTTTTGCCATCCGTCCTCGGAACCGTGTCCCATAAGCCTGAACTCGACAAATATGCCCTCGACCTGAGGCTCTTGCTCTTTTTATTCTTCTTTCAAATTTTGATTTTATTTTAAATTGATTGTATTTTAAATTATTATATCATTGATTAAATCTCTAGTGAATGGTTTTTAGATCGTCTAGGCGCTTGATCGCCGAATGTATTCCATCGGTCGGTCGACGTATTGTAAATAAAGATTTATTTTATAATTTCATTCTTTTATTATACTATTATTATGTCATCTATCTCCACAACGTGACAGCATATTGACACAACAACGAAATTAGATTAGGTGTAAAAGAGAAAACCTACAGCACTGTGAAGCCCACAAATAACTCGACCTGATTCGATTGACCGTCGACCGTTCTCTAACTTACAAAGCCTATGGCCACAAAACGAAACAGAAGGAGTGTTTTAGAAATAGCATCGCAAGAAAACTAACTTGAAATAAATTGGAAGCCAACGCAGTTGCCCGCAGTTGTCAAACCCTATCATACACCAGCACCTAAAAGAGGCGAGCGACATGGCCATCCAGCCCGCATATTTTTGGAGAGACTATCCTAACCTGACCCGGAGATGTTAACGAACGGACAATCGAAATTAGGAAACAATCTTCTTCTCTTCTTATTCTCACATGTGGAGAAGAAATGAAAGAATGAAAAATACCGAGAAATTCGGGTGTGACTGTGTCGGAATGCACAGTCCAGGGATTGATAGCAATATGTTCCAAATCTAACGTGTCATGACTAATTTAATTCATAAAAGAATTCGGATGTGACTCAGACTTAGGCGGAACAGGCACCACGTCTATCGTTGACCTAACCGCAGTCAGTTGACCTGAGAAATTAAATAAATTCTTTATTTTTAAAACCAAAAAAAAAGAACTATTTTATGCGTTGTTTAATTGTTTAATTAAATTTTCTACCTAATGAATTCGTTATTTTTATTTTATTTTATTGAAACACTGAAATATATATTGTGGTGTCTTTCCAAGGTGTGGGGCTTCCAAGATGTGGGGCCTTCCCACGCGTGGCCTACATACAGACTCAACCCTTCAGGTTGTAAGGCTAAAGGTGACGTCGGACGGCGTTGTCGAAATCCTCGTTTTTAACGTCGCTCGGGTCGTGTTTAATCCGCTGTAGGTAGTATTTCCAGGATATGCACTCGAGGTTTGTATTGTTAATAAAAAAGATAATAATAATTTTTACGTTTTAAAAAGCTTCTAAGCCATTAAAGTTTTTATTTCCTATAAAATGTAGTCTATTGCACTATTTACGAATTTACAGTAATTGCGTTTATGCTTCAAAGCACGTACTAATAGTTCTACTTTAAATATGATCTCCGATATGATCTCCGACAAAGCACTGTTACAATATGATCTGCCCGGCACTTAAGTGTGATCTGCCCGGCACTTAAATGTGATCTGCCCGCAAGGCACTGTTAAATGATCTGCCCCGATATCGGCGGGTAACCGACCTTATATAGGTATGACCGCTGCGGCCGGCCCAGTGGTGGGGCGGGTTGCACCCCGCCTCGCCCGCGGGTGCCGACCGACGCGTTGTTATATGTCGTTTCCGTAAAGCTAATGTACTATAATATTGTATACTATTTTACTAAGTTAAGAGTGTACATACGACCTTAAACTCTAACTTATATTAACTTATGATTATTATATACATTTTAATAATCATATACTATTGCTATGTCCTATTTTAGGTTGAATTTAAATATTTTCACCATTTATTGGCCGATTTGGCTCGGACTTAGTCTAAAAATTAAATTAAATTATTCTAAACATTTAGACATTTTCATGGCAGCAATTTTGTGGATTTCTAGTGATCCAATATTTAAGCTGGCGCTTCCCAAAATATGAGTCATTCTTTGTACCTACCTGGCTGGCGGGGAGGGTCGATTTTACAATCGGCGACGGGTTGCTTAATCCTTTTGCCGGCGGTGTGTTTAGGGTGAGTTTTTATTACCCTTTTTAAATGCACGTGCTGGGATTTTTCCGACGTTTTCCTTTGTTCGCGAGCGAAGGTTATTTTCGGGTTGACGTGTAATTTCGAAATTTTAGCGTTTGCTTGTAAATATTCCACTTTTAGTTTAACATCCATTAGCTCCCGCTTTTAGTGGAGCTAATCCGGGTATACCTATATTGTGTGCTAAGTGCACTTACTGCCATAAATAATATTTTTAGGTTGGGGAATTTGAAGTGCACGGAATTTTAGGCATGACGACACATTATTTGTTGTGATGTTTATCATCATCATGCCTGCCCGCTATTTTATCTTTCTTCCCGCAACATGCCCCTCTCCGTGAGACAAGTGTTTCTCCTCACTCCTCTTCTTCGGGAGGTGAAATTGTTGTTCTCACTTCCTCTTGGTGGGGAGAATAGATAACTGCCACTTTATGTACTGGTCTTTTGTATGATTTTCCGCGACAGCAGATCGTTACTGAACGTACTTGCCTGTCGGGAGCGGTATGTACTTGCTCTATTCGCCCTCGGAGCCAAGTATTTCTGGGTAGGTCCGCGTCCACAAGGATGACTATGTCTCCTATCTGGACGGGTTTTACCGCGTCGTGCCATTTTGGTCTCTTCGCCAGCGTCGGGAGATATTCGCGTACAAATCTCGACCAAAAATGGTTTGCCATTATTTGGGCTATTTGCCACTGTTTTTTGAGGCAATTCTTTGTTAATTTCTAATAATGAAATTTCCTCGTTGAAATCTTGTTGCTGCGAAACCCGAATCAGGTAGAGGTCCGCGCAAGCAAGTTCTTGTGGGGTTAAATGTTTTGTTTTTTCGCCGCTGCGTTTGCAGCGTTGTACGAATCGAAATATCCATGCTACTGTACGACGTAACCGTTCTAGGCGTGAGAATCGTTTTGTCTCGATTAGGAAAATATTTTTTATCGAGGTCATTACATATATCGGTCGACGTTCTTCGTCCTGACCGTATTCTGACGATGGAGATTCATCGTCCGCGGGCCAGTGGTCGCTATTTTCCAGTAGGAATTCCGGTCCGTTTATCCATTTTTTTATTTGGTCTTCACCCATTTTAGTCGCCGTGTCCCGAGTTGCGTTATCCGCGGGATTCAATTTTGTGGGTACCCAACGCCATTGGCATGGTGTGGTAACCTGGTCAATTTCGCCAAGTCGGTGAGCTACAAACACGTTAAATTCACGTGGGTCACGTCTTATCCACGATAGTACGGTCTTGCTATCTGACCATAACGTTGTGGAGGAAAATTCCCAGGTGTGCTGCGATTTTATCAGCTCAGCTAATTTGCTGGCCATTGTAGCGGCTTGCAGCTCTAGTCTCGGTAGCGACATGGGTTTCAGCGGCGCTACTTTGTTTTTGCCGGCTATAAAGGCCGTGCTCGCGGTGCCGTTTTCATTTTCGTAACGTAAATACGCTACCGCGGCATATGCTCTTTCGCTCGCGTCCGCAAAAACATGCAATTGTACGTCACGGGCCAGTTTTCCTGTGTGCTGGTAGCTACGGTTTATAGTTACGAATTTTATTTTTCGCAACTCGGCCAACCAGACTTGCCACTTTTGACTGGCACCGTCGCTAATAATCTCGTCCCAGTCCGTCTTATCCAACCATATGGTTTGGAGTAAGATTTTCGCCTTTACTGTTAGTGGGCCCAAAATCCCGAGCGGATCAAAGGTGCTCATTATCACCGATAACGTTTGTCGCTTCGTCGGGGTTTTGCGACCACTCAGTAAGTCGGGATTAATTTTCTTGAGGTCAGTGTCGAATGAAAAGGTGTCGCGATGAGGCTCCCATATAAGTCCGAGAATCCTCTCACTCGCCTCGTCGGTACCGGCCAATTTTATTTTTGTTTGTGAACGTATATTATGTGGTACCTGCTCTAATATTTTTGGATCGTTACTCGTCCAGTTTACGATGTTAAAGCCACCTTCCTGGTGAATTTTCGTAACGGTCGCGATCATTTTTTGGGCGGTTTCTACAGTATCCGTTGAATCTAGATAATCGTCCATATAGTGTTTGTTCACTATGGCGTCGACCGCTTCGGGATATTTTTTCCTGAATCTCTCCGCGTTTGTATTTTTTACAAAGAGTGCGGAGCACGGAGATGAGGTAGACCCGAAAAGGACTACATCCATGGAGTACTCGGATGGTTCCTCTTCTTGTTTTAGGTCGCGCCATAGGAAACGTTGACTTTGGGTGTCTTTTTCTGATAAATGAATTTGTAAAAACATCTCCTTTATGTCGCCCGCGAATCCGTAACGTCCTTGTCGGAATTTGAATAGGATTCCAATCAGAGAATTTAATAAATCGGGTCCTGATAATAGTTGGTCGTTTAGGCTTGTTCCCCCGGCTTTCGCGGCGCAGTCAAAAACGAGTCGCATTTTTCCTGGTTTATTTGGATTTTCAACCGGGAAGTGTGGGAGATACCAAATACGATTTCCAGGGGTGCGTAATTCCTCTGGACTTAATTTATGGGCATACCCTTTTTTCAGGAAATCCTTTATTGTGTCGCAATATTGAGTGGCCAACGGCTGATTTTTGAGTAGTTTGTTTTCTATGGATTTCAACCGTTTTTTAGCCATCTCGTGACTGGCTGGCATCGTCACCTTGTCGCTTTTCCAAAGCAGTCCGGTACTCCAACGATTGCCTTCTAGCTTCGTTGTCTCGTGAAGAAGCGTCTCGGCCCGCGCGTTTGTAACGGCCTTATGGGCGCGTATGTGCGTTCCTATTTCTTCTACTTCGAAATATGACCGGATGATGTCGTCCATCCTTTGGTTTGAGCCCGCATTCCGTAAGTGGTTTACGGCGCGGCAAGTAGCCAAATCACCGCCCCCCCCTCCCCCTAATGTCCACCCAAGTCGGCAATAGGTCGCTATTGGAGCGTTCGGGGGACCGGCTTTTATCGTTCTGGGAATGATTAAGTCATAATGATCTATTCCTATTAGAATTTGCGGTGCTCCTTCAAAGTCGCAAAACGGTATGTCGGCTAAATGAGGCCATTTATTTAGCATGGATTTAGCACAGAATTTTTGTGCTGGTAAATCCAGCTGTTTTATGGTCCTGGCGTTACATAAATCATAATATTTTTTACCTTTCAGCGGTCGGATCTTACAGTCTATTCGCTGCGTTGTCGCGTTCGCAACTGACATGCCCGAGGCGCCTACTAAATTTAAGGGGCTAATTTCCCCGTGTACTCCTATTTTATCCGTTATGCTCTGATCTATTAATGTGATTGAAGATCCTTCATCGCATAACGCTAGCGCTTTTATAACGCCTTTCGGCCCCCGTAGTTCCACGGGCGCTACCCTTAGAATCATTTTTTCTGATCCGTCCCACGTATTAGCTACTGTATTAGGGGTATTTTGGTCGTCGTTTGAGGGCTGATTTTTTATCGCGGCATTATTTTTATGCAATAATTTGTGGTGAGGCCACTTACAACCTTCTATCCCACACGGCTCTTTTACGCTACATTGCGCTTGGCGGTGGTCTTTTCTAAAACACCGTGTGCATAATCGTTTTTCCTTAACCCATGTCCAACGTTGATTTATTGTCATTTTTCCTATTTCGCGGCATTTAGGGGTTAAATGATTGTTTCGCCCGCACTTTAGGCAGGCGTCTGTTGACTCCTGAGTGTCTGTAGCAAAAACTCTTTTTTTGCTCGGCATCTCGGATCGATTGTTTTTATACTTATTTTTTGAATAATCTTTTACGGGATCTTCTTGAGAGGCGGCGTCTATTATTGTCTCTAAAAAGTTTCCGTAATCTAAAAGAGTAGGATGCGGTCCATGGCCGGCGGAATACCACTGCAACCGCAAATGTTGTGGCAACTTCATCACTAATTCCTTTAGCAGCGGTGGATTTGTGAGATACGCAGAATGACCCATATTTTTTAAAGCATGTACGACATTACAAACGGTAGTGCCGTACTCAACCAACTTAAATATCGAATCACTCACCAATATTTGCTGCGTACTGCGTGCTTCCTGCATGAGCGCGTCGATGCGAGCGCCAGGTCTGCCAAAACGGCGTTCCAGCGCTCTCCGGATCTCCGGGACATTGCCGGGATCCAGTAACATCGCGCGTACTGCCTCGCGCGCGGGTCCTCGCAGGCTTTGTTGTAGTCGTAGCAGATTGTCCGCGTTGGTGAATCCGCACATTGTCGACCCCTGGTCGAATAGTGCGGCGTATATTGGCCACTCCTGCATGCTGCCGTCGAACTGGGGAAGGCTGCGTAGCATCTTCGCTCGGGTCTGCATCATGTAGACGTCGGGCGGGCTGCATTCTTCCTCTTTCTTCATCGTCGGGACGTCGCCGCTCGGTCGGGCGTAATTGCTCGCTCGGGCGGTGTCACTCGGTCGATTGGCGGTGGCGGCTGCGGCGTTATCGGCGATCGCTTTCGTGACGGCGCTCGCGACGGCTCGTTGTAACGCGGCGTCGCTTGCCTTTTTGTCCGTGGCGTCGTCGTCTCTTAACTGCCGCTCGTAGGAGGAGGCTCTTGGATGGGAGTTGGCGGCGGCGGCGGTGGCGGCGATCGCTTGCGTGACGGCGCTCGCGACGGCTCGTTGGAATGCGGCGTCGCTCGCTGTTTTTTCTGCGGCGTCGTCGTCCCTTAATTCCCGCTCGTTCACCCATTCCTCTGTTCGTCCGGTCGTTAGTCGGCGGCTCTGTCGCTCCGCTCGGCTGTCGGCTCGGCTTATTTGGTCGTCGTCGTCCATGTATAACTCTTCCTCGACCTCTGCTTCTATCAGGAGTTTCCGCAGTTCGAGTTGTCGGTCGATCCGTTCTGATTCAATTCGGCGGGTCTCGGCTGCGAATTTGGCGGCGGCCTCTGCTTGGGCGGCGTTCACTGCGGCTGCGGCTGCGGCTGCGGCTGCGGCTTCTTCCTGGGCGGTTTTCGCTGCTGCGGCTGCGGTGTCGGCTGCGGCTTTTTCCTGGGCGGCTTCCATCTCCGCTTCCAATTGTCGCCTCCTGATGGTGGTGGTTGCTGATCTGGACGATCGATGACTTGTCATTGACGGCGCCCTGCTGCTGGTAGACTGTGCTCTGCTGGCTGGTCTCTCAGCGGTCGTCGTCTTGATTGCAGATCTTGCGGCATCTTGTTGATCGGCTCGTAGTTCTTGCCTGTGAGCGTCGATCTGGCTTTTGTCGCGTGCTTTGTCCGCAATCCTTGCGCTTCTTCTAGCGCTCTCTGTCCGTTCCGCGCTCGTTTGACGCGGCGTCGACATCTCGGAGATTTTTCAAATTTTTGTAAAAATTAAAAAAAATATTTTTTATTATTTTTTACCTCGATGGACCTGCTTTCTGCTTAAGGTCCTGATTTCCTATCCCGTCTCGAAGGACCAAGATGTGGTGTCTTTCCAAGGTGTGGGGCTTCCAAGATGTGGGGCCTTCCCACGCGTGGCCTACATACAGACTCAACCCTTCAGGTTGTAAGGCTAAAGGTGACGTCGGACGGCGTTGTCGAAATCCTCGTTTTTAACGTCGCTCGGGTCGTGTTTAATCCGCTGTAGGTAGTATTTCCAGGATATGCACTCGAGGTTTGTATTGTTAATAAAAAAGATAATAATAATTTTTACGTTTTAAAAAGCTTCTAAGCCATTAAAGTTTTTATTTCCTATAAAATGTAGTCTATTGCACTATTTACGAATTTACAGTAATTGCGTTTATGCTTCAAAGCACGTACTAATAGTTCTACTTTAAATATGATCTCCGATATGATCTCCGACAAAGCACTGTTACAATATGATCTGCCCGGCACTTAAGTGTGATCTGCCCGGCACTTAAATGTGATCTGCCCGCAAGGCACTGTTAAATGATCTGCCCCGATATCGGCGGGTAACCGACCTTATATAGGTATGACCGCTGCGGCCGGCCCAGTGGTGGGGCGGGTTGCACCCCGCCTCGCCCGCGGGTGCCGACCGACGCGTTGTTATATGTCGTTTCCGTAAAGCTAATGTACTATAATATTGTATACTATTTTACTAAGTTAAGAGTGTACATACGACCTTAAACTCTAACTTATATTAACTTATGATTATTATATACATTTTAATAATCATATACTATTGCTATGTCCTATTTTAGGTTGAATTTAAATATTTTCACCATTTATTGGCCGATTTGGCTCGGACTTAGTCTAAAAATTAAATTAAATTATTCTAAACATTTAGACATTTTCATGGCAGCAATTTTGTGGATTTCTAGTGATCCAATATTTAAGCTGGCGCTTCCCAAAATATGAGTCATTCTTTGTACCTACCTGGCTGGCGGGGAGGGTCGATTTTACAATCGGCGACGGGTTGCTTAATCCTTTTGCCGGCGGTGTGTTTAGGGTGAGTTTTTATTACCCTTTTTAAATGCACGTGCTGGGATTTTTCCGACGTTTTCCTTTGTTCGCGAGCGAAGGTTATTTTCGGGTTGACGTGTAATTTCGAAATTTTAGCGTTTGCTTGTAAATATTCCACTTTTAGTTTAACATCCATTAGCTCCCGCTTTTAGTGGAGCTAATCCGGGTATACCTATATTGTGTGCTAAGTGCACTTACTGCCATAAATAATATTTTTAGGTTGGGGAATTTGAAGTGCACGGAATTTTAGGCATGACGACACATTATTTGTTGTGATGTTTATCATCATCATGCCTGCCCGCTATTTTATCTTTCTTCCCGCAACATATATGTAGGTAAGTGTGTTTGTTGAAAAACTTAACGACAGCAACTGTCAAATGGAGTTAAAGGTTAGTTAATACCATTTGAAGGATAATCTTATTAATAATAAACCCAATAAATAATCATGAACATTAAAAAAACTATACAAATTACGCGCAAAATGCACAGAAAACTGATTTTTGTTACAATTTCAAGTTGGGTGTTGCTCATGTTTTAGCTGACATTCTCAATTTAATTTTAATTTGTTTTTTTTTTAATTTAATTTTAATTTGTATAAATAGTTTTTTACTGTCTAAAATTGATTAAATGCTATAATTTGTATGTTTTACCTCGTTAAAACACTATATTTTCAGACCAAACCAGCGTGGTAGCTGCTCCGAGCTTCAAGCTGTACTGTGAATTCGCGGAGCTATGCACCGATTAGAATATTAAAGCATTTTTTAATTCAAGAAAATACATAGGATTTTTTATAAAGCACAATGATTCGTCACTTTCAATTAGGGACCGCCTGTTTCGCCTGTTTCAGAGTTATTCGATGATTTTGTATAATCGTTAAAACTAAAAAACGGTACAAAAAAAATGAATTGTCACCATCTGGCTTAAACTTCTAGACGCATTCACGTCGAAATAGTACCTAAAATGAATTAAATATATATGAAAAACATACTAATCTATACTAATATTATAAAGAGGTAAAGTTTGTGACGTTGTAGGAAGTAATCTCTAGATTAACTGAACCGATTTTGAAAATTCTTTTACCAATAGAAAGCCACGTTATTTGTGAGTGTCATAGGCTATATATTAATTCGAAAAATGAAAAGACTTTTTCGTGGTAGTCGGATTTGCAAAGTAAGTCGGAGAATAAGCAGTCGAACGAAAACGTTTCTAACTAACGCTGCCTTAACGATGAGAGATATTTGATTAAGTTCTAGGGAAAAGTTGTAGAGCTTGATAATGCCTACAAGGAAGTCAGCGACAGCATATGTCTAACTTTTATATTTAAGTCACAAAAAGTAGTATTTTATATTAAAAAAAATAATTTAAATCGTTTGGTCATGTTTATTGGTCATATTATCAACAATTATGAATTATTATCAAATTAAGTAAATTTATCGTCTCAAGTGTTTAAAACAAAAGACTTTTCCCTTTTACTGCATATAATTTCCCTTTTACTGCATAAATAGTTAACGAGATAATACGCTCACAAATAAGACACTCACAAGAAGACACTCACAAATAACGGTAATATATAGTCAAATTGGCATGCAAATACATACATAGATATGTAGTAAAAATATAACCCTTCTTTTGGCAGTCAGGAAATAATTAATCATATCACAGTACTAACCAAACCACACTCATAATTTCATCACAGGTAAAAAGTTTTACCGCCCAGCGAAGTGGGCACGGGTCAGCTAGTGCATTATATATGAGTATCGTTATCTAATTCTCCTGGTATGATTCTTGTACCGATCCCTTTGCTTAAAATAGAGTTTTGCATGTCGAAATGAAACACTGTTGCTCGTTATTATATAAGATGACTCTCTGTGTCCATCTGATAACACTGAAATAAACTATAACGAATTTTAATGACAACTGAGATAACTAAATAATCTCACATAACTATCTATCGCTAGCGCCCAAGGCACGCCCACGATTCTTACGCATGTCACCTTGAAACATGCACGCTCAGCTGTTTTTGACAGTTCATTCGTCCGCTCTTTGTAAAACATAATATGTAACAATGTCGGTGATGGACTCGTTAGTAGAATTACATATCGATAATTGGCCAAAACTGCAGATAATCTTCAGGGATCGATGGCCTTTCAGTGCTTACGCCTATTATTTCATCGACACTAACCGTAGATGGATAAAGGATTTTAAATATACAGGAACGAAAATTTTTGTGCCAAATGGTGATATGTCAGTCGGAATGGTCGCCGTCTGCGAGGAGGTATTTTTTTTGTATTGCATGTGGCTTCGCAAGCGTAAATATTTGAAAATGCTTATATGTGTGTGTGTGTGCGCGCGCGCGTGTAGGTATGCCTCTGTGCGTATGTGTCTGTGCCCACGGTATCTCCGAAACTACACTACTAATTAGGACCAAATTGATTACAAAATCCTGGCAAAGGAGGCTTTATTTTTATCGCTAGTGGCTTCGCTTGCGTCAATATCGAAAAATGCCCGTTTGTTTGTGCGTGTGCGTGTATGTGTGTTTGTGTGTGCCTGTATTATTGTGTATATATGTACCCACTGTATCTCAGAAACTTCAAGAGCAATTAAATTTAAAAAGCTTTTAAGAGATATCCAATATTTCAAAAGTTTGAATAAACATAAATCTGTTAATACTAGTCAAAAAAAATAGTTAATATGACTTAAAATTTAGAGGACAGCCACAACTGGTATATTTATATATTTATAAAATCGAAGACTATCGCGGTTGTTTGACATTATAAATAGGATAGAAAACGAATTTACCGCGTGGAATTTGTAGGACCCGACGTTTCGGTGACGTTGCAGCCGCCGTTGTCTAGGGTAGACTGAAGAGCTGTCAGTCCGTTGTTTTGCGGGTAGGCCGCAAACCGCTGCCGCCACTGCGTAGGTTATGGGAAACGTCGGGTCCTACAAATTCCACGCGGTAAATTCGTTTTCTATCCTATTTATATATTTTCGACATCTTCAGCTGGTTTTAAATTAAAAATATTATAATCTGAAAATTGAATACTTCATTAATCCGTTATTATTATGCTAGAATGGAAAACAAAACTGTTTTACAATCCCTGTAAACGTTATTTTATTGCAATCCGACAAAAATCTCAAAAATATATCAAACATTAAATATGACATTTTGGTCGCCAAAGGCTTGAGTTTTTTTTAATGAAACGTACTTGGAAATCGTACATGACTCACTCTCGTACATCTTGAGCAACATTCTTATGTAATTTTTTGAATTCTCTATATCTTTCTACCTTTTTTAGATCGGTGAATTCTATCCCATCGTCGTGTTTTGCCTTCAAAATGATTTTTCTAATATGGCTTCAGCTTTGCTGTCTACAAATAGAATCAAGTGGAATTCTAAATACGGCATAACGGTGTCAGGCTTGAATAGAGCATTCCTAGAAGATTTCAAGGAAGTTTTGAAAAGATTAGACATGAGAATTGTTTATGCGAATCCAACTCACTGCATTTTCAAAGACAGGGATGTTGCCACGAATACTGAAATTAGGTAAGTTTTTACGATTTTGACTTGTTGATTTTGAAAAGTTGCAGAATTTTAGTATGTTTGTTTGCCATACTTTAATTTACCAGTTTATTAAAATGAGTAGTCTCTTTTATTGCATAGCGTTTTTATATATTTTTTTGTGTAATCGTTTTATTTTCTTTCTAAAATTTTATTAAAACTAGGAGGCTTTCAATAAGTTTATTTAATCGTGGTATTGCGTTGGCTTTTAATATTTTTATTTCCACTTAAAAACAGTTTATAAAAACGAGGAGCTACATTATTGATATATCAATATTTAAGGACTATTTAAGGTTAGTGTGTTATTTTTTACATGACTGTCGAACAAAAAAAGCAGTGTAATGTAGTCATTGCTCATTTATGTATATTTTCCTTTTCTTTATTCCACCATTACTTCTAAACGCTTGAACGGATTTAGAACGAGTGGCATATCTTCTAGTCAGTCAAATAATTCGCCGTGTTACGTGTTGTTTACATGATCGTCATCATTAGACAGTTTATTTGTTTTTCGTTCTTCTTCTTCGCGGCCGCCAGTAAAAAAGCTGTAGGGCCAGTAACGAATAGAAGTTTTTGGAATATTAATGACCTTAACTGTCCAAAAATCAAGTAAGTAGTTGTATACATGTCCAAATGTCAATCAATTAAAATAAATATATCGTGTTTAGGATCAAATGAAAGGTCTGATTGAGTACATTCCGGAAATATACATGTATCTAAATACATATATGGATAAACACATAAACTACCAATATTCCGTACAAACCCCGTAATTAAAATAATTATAAATACAATAGTTCACTTTCTGCAGCGGTAGTCTTGTTTTTTATTCTTTTTAATACATTTATTGTTAGAAATAGGATAGAAACGAATTTACCGCGTGATATTTGTAGCACCCGACGTTTCGGTGACGTTGCAGCCGCCGTTGTCCAGGGTAGACTAAAAGAGCTGTCAATCCGTTGTTTTGCGGGTAGGCCGCAGACTCTGCATCTGAGCCCGGCCCCCCACCACCGTTATAACCTACGCAGTGGCGGCAGCGGTATGCGGCCTACCCGCAAAACAAAGGATTGACAGCTCTTTCAGTCTACCCTGGACAACGGCGGCTGCAACGTCACCAAAACGTCGGGTGCTACAAATTTCACGCGGTAAATTCGTTTCTATCTTATTTATAATGTCAAACAACCGCGATAGTCTTCGATTTTACATTTATTGTTATTTATTTTTTCACATAATTTCATTTCATTTCCTACCATATAACAACGAAGAGACTCAATATTCGACGTTCGATATTTTTTAATGTAGATATTATTATTACATATTGTTTTATGTTATAATAGTACCATATAATATGTTATAATAGTCATACACATAATACAAACCTTCAATTCAGTTTCTTCCTTTACAAAATCAAACATAAATTGGTCGTTTTTTGGGAGTGCATGTGTAAACGTCTGCTTTAGTCTACCAGCGTTGATAAAACCTACCTACTCGGTCATCTCCTGGTTTACTTTTAATCTTTCATTTAATGTATAAATGAATCATATATGTCAAATCTGTCCTGTCTGCAACAACAGCGCCAAATAATCGCATTATACATTTTTCAGTATACCGTCAGACATCTCGATTAAACCATTAACGGACAACCATATCCCAACCCTGAATGAAACCTGGCCGCACAGGTTTCCAGGATCGGAGAAATTCCTGTCCCTCCTAATAAGGCTGAACGGAGGCTATGGCATCTTCCAAAATTCAGGAGATCAGCCGATAGCGTGGATTGGAATCGACAAGTTTGGATCCTTGTGCCACTTGTACTGCCAGGAACAGCACCGCGGCAAAGGATATGCTCAACTTCTAGTCAAGTTCTTTGAGAGGAAGATAGCAGAAGAGGGCAAGAACGTGCACTCATTCGTCTTAGCCGATAATGCGTCTTCTGTTAATTTGTTTAGAAAGTTGGGGTATGATATTTATACCGATGTAGTGTGGATGAAAATTATGAACAATTAAATATATTTTACTTTTTAGTTTTAATTATTTTAGATACCGTCTAACATGCCAACTGTTAGATAAGGTTAACTTTGCTTAAACCCCTAAAAATATTTGCAACATGAAAGATACAATCAAAAAATATATAATTTCACAATTTTGTGATCCATGAGTATATATAGATAACAATTCAATTGCCATTACTCGCCATTAATTCATAATCTATACCACTGATTCCCAAAGTATTCTGTATGGACCCCTAGGGGTCGATTTCGAATTGCAGGGGATCCATGTCAGGGAAAAAATAGGGGTGCACGAGATGTAAATGGGTTCACGTTAGCGGATCCTGTTTAGGCAGGTCATCATAAACATTTAGTGGTCCGTAAATGTCGTATTATACCTAAAACAGTTTGTGTGTACAAAAAAAACCGCATAGCATTTTAAACTTTAAAAAAACTTTAAAAAACAGCATAGCATTTTAAACTTCTATCAATCACGATAATTAATAACTTACGTTAATGTCAACTTACGATAATCACTTCCAGAATATCGACATATTTATCTTGAAAGAGAATAAATTTAAGCAGAGCATATACTTAAAATTATTCGAAAATGCGACATAGACATTTCACATGGGATACTTATGTCTTAGGAACTATTTGGTTTTCCATTATTTGTTCTTTAAATTATTTTTAATAAATTAAAAAAGGTTTATATGATGCAGTAAATTGTCTTATTTTATGTACTGCTATTAATACTTAAAATCTATTGACATCCATTCCTTCCTTTTCCTTTCCTTTTCCCCTCCCAACCCCCTCAGTATGCACTGTGCGCATTGGAGATCTATCTAACTCAAACTATTGTTGAAAGCATGTCAACGACCAGAAATAATGTATTTAATGTAATTGTAATATTTTTTGTAGCGCTGTATGTTTCCCTGATAAATAAATAAATAAATAAATAAACAAATGCGCCAACACCAGTGTCATAGAAGGAAATGACTAACGATATAAACATATGCGCTTTTGTGAATAAGCGCAAGCGAGATAGGGCTACATGTGAAGTTATTTATGGCTTTCTCAAATGCTTCGTACTTCAAGGTCTTGATCGCTTAAAAATTAATACACACCGTGTAAAATTTAATTATTTTTTAATAAATCGATATTATTTTTTTTACATGCTTTTCGTTTTTTACAACTGTCCACTTTACCAAAAACCCCATGTAAATGATCAGTACCGTGCCAGCTGTCAACAACAACTTTAAAATTAATAAGTTTAGGGAAATTCATAATTAGACAGGCAGGGAGTCTACAGAAAACCACTAAAAAAACAGCTAGTGGTCTACGGGGCGAAAAAGTTTGGGTACCTTTGATCTATACTTACTAATAATAAAGCTGAAGAGTGTGTTTGTGTAAACGCGCTAATCTCTGGAACAAGCAGTCGAATTTTGAAAAATCTCTTTGCATTTGATAGCCCAATTCTTAAGGAAGGCTATATGCTATTTTACATCTCGTTATGACCCTTAGGAATCGATAAAAAAGAACGATAAGTGCAAACCATTGATTATACAGTTTCTTTAAATTAAATGGCGGGTGAAACCGCGGAGCACAGCTAGTACACAATGAAGGGGGATTTATATTGAGGACTAGATGACCCGGTGAACTTCGTACCACCTAAAATTCATTTGATTGTAACTCTTCATAAGCGTTTATTAATCCTAATGAACCTTCCAAATCTAATTCATTGAAATCTATTATATGGCCGAATCATGTACGGTTTGAGTTTCGTTTGGTGATTAAATGAAAGTCGTTTGTGATTGAAATAAATTCAATGTATTTAATTTACATGATAATATATAAATGCAGTTCATATTCAACACAAAACATTCTGGCAAAATATGTTTTTCGTTTTGTTTTCCGGCGCGTAAATAAACAAAAATGATGGCTTTCCGACCGATGGCTTGGCGAACACGGGACATACAGTTGTCCATGCGCGTAATACGGAAATTCCAAGGTAATTCCGCAAACTTCCAACACGCGTGATTTGTCATCGTGAAGGCCAGACGCACGGGAAATCTAAATTCCGCTTTCCGGAATTACCAAGTGTACAACTGTAGATTGTCTTTCGTTTGTCGCAAAGGAAAAGATGCGCCAAATCGCCTCGTTGCTGCTGACATAGCGACACGTCTGTTACTGAGATACACCTCGTTTAAATTCCTCACAGCAAAAACAGCCATATCACTTTATTTTACGTATTTGCATATGTAATTTATCAAGTTAATGAAGTTGCAGTATTCCACATTGATTTGCGCTTCAAAAGCCTTGGACAATAAGGCACAATCCAACGATTGTCCACATTTACATCTTGCCCTTCACAACTGCAGATCGCCCATTGTCCGCAACTGATCGGCGACGATACAATCGGTATCCGTCATTGCCTGTGATGGTGTTAGCAATCAGGTCTCTCGGCGAGATGTTGTTATAAACTTCGCGAAGTCTATAGATTATATTCTTAGGCCCCACTGCAAGCACAGCTTCATCTTGTATTTCGGCCGAGATGATGGAATCATCTGACATCAGTGCGGTTTGCACTTGAAGTAGCTTGCCGCACATTAGACTGACTTCGTCGACCTATGTTATCTCTTCTTCTCGACATTGCAATGGACACTGTAAAACGACACGGAATTTTTTTCACGCTCATTCAAATCGATCGAAATATCCACGAGGTCTTTACAGTATTGAAATCCACAATCTAAGGCCAAATTCGTGGTTATGTCATTTAAAAAAACGGTTGTGGCACCCCAAGACTTTCCTGTCAAGTAGCCAAGAACGTAATTCATCTGAATATTAATATCGTTAATCCTACAACAACAACCCCCCTCCCCCCACCCCTTAACCTAGCGACACCCTTTAAAACTCGAAAATCGAAATCGAAATCGACTTTGACTTCGACTTCGACTTTTCGACTTTTCCGACTTTTTCTACTTTTTCCACTTTTTTACTTTTTCAAAATTTTGGACTTTTTCGACTTTTTGCCTTTTTTGACTTTTTCGACTTTTCCAACTTTTTCGACCTCTTCGACTTTTTCAACGTTTTCGACTTTATCGACTTTTTTTACTTTTTCGACTTTTTTGACTATTTCGGCTTTTTTGATTTCTTCGACTTTTTCGACCTTTTCGACTTTTTCGACTTTTCCGACTTTTCTGAATTTACGAATTTTCGACTATTTCAACTTAAACGACCTTTTTGACTTTTGCGACTTCTCCGACTTTTTTGACATTTTCGACTTTTGAATTTTTTGACATTTCGACTTTTTGAAATTTTACACATTGTACGGAATGAATAACAGTTATGGATACAAACAATATGGATGGATGGAGCTGTCAAACAATACGATCGCCGCGATAGCCATCTAGAAAGTGGCCAATGTTCCCAAAATGACCAATTTCGATTTTTTCGATTTTCAGTTGTTTCTTTTAGTTTTTCCTAAATATTTTTTTTTGTAAACTCCCTGAATCAAGCCAAACAAAATAATAGAAAAATAATTCAAATCGGTCGAGTCATTTCCGAGATCCTGCGAGACTAACGCACGGCGATTCATTTTTATATATAAGATTTTTACTTTGACACTGATATAGGTACTCCCGAACTCTGTATCTTAAGACGGGGAGCTAATGGTCCCTTGCTGAGTTGGCCACGAAGACCCCTTCTGTTCAGTGTTGGTCACACTCACGGGTCAACACCCATCCGGCGGCCTCCACGCATAAAGTGCGAGCCCGGGCAGGACTCTGGCCTTAGGGCTAGTTTCCCCTAGGAATCAACTGTCTGGCGCTCCTGGACGGACTGCACACCGTGCGGCGTAAGCGAACCGACTGTGCACTCTGACTAACAGTCGGGGAAGTCTGGAAGCAGTACTGTTTCCTATAGAGCGGGGGTGGTTGCGGACCTTACGGCGACTGCTCTTGAAACGACCATCGGCTACCCGATCCTGGGTGAGCAGCCGGGCAAAGGATGCCGTGGGCCGCGATAGATTCGGTTTACACCGTTTCACCGCTTCTTAACGGAGAGGACCGCGCAAGCGACCTCGAACTCGTAACCAATCGAGAGACCGGAGTAATCTGGTCGCAATTGGAAGTAAGGGCGTGAGTGTAAGCCCGCTGGGTAACACACCTAGTTATCTCGCGGTTAAGGCGTTGGCCTCTTACGGGCATGTGGCGGAGCTTGACGGTGGGCTGTTTTGTCCAAGTCTTCTGCGCTCACTTCACGGGAGATAGAACGACTAATCGTTAAAACTTCCTGAGGTGATGGGCTCGCCGTATGTAGTTGACAACTCCATTTGTATCTTAAGACGAGTGAAGCCCTATCACACTCTTCTGCTGGCCTGTTCTTATAACCTCAAATTAGGTTCAAAGAGGTCCCAAATTTCTGGCACTTGACACTAGCAGTTGTTGACACAGCAGTTGACACTGGCAGTTGACACTAAATTTCTGGCAGTTGATCTGCAATCCGTTTATCGCAATTTCAAGATAATTTTAAGCAATATTTTTGGCTCCGGCTGTCCCGAATCCAACAATCATAAAACAAGATTTGATCGGATTAATTTGTCAGCCAAAGATTGCGCTAAGAAGATTTTTTATATCTGGGTTTACTCATCTTGCAGCAGAATTAGGTCGATCGGAAGTTACAGTTAAGGGTATCAATATTTTTCAGCTGGAAAGAAACGGAATTTCTGACGAATATTCGAAAAACTCTTTTTGATGCTCCTTAATAGGTACACTGCGTACATGATAGATGAGCTGATTATCGTCTGGTTGTAAATGGTACAAACGGTGCTCGGAGTTTGCTAATACATCAAAGTAGATAACGAAAACAAGACGGCGCCAAGAATGGATCCCCTTGGTACGCCTGTCTCGACTTAAGCGAATGTACGATTAGACCAGCGATGCACAGACTTTTTCTACTTGAGACTTTCACCTTCTCCCAACCAACGGAGGGCCAATGAAACAATGTTATGGTTATGGTCTTCGAATAATTATTTTTTTTCTGCTTCTTTGAAAATTTGGATCATTCAACCTCACGTGTATCAATGTCATAATAATAATATAAAATATATCAGTGCCAATACAATAGTTAAAGAATGGAAAATTTTAGATTACAAATACGTATCATTGTTATCCATATTACAGTATAATATACTAGGAATAACATGTATTCTATTCTATTATCTAACTAAGAATATTCTATATATCTAACTAAGAATACATTTTATTCTTAGATACATGACATTGTGTAGAAGACACAATTTTTTGTATGTTAGGGGTCACTTTAGTAGTGGCTAAGCGCAAAATGCCTTCAAGATTTTCGTTGTTAAGACGATTTCGGTTCTTACATTTATTAGCATTATTCTTTATTGAAAATGTTTGCGAAGTGCGAACGAGACGTCGCGTCGTAGCGGTGAGGCGCTCGGCGAGCGTGCACAGTTTTCTACCTATGTAGGTATATTGAAAAAATATTTTTCAAATAATTTCGAGGACGGGGGCCGCCCACAAATTGTCGGCGGGCCGCATGCGGCCCGCGGGCCGCGGTCTGTGCATCGCTGGATTAGACGAATCTTTTTTTACCACTTGTTGACAACGACCGGATAGCTCTAAAGAAAGCTCTAAAGAAATTTGCAAGGTACAGAAATTCCATCATCAGAAACACATGGTCCAGAGAATTAAAGCTTTGCTATATTATCCAAAAGTATGAAGGCGGTCACCTTGCCGTCATTCATATTGGTAAGACATGTATCGAGGAGTTGTGTCAGAATGGTAGAGGTCAGAATGGTGGGAACTAAAATATGAAACAATAATAATCATCCTAATAAATACATTTATTTGCAGCGGTCAATATAACAAGTAAATATATTCAAAAGAATAAAAACACGACCGCCGTTTCAGAAAGTGAACTACTGTTTTAAAATTATTTTATTACGGCTTTTTATACAATATTTGTGGTTAACGTATTCATCCGTATATATACATGTAGGTGTTTCCGGAATGTACCCAAGCATACCTTTCATTTGACGCTAGACACGATATATTTATGGTAATTTATTAACAATCAGACATTTAGACATATACCTACTTGATATTTAGACAGTTAAAGTACCCTATGATACTCGGTATGCCATAACAATTCTAACAATATCACAAACTTCTAAATCGGTTTAAGCCTTTAAAAGTTATAGTGGAATAAAGTAACAAAAAACATACATAGATGAACACAATACAATATCTGTTTTGTTGGCAGTCGTTTAAAAAATAGGCAATCAAAAATTACAAATTGAAACTGAAAATAGACAGAGACGATGTAATGAAGCTGCAAATTAGGCGGAATCCTCTTAACCTGATTTTAGGACATACCTGTTATTGGTACCACTATTTAATGATATTAAAATAAAATAATAAAAAACAAAATAATCAACATCAAATAATCACTTTTAAAACTTACAAACAAATGAACACCAAAAACTATAATCGAATTAACAAGTTTTCATTTTAAAAAATGTTCGTTTAGTGACATATTTTTGTAGTGGTCCTTGAATATTCCAATTGATCTAGATCGCAATGCCATTCCCGACCGATTCCATAACCGCAGAATAATAAGATACACTGAATTGGAAATTTGTGGTCTTTGTTTGGGTTGGTTTTGTGTGTGATTTGTATTCATGCAAATTATTGTGTATGATTATTGCTCTTTAAAGGGAACAAGAATTATTTTTTAGTTGCCAGCACATTTTCCTATAGACAAATTTGGAAACCACGAGTTATTCGAATGTAAACTTTTGATAATTACGCATTTTCTTTCAGGGGAAAACTTAAATTTGCCGAAACATATTTAGCAGAAACATACTGGTAAAACTGTTACAAAAGTATAAGTTTGCTATTTAATGGGACATACAGTGTTTCAAAGTTTCTGGTGTAGCCCCATGTTCAGTCTTTATGACATGCATCCAGGATACGTTGGCGTAGTCCTCGTAGCCCATCTTCTTAAACATTCCTCTCGAAAGAGTATTGTCTTCCAATATGAAGGTGTGAACTTCCACTCCGTCCTCGCGCAACTTTTTCTCCATTATCCTGGTCATCAGTTGTGCATGGCCTTTCCTCCTGTGCTCCTCCACGCAGTACAAATGACCCAAGGCGCCGAACTCGTTAAGAGAGATCCAGGAGATCAGGCAATCGTCCGACTTGGTGAAGAGACCATATCCTCCGTTCTGCTCAATCATCGTGATGAAGAATTGCACTGATCCTTCAAATTTGTGTGGCCATGTATCGTTTACTTGTTCAGCATGATCCGACGTGAGCGTTGATACATACAGGTCATCGGGACACCTGAAAAATAGGATATATTTTGTATTCCGTTTATTTCCATATATATAAATGCAAATGTTTATTGGAATCCCACAATTACAATTGACGAGTGTTTTCTCAAAGTAAACGTAAAAGGTTTATTAGTAAAAACACATTTAAAAACAAGCTTTTATTAAAGCATCAGCCTAGTCGAACTTCATATTTGAATGATGTACAGAATTTCGTGTTTGTGCTATTAAGCGTTGAGGAGCTCCCTCGTTGGAAACCAACCCTAGGTGCAGCAGCTCTATTGCGGTGAAACATAGAACGGGCTATCATAATTGAATGCGTATACAAAATTTCGTTTCTGTGCTGTCGACCGTTGAAAAGTCCCCTCGTTGGAAGCCAACCCTGGGTGCAGCGGCTCTGTCGCGGTGAAACTTAGAACGTGCTATCATAATTTAATGCGTATACAACATTTCGTTTTTGTGCCATTGACCGTTGAAGAGTCCCCTCGTCGGGAGCCAACCCTGGGTGCAGCAGCCTTGTCATGGTGACATTTAAAAAGGGTTATCATAATTGAAAACGTATACAAAAGTGTGTGTGTGCTGCTGGCAGTGGAAAAGTAGCCTCGTCGGGAGCCGATCCTGGGTGTAGAATCAGGTCATGCTCACCATAAAAATGCATTGTCATCGGAACTGAACCAACAAATAAAATTTCAACTTCATAGGATAAGAGGAAGTGGTTCTAATTCAGCTTGCAAGATTTGACCTAAACAAACTAACATACATACTAACAAACATTGCATGATAAATAACAGATTAAAGTAAATAACAATACTGCTCTCGGAGGCGGAGACATCAATGAAAAGAATTATTAAAAAACGATTAAAGAAAAGCTTCTTTTATGAGGCGCAAAATGTGAGTTTCAAAGTGATCCATAGATAATAGTCTAGTCAAAATATCGAAAAAGAGCTCTCCTTTTTACTTTTAGACGCAAATCATGTAACTTTTGGGCAACAGGTCTTTTCTCCCTATTTCGACCATGTTGAATCTGAAAGTGAGATATCCAAGATGGGCGCCAATATGGTGCTGAAACCAGAAATCGGCTCTGTAAAGCCCCCCTTTAACATAGGAACGCGTCCAAAATATCTAGATGTATGTTTTGACCACGGGGAATTTAAAAATATACTGTAAAAAAACATTGGTCCGGTATTTCAAGATGGCAGCCAAAATGGCGCCAGCACCATATTGCCCTATTTTGTCGTACAAACGAGCGTGACACGTCGCGATATATGTTTTAAAACATGTGGATTTCAAAAAATAACTTTAAAACAACGTTGAGCTAAACGTTGATTCAAATATTTTCTAAAACGGAACAAACAAGCGACTTTTTAGCAACAATTGTTTTTGTATTTTTAAATGTAATTCTTAGAACGTTTATGAATAAAAATGTTCATCTTTTTAAAATAGTTTTTTTTATGTTTCATTTATAGAAAACGGTCCTCAATTAGAATTAGAAGTATAACAGGTTCCTTTCAAATCCAAATTAAGACTAAGTAGGTATATACCATATTTTTTAAGCAAAAGCAAAAATAAAACCTTTGAAAGCTACTGGAGAGAAAAGTTTAAAATAAAAGTAAAACTAAATTATAAATACAGATCAGTTATACTAAATTCAATAAAAGACAAGGTTCGTATATATTTACTAATCTTTTCTTACTTTTCGTACTCTTCATAGCTATGAGGACATTTAAAAGAAGTAATTTATGTAATTCAATTTCTAACTGTATTATATTTTCAATTGTTTTAATGTTATGAAGCAAATTATTGAAATATTTAAGACTATATCTCCTATTATTTTAATTTTTTGAGGTAGGTACGTTGATTAGTTTCGTGTACATAGTTTAACCTACTCTATTTGAAATGGAATTGGATATCACTATAGGCATTGATTATATATGATTTTATACTGCTAAACTCTATAGTACGATTTGGCAACGTTTCTGCGCTGGCGCTAATACCATTGAAGGCAAACTGATAGCAAATTATTCGGCCATCTATAATAACATTGACATTGAATGCTTTTTTTATAAAGGATTGATTGATTATAAAAACCCAATCATTTAATTAATGATAACAATAATTACATTCAATTATTAGGTTCATCTATCCCATTTTTAAAATAAATATCATTTTTTACATCACATAAATCGTATGGAGAGATTTAATATTTTCTATTAGTCTACCAGAACATGAAAACGTATAATTATTAGGTCTTAAAACCTGCATACCAAATAAAAATATTAAATAGAAAGACCAATGATTTTAAAATACTATTTTTATTATATTTCTTTATACGCTGTTTAGGTGTGTTTAGATAGTCATCTACTGTTATACCACAAAAGTCGCCATATTGAATATAATAATATAATAATAATAATAGATGATTATTTATCATTTTTTAGAACTATGACTGCCATCTTCTACACGTTGCGTTTCATAGTAAAATCGTTGTTGCCAAATCATATTACGACATGAGCAATCTAATGCGCTACATAATCGACGGTTTATGTGACAGCTAATTCTCTATTGTCAAAGAAATCACGGATGACTTCCATTGCAAAGATGCGCAAGCCCTGCAAAAAATGACCGGCAGTACATACAATATGGTAAATTCAGCATAGTTGTCACTGCCTGTCTTTGCAGAATGAACGAATCAACAGTATAAGGCGCTCTTCCCCATGCTAGTATGCTATATCTCAGATGCAATGCGACTTTACCAGGGCCAAAATAAAAAAAAATCTATTTATCAATTTTCGTTATCTTTGAGCTGATAGTGCGAATCTAGTTTATTGTCTGTTTAGATATCAAAAAAGTGACATTGCCACTAAAAGTGATATTATGTCATATTCTGTCATTCGTTTTACTAGAAAGATCCATAAATGACAAAGGCAAATATGTATGGGCGTTGGGCCCACCTCTCCAACAACGACAACGTATTTACCATTGAAAAAATCTCGGAATTTTGAATTTCGGAATCTTTTTAAATATGGCTAATTACACGAAAGCCCCCAAGCCAATTATTTATTTAAAGTATAGTTGCAATGAAGATACATAAAATATAGTATATTATTATGTACGGTCACTGGGAACACCATGTTTAACAGCTGGCCTTAGCATATTACATACGTCAGGAAACAGAGCGGCAATGAAATCATGAGACACATTACAGAGTTCAAGCAACATACCCCAGTATTTCCTTTCTATATTACTACTGGCAAACTCGAGCATTCTTAGAAATATATAGTTCGTACTCTTACAACGTACGTAGTTCATCGTTACGGGAAATCTTCGACGGTTTTCGTATAAAAAATTATTAAATATACAATACCTGGATATGTTAGGTGCCCTAGGGGATATAGGTAATTAGCCATATTTAATAGGATATAACTCAGAAATGGCTCATAATTCAGCAGAGCTCTTTCCATTGAGCTCTTTCCATTCCATTGAGCTCTTTCCATTCCACTCTTTCCATTCCACTCTTTCCATTTCTTCCATTGAGCTCTTTCCATTCCATTCCAGCTGGCCTTAGCATATTACATACGTCAGGAAACAGAGCGGCAGTGAAATCATGAGACACATTACAGAGTTCAAGCAACATACCCCAGTATTTCCTTTCTATATTACTACTGGCAAACTCGAGCATTCTTAGAAATATATAGTGCGTACGTAGTTTATCGTTACGGGAAATCTTCGACGGTTTTCGTATAAATAGTTATTAAATATACAATACCTGGATATGTTAGGTGCCCTATAGGGGATATAGGTAATTAGCCATATTTAATAGGATATAACTCAGAATTGGCTCATAATTCAGCAGAGTTCTTTCCATTGATATATGACTTACGGCTATTTTAAAAGTGGACCCAAAATGCCCATTCTCTTTTGTTTTTACCATGTTTCAGAACATTTTGTTGGCCCTGAACCATTTATACATATCTTTTAGCGTATTGTCATGTATTAGGCTTTTCATAGTGTCAGCTTTTAGAACAGAACTTGTATCGCCAGCAAAGTGAGTCATATTAGAATCTGTTGTGGCGGTACTTATATTTGTGTATATGAGGAAAAGAAGAGGACCTAGAACGGATCCTTGCGGAACTTCGAGAGAGACTGGTGTGACATGATAAAATACGGTTCTTTGTATAATATTTTCGTATAAGGTGGGTTCAGTAAGTAGGCACTTCTTGGAGATTTAAGGAATCAGGTTATCCTACCACCTGCGGCGTTGCCTACGCATCGTTTTACCTCCAACATCTTCTTGCTTATACTTAAGTGTTTGTAATTATTATTACTTGTTTGCGAGTAATAATAATTATCGCAATGAATAAAACTACTGTACTTACTTGTATTATTAATTTTGATTTAGGAAATTTTCAATACTTGAATAATTGAGGAAAACGATTTTAGTTAAACCGGAGGAAAATAAACATTTATTTTACATATAATTGATATAATGTGAAATGTATTCCAAGTTGCATTTCACATAAACAGCTTGAATATAACAACTTCAGCTCTACATACAACTTGAGCTCAAAAATAGGTGGGCAAAAAAGTTACAACTCAGAATAGTAACTATTTTTACTTATTAACTTGATTAAGGATTAGTAACTCAGAAATATTAAGAAATTCATTACACGTATAATAACCAAATATATATTGCCTATTTTACTATTTTTGAGCACTGTTTATGGAGTAATTTAAATTTCATAATCATTAAATTAATTGTTTTCGCGACAAGCGCCACAATTTAACCATCGACGCAGCCGATTGGATATTTTTTTTATTATTAATTCTAAAACCACTATTTTTGTAATAGTTCCTTATAATAAAATTTAAAAAATTACGTTTCATTTATTACACTATCAATATCGCCAACACATTGCCATGTGTGTTTAAAAAACCACTACACTGCAGATCATCCACTGACTAGAGGTGTATGGCTGCTGCCTTTGCTGAGACTGCCGACCTTTCGAGCAACCTTGTCTTTCAAATGCCTTCATGTATTGAAGTTCGTATTTATGCCTTGATTGACATGTGAAATGCACAGGGCGTATTTTAATACTGCGTCGACTAAGCGAATTTAGTCAAAATTATCTACTACTGGTAATTTCAGAAATTTATTTCGTAATACATTTACTTACTCAGTTGTCAGTGTAGGTTTCTCGCCTTTTTTCTTGTAGACGGCTATAGTAGGAGATTTCCACAGGCTTTGCATCTGCAACCTTTCTATTACAACCTCAATACTTTTATCCAGCCGCTCGTCAAGACATTGAATGATCACACCAGTCGGTCTTGACCAGTCTATTTTTTGAGTGGTCACCAGCGCTTCTATTAGCGGCTCAAGATTTTCATTCGCCGAATGTATCATCAGCGAGTAGAATAGATCGGTCTGTAATTATAAAATAAAAAAAATATTAAACGGTAGTACCGTCTGTAATTATAATATAACAATTTATTAAACGGTAGTAACAAATACTACGATTTATATATCCATAAATTAACCATCCCTCGTCCTCCCCCTCATTTTCTCTTCCCTTTCCTTCCTTCGTGTTCTTCCTTCACCTGCTTCCCCCTTCCTACCTATTTTCATAAATTAACCCAGTCCAGATCACCGTTGAGAGCCAGACACTCGAAGTCGTCGACCACGACCATTTAACTTGGCCACAAACTCAAACTGGACAAAGACAACCAACGTTCAGAAGTTGTCAGACGCGCAGGATTGACTTGGGCGGACTTGGGATTGACTAGGAAACCTTGCCTGAGAAACCCAGCGATGCTCATCAACCTAAATCGGAAAGTTTATGAGACATGCTTGCTTAGTGCCTTGATATAGTGCCTCTAACGCAAAGCAGTGCCAACCGCCTTAGAATATGCAAAGGTTCATTGAGAGAGCAATGCTGGGCATCATTATCTGCGACAGAGTGCGCAATGAAGAGATACGATGGCGCACGGGGGTGATAGACGTCATGTAACGTATCGCCAGACTGAAGTGGGGCTGAGCAGGTTACGTCGCAAGGCAGGATGACTCGAGGTGGCTGAAGAGGCTTGTCTGGTGGAGACGAAGAACCACAAATCGAGGCGTAGAGAGACCACAACTACGATGGCTAGACGACATCTAAAAAGCAGCAGGGACCAACTGGCTGAGGGCAGCAGCTGACAGACAGTCATGGAAGAAGAAGGAAGAGGCCTACGTCCAGGAGTGGAGCTAACCAGGTTGAGGAAGAAAAGGAAGAAGATGTTTTTTATAACCTTTTTTCTAGTTTTATGTTTGTTTTTTTATTAGTTAAATTTTTATTTTGCATTTGTGTAGCCAATGCAATACCTGTATTATAAACTTGATTTATAGGTTAGGCTTTCTAGCCATAACTCTTAGGAGAGCAAGCTGATCTAGCGCCGATTGTGTAGAGCTTCCCTATTCTAAGATAACTTATGCAATTATGCTCTAAGCCAGCCCGTAGTAGACTGATAAACTAACCGGTCGAAAGCCAGCCTTCGCGTACAAAAAACTGCACCGTAACCTTTGATCGATTTTATAAATAAATACTAACAATATCGCTTTTTCATGAGTTCCCTCTTGTTACCTAGTAATTAATCTTATAAGTCATGTATGTATATTATATATTTATATAATATATATGGGGGGCAGCCGAAACGGTTACACGCGGATCTGACAAAAGATGCAAAATGCCTATAGGCCCTGTTGGCGTCCGACGGGTTAATGATAGTATTTATTTATTTATTTATTTAAGAATTAATTACTATAAAACATTGATTTGCTTACAAAAATAACAGGAACCGAATGGCAAAACCTTAACCTTTTGTTTATTTGATTCTGTCACCCAACTGGGACTAGCCCGTTCTAGGGTGGACAGGACTCTAATATTACAATCAAGTTTGCTTGATTGCTTGATTGCTTACAAGTAAAAAGCTAATAACACTAAATTGCCCTAAAGTGTGGTCTTCAAAAAATAATAATAATAATAAAAATAATTTAAAAAAATATTGAAAGATAATACCCATAATAAATAAAATGTAATTCCATTATATATTCGGCAATAATATAAAATTCGATTAAATAATATAAATAAAGTTATATGTGAGAAAAGAAAGAAAAAGTCATTAATATTTAATATATGTTAAGTAAAATAGGATTTAATATAAAAATATCTAGTCAAAAAAAGTACAATTCATTGTCAAAATTATATATAACAACAAAGTCAAATATTTTTTGGTAGTTAGTTCAATGTTGAAATATAATCAACATACATGTTTAAAAATATGTTAATAATTTGTGCACCTAAGTTTTATTAAATTATTATTTCTCACAATTGATGTATGGTTAGTCTGTCATGATTCGATAACTTCTTTAATTTATTTTTGAATTCCCCAAATGTCAAATTCATTTTTATTTCCATATTGATCACATTGTAAAATCTCGGCGCAATAAAAGAGTAATGATTTTGTCCAAATGATGTTTTCATTCTGGGTATTACTAAGCTATTTTATATAACTTGTCTCGTTTGTCTTCGGTTTTGAATTACTCCTAAATTTGAGTTATTGTCCAATAAGTATATTTCTCAAGATCCTATTACTATGTCTTAACACCAAATATTGAAACGAATTTTTGGTTGTGTAGAATTCATACAAGAATGGGTGGATCCTACTTTCACAAAACGAAAGTAGGATGTACTTTCACAAAGCGATAGTAGGATCCCCACATTTCTATCACTAACTATACAGTAATAGGAATATGTAAATCCTACTTTAGGTTGAACTCATAAGTTAGGCCCAGGTATTTCACTTCAAATTCATGTTTAATCAGTTGGCAGTTATAGAGCGCGATTGCTGAAGAAGTATTCTGAGATAATCTACATATATGACTACTACGTGTTGGTCTTTCTTTCGTCCTTCGTTCACCTTCTTTCCAGTGATCGAAAAGACACATATTGCGTTTTAATGCTATTTAATATTAGATGGCTGTTTTTAAACCCAAAATTTACATTTGAAAGACCCATTTCAGCAGTCTTGTGTACACTTGGCCATGTGTTTTTGCCGAAGATCAAGACAGTATCATTTGCATACAAGAATGCCTTCTCCCCATCCAGTGACACATTTGCTAAATCGTTAGTTTAAATTATATATTATAATATGATATTTTATAATCCTGCCAACACTAACATTTCCGTTGAATTGTGTGTCTTGCGTTCGTGCACAAAGGTAGTCGGTGAAACATTTTAGAGCAATACCTACCACGTACACCATATCTTTCAGAATCGTTTAGTAATACGAGTATAACATGCGATATCGTGCCAGAGGAACTACAATATATTTATCACTTTATTAAGAGTATTTAATATACTTTTAGTCAAAAAATCAATGACATATTAGGTTGTTTCGAAAGTTATCGGCTGACGATTTGAAGAGGGTCACTGCATGCCTTAGCACTCTGACTTGAGCTTTTCTCTGTCTTCTTCATACAAAGTGTTATTCTTAATATATAGCGGGTCCCCGATTTAAATTCAAAAACTGAAACGGGTAATTAGTGTACCAACAAAAAAAATATTGTTTATTATTATTTGTACTTTTTTCGAAAAAAAATGTTTTTACATATTAGGAGATTTCTTTTACAGAATAGTATTCTATAGGAAAAAACAAGGTATAAACTTTCTAAAACTTTTTTAATTCAGACCTCTGTTACCGAAAAAAAATATGAATATCTGAAAGTTACATAAATAATGCTTACTTCGATAAGAAAGGCCAAACCCAAAAAATGTTATAGACAAAATTCAACTCAGCTTTTCCTACAGCACAATTCAATGTAGAACAAAATATCCTAATACCCAGAAATATATTTATAAGAAAAGTCAAAATCAGTCAATATTTTCTTTTTACATAAATTTACTATTTCAATTTATGGTTTTTAAATCAGGGATACTGTGTATTCCCAACATCATATTAAACAATGGATCAATTTCTGAAAGAAATTATACCTTGGCCGACAAATTTCACATTTTTTGTAGTACAAATAGGTTTTGTAGTACAATAGGTTTCTCGACGCTAGTCGTCATCAATTTTCAATGTTTCAATGATTTTTTCATTATAAACAAAGTTATAGACCGAGCAAATCAGGTAATTACTTGTGTGCTACTTGTATATTGTTCCGATTCTGTAAAATAATAAATTCTGCATAATAATAATAATAATTACATAATAAAAATAAATTCTGCATAAGTAAAATGATAATAAAAAGTAAAGGTAAAATACATAATGATAATAATAAGTAAAATTAAAAATTATAATTTTAAAAAAACTTACAAATTTCACGAGGGCCACCATTCCGTTGTCCAGCTTTCCGTATGGAACATACACTTGGATAATTTTACAGCCATTTTTGCACCACTTCTCATGCGTTTCGAGGAGGCAACATGCGTAGAGACTGTCTGGCCATCGTTTTTTGAAGGATTCTTTCAATTGAGACCAATTTTCCAACGGCAATTCAACTAATGAGTCCTTCATTGCAGGTCGTTGATTTGTCAAGCCGCCGGTACGCAGAGCGGGAATATACTGCACCAACGAGTCGTAATATATGTACATAATCTAATCATCGATATAAAGAACACGTACGATATCTGACTAGCGAATCGCGACCATATGACGAGACATTTCTGACTGCGTCAAAGATCTCGATCCGTCGCCCACATGCTCAGATCACAAATATTGCATTTATTGAACACCAATACACTAAATCCAAAAATTGATAAAAATCCCTTTAAAATCACAAAATCTCTTCCCGGCTCAAATCACGGCTCAGTTCCAACCCGGTAGCCTCCTCGAAGAGGGACTTGACCTGGAATGGCCGCTGTGAACTCTACCTGCAGCCGTAACCCACAGTCGTAGACAGTTGGGATCGATGGCCGATTTGCTAGCAACGCTTCCTAGCCGGAAAGTAACCGAAGGAGTCTGGAAACGTCCGTTTCCTAAGAAGCGGGGGGTAGATAGTTAGAAACGATCACAGGTGAGATACGCCTTCTCATCTGCCGTCTGCTATCTCGTGCACAGTTTCGATGATCTTGTATTGTACATGTGAACGCATTTTACGCCAGTGTCCGAGGATAACATCTTTGATGTGACCTGTATGTGACTGTAGGGCGACTATGGCAACATTTCCGAAACTGTGATCAGCCGGATATGGTCAGATCAAACAATTTTGAAAATTTTCTTTTTTCTATGAGTAGGAAGAAGACAATTGTTCCTCTGGGAGACTGTTTACCCCCCTCCCCTCTCAAGTCTCTGAAACAGGTATTTTAAAATGCCGCATTAGTAACAATTATTATTATTAATTTCTTGTTAATTCAGAGTTTACTTTTTAGGATATATTGTAGCAGAATCTGCCTAACTAGACCGAAGTCTGTATCAAGGTAGACTCAACCTGTATCAAGTACAAGGTAGTCTGTATCAAAGTACTGCTCACACTGCTCATTCAATAAGATAAAAACTAGATGAATTGGTAAATTATAATATATTACAAGGACCATAATAATATAGTATTTAGATAGATTATTACAAAAAGTTATGTTTTTGTTAAAAAGTAAGTTTAACTTTTGGGTATTAAAATTATAACTTACCATGGTAGGTACTATAAATAATAATTTTCTCGACTTCGTTTCTGTCAATTTTAAATAGCGTTAATGTAATTTCACTTTTAATTACCTTTATGCTGTAAATTAGGTACAACAAATGCTGCAAATTAGGTATCCTAAGGATATATCTCCACCTGGTCTTCAATGCACACCTATTATTGGTACCACTAATTAATGAAATTAAAATAATTATTCAACACCAAAACCTTAATAAAATTTATTAAAAAATCTAAATTATCAACGTCAAATGGTTACGATAAATATTTATAAAGAAATGAAAATCCCGAAACAATAATAATCAAATTAACAAGTAATCATTAAAAAATAATAGTCTTTTAATAACATATTCTTGTAGAGGTCCTTGAAAATTTCAATTGATCTCGATTGGAATGCCGTTCCCAATCGATTCCTTACAGCCGCAGAATAATAAGAGGCTGCACTGGAAATTTGTGGTTTTGTTTTTGGTTTGGTTTTGTATGTGGTTTTGTATTAATGCAAATAATTCGTTCATTCGGATATTTTATATGTATGGAATGGTATATGTATGGAAAATTCGTATACATATCTAATAATTCTTAATTTTTTAATTCTTATTTCTGGAAACATACAGGGGGCCGCGTACAATATACATACGTGTGTTCAAACATATTGTAGAAAAAAAAGAAAACATTACGCCGATAATCGTTTCCTACGAAAGTAATATATTGAACAGATTTCAGCATATTTACTTAAAAATTAATTATAAACTAAGTTCATATTAAATATAAAATTTATATAGAAAACCGATGGGAGAGGTAGGGAATTGGAAGTGATTAGGAAGAAGGAGTTAGACTATGTTATATGTATATGTATATAGATATAAATATAGTTATAGATAGGTAGGTCGTATAGTGGATATATAGATACAGATATTTATTGATGTTTATAGATATTTATAGATATATTATAAATATTTATAGATATTTATAAATATTTGTAGTAGCTACTGATATGTTGCATGAAAAGTATATAACTAAGTACGATAGGTATTAACAAGCTCGTTAGGTGCAATTGATTTGAATAATTCCTTAACGAACATCGGTTGGTTGAAGTTGAAAATGTCGATGGTGGCGAAACGAGAGTCGTACGTGCACATCAGCCTATAAGCGATGGATTTTTTACCGTAGTTGGTATTGGCGCGAGAGACCTCAAACGTGCGTGAATTGCGAATTAATCGCGGAGGAACATAAAAACGTAAGTTTTCGACAAGGCATGTACTATCTATGGTATTGTGGATAACTTTGTGTAACAGTACCATATCAACCACAGTGCATCGGTCTTCTAGAGTTTGAATACCGAAGTGATCCAGTCTGCTCTCGTACGTAGGAAGACCGAAGCGTCCGCGATAATTAATGTGTTTTAAAAAACGCCTTTGGATACATTCTATCCTGCTTCTGTACACCGAATATTGCGGATTCCAAATTGAGGACGCATATATGTTATGAATATATCTAATAATGACGTAAGATTATAGCTCTATTAATGGAATAATTCCCATAAAAAATACCATCACCTTTGCTTATAGACAAATGACCAAAAATGTATGGGGCTTGTACACCACTAACATGTATGTATATCCACCACTAACAAGATTATGTAACGAAAATAGGCGGACTAAATACTGATTAATTCGGACCAGACCGCGGTCAAAAATATACCGTCAGTAAAAAGTTACGACTAAATAGAAAAATTGTATTTTGTACCTTTTTATGCGAGAAATATTCAAAATCATACTACCTAACGCTCATTTTGAAATATACTGCGTGTATATGTGTTTGTGTGTGAGATTGTTAAAGATAGGATATGTGTGTGTGTGTGTCGTGTCGCTTCCTGCCTCGTGTTAGGTTTTCGCTGAAGTGGACTTTGCTCCCTTGTTATATCAATAAAGGACGGGGAAAAGAAGAACCATAATGATAATGGTTTATTTACAGTGGTTTTATTCATGTCAATTGGCCATTTTCAATTGGTCATAACTTTTCACTGACAACTTTTTTTTTCGTGTCTTAGTGAGAGTTACTGTATATTTAGTGGACTATTCGTCACCATAGGTCTCGTTAGTGGTGGATATTTGGACCACCTTTGGTCATTCTCCTTTAACCAGATATTCAAATTTAAACTTTTGATAATTTACTCACAATCTTTTTCGAGAACAAACCTAAGCTTCAATTCTATATACATTAGCAAAAACATACTCGAATGACAGTTGCATTTTATGGCGGTATACGTTTGTTATTTAATAAGGTTGGGCATAGATTGTTTCAAAGATTCTAGTATAGCCTCATTTACAGTTTTTATGACAAGCAACCATGATACTTTGGCATAGCCCTCGTAGCCCATCTTTTTAAACATGCTCCTTGAATTCGAATTCTCTTCCAATATGAAGGCGTGAACGTCCACTCCGTCATTGCGCATCTTTTTCTCCATTATCCTGGTAACCAGTTGTGCATAGCCTTTCCTCCTGTGCTCCTCGACGCAGTACAAATGGGCCAAGGCGCCGAATTCGTTCAGAGAGACCCAGGAGATCAGGCTGTTGTCCGACTTAGTGAAGAGTCCATATCCTCCGTTCTGCTCAATCAGCGTGATAAAGAATTGCGCTGATCCTGAAAATTTGTGTGGCCACGTATCGTCCACTTGTTCAGCATGTTTCGATGTGAGCTCGGATACATACAGGTCATCAGGGCAACTGAAAAATCGGAAATATATTTCGTATTTCGTTTATTTCCATAAATAAAAATGTATATATTTGATGCTTGATAATATATACATTTATTTGATTATATTTAAAACAAGTTAACATAACTATACTAAAAACCAACTTTTAAAAATTAAATCTGATATATGTGTTATATGTACAAAATAAGGAATAATTTGTATATATAATACATATATCAGATTATCAGACAGATTAAGGAATAGTGTGTACATTTATAAATTAATAGATTTATTTATTTACTTATTTATATATTAAATATTAGTCGGTTAGTGAGTTGTTCGTTTTAAATAAATCTCTCTCATTTTTTTATGTAAGAAAAAAATCGGTAGCGTTACTCCAAGACTTTTCCGGCAAGCAGACAACTCCCCTCGTGCACCAAGCCCCATAAACCTTCAACCCTCCCCCCTTCCTCGAACCCCTTCTACCCCCTCAAGCCTCTCCACCCCCATTCACACCTGCCCCGCCCTTCCCCTTCCCCATCACCCAACCTTCTCCCAACCTTCTCCCCCCCAACCCCCTCTCTCCCTACAACCCCCCTATAAACTCCCCTTACCCCCGCCCCTCCCTGCACCATTCCCCCATTCCCTTATTTCACCAAGCCCCCTCTCCCTATCCTCTTTTAACCCCCCCCCCCTTCTCAACCCCTCTCTACCCACTATATCCGCCTCTAACACCTCCCCCTTCCCTCCGACCCCCCCCCCCCTTTTAACCCCCCTCACGATCGACTGGAGTCTCGAAGACCCTTATGAGTATCATCGTCTTATGAAGGCGACTGACAAGAAACTTTGGCAAATACTCAAGTCCAAAGTAAACACCTGATCTCCAAGTCCCAGGTGAAGATCTCCTGCGTGGACAATGGACTACGCGTAGGTCCCGGCCTTTGTGCAGCTACCATGACAAAATGGGGATTTGAATCAAATCCTGGATGTGTTTGCTGAGATAACCTGCAGACAATGAGTCACATCACACATATTCTATGCATAGGTTTGGTGGTGGAATCGAGACCCCCACAATTTAACTATTGACGCAGCCGATTGGCAAGTTAATAATTTTTTACTCGTATTCCAAAATCACTATTTTGGTCCTTACTCCATACGATTTCATAAAAAAATACATTCCTATTGACACTCGATTAATATGGCCAACATCATGCCATATACACTGCAGATTACCCCCTGACTAGAGGTGATATGACTGCTGCCTTTGCTGATATTGCCGGTCTTTCGAACAACTTTGACTGTCAAATGCCTCCATGACTTTGTGAGGGACCACCCCTCACTGGACTCCAGTTTTGCTCGTAGTGAAGGGGTGGTATCATCAGGGGGTTTTCTTCGTAATGAAAGGCGTTCTTGATGATGCTGAAGTTGTTTATGGAAGAACTTGGTTGCTGATTGCCAGATGTAACGCTTCTGAATATTGAGTCGCGGCGCGGAGTTTAGATAGTGAGTGCTCGAAGATGAAGGTCGCGGATATGTGGTCGAAGTATGAGGCGCGGTGAGAGACTTGAAGGATGATGGCGAGATATGAACGCGGTGGTTGTCGACTCAAGGATGATTGCGAGGTATGAGCGCGGTAGACGGTCACTCGAGGATGATAATTAATTGGTCGAATGTATCGGTTTATATACTGTACTACATGACGCAATATTAAGAGCGTGGGGGAAATAAGTGTGTCGATTGAATTGATCAGAAGAAATTGACATGAGTCACCGGCTTGCGACTGCATTAATTACCGAAATTAGATGGAATTTAATAGCAGTACACGTGTGGAATTGATTGTGTTTGCGATTATAGATTTCTTTGGAATCTAATGCTTTTGTTGACTTGATATGTAGAACGAAGTTCCTACAACTTAAAATGCCTCCTTGATTGATAAATGAAACGCTTACAGTGAAGGGTGCATTTTAATACTGGGTCAACTAACACGGCCTTTAATACTGCGTCGACCAAGCAAGATTAGTCAAAATAACCTACATACGAGTGGTTATTTCGGAAATTTAGTTCGTAATACACTTTTTACTTACTCTGTTGTTTGTGTAGTTTCCTCGCTTCTTTTCTTATACACGGCTATAGCAGGAAATTTCCGCAGGATTTTCATCTGCAACCTTTCTATTGCATCCGTAATGCTCTTTTCCATGCGCTCGTTAAGTGTTTGAACGATCACACCAGTCGGTCTCGACCATTCTATTTTTTGGGTGGTCACCAGCGCTTCCGTTAGCGGCTCAAGATTTTTATTCACCGAATGTATTACCAGCGAGTAGAATAGATCAGTCTGTAACAAAAATTATAAATATGATATAAATTCTACGATTTCCAATTCCTGTTTCGTATTTTCTCAAATGCATATTTATTTGCTGCTTGTTATAATAATCATCAACATTCAACGATGCATTGAATAGCAAAGTAAAATTATTTCCGTAAATGTTTATTATTACAATATATCGACTACCGTCATGACCGTCACTATCGATTTATGCTCTCGATACTAAGCGTAAGTTAATAATGAGAAATATTTACACATATATACATAAATAAAGTGATTTCACGGACTGGACACGGAGACAATTTGGCTTGTTCGGAGATTACGAAAGCAATAACTAACATCAAAATTATTTAAAAAAGCCTTTGAGAAAAAGTTGACATTAAGGTACGCGAAGATACACAGACATAGAAGTTTATAATAAAGAGGCCCTACCAAGATACTTAAACTAGTTGTCATGTGTAAGAGTCAAGGAACCAATTATTAAAAAAATGTCCATATTGAAATTACTATGGAAGATTTTGTCAAAGCGATACATCTGCTGCAAAAGCATCATTTTGATAAAAACTGACACCTTTATAACTAAGATATTAAATAAGATTCGTATTTGTAATTATTTGTATGTATTTAGTTTTATTATTATCTAGCTGACTTTAGAACTTACAATTATTTGTTTATACAATACAATACAATACAATCAACTATTCCAGTAGATAGGCATTCCTACACTTGGATGCGTCACAAAATTAAATGCTTAAAATTTAAATATTAAAAACATAACTATCATGATAGTTGTCATGGCTGTAATATTATATTCAATATTACCTACTTACAAATAATCAAAATATACTAGAGAATGATATATTAAAATAGAAATGCAAATTCTATGTAGAATAATCAATGTAAAATAATTTTATTGTCAATCCAGCAATATGCCTTCGTATTTTTTAAACATAAATAGATGTATACTAAATTATATGCGAATTAGAATGTCAGCTATCATAATACCGTTATGTTTAAAATTTTACAAATTTTACTAATTATCAACATGGAAAATAAACTCGGAATTTTCAAACTCTCTTATACTATAAATTGGGTTTCTTACCAAATTATTTATAATTATCATTTTAAATTAGTCCTCTCCAAGGCTTTTCATTTGCTCTTGAATCTTATTATAGAAGAACAAATTTTTTCTCGAAATTTAAATTCTAAGTGTCAACATATATTTTGAAATGTTCTCAACAATGAATAATAATTAAATAATAAATTTAGTGAATATAGTGTAATTCGGCGGTTAAGTAACCCGACCAGGACTAGGAGATTGGATTTATTCCTAGTAAGATGATGATGAAAATCACTATTCACCGGAACTTCTGCTGGGTGTCTACGGGCGTACATAATATTTTATTAGATGTAGGAAGAAAGCTTAATTTAAATATAAGGTTAATTTAGATAGGTTAGAAGGTTTCATTGTAGTATTTAAAGTTTAGAGCCGTAAAATATTGAGTTCAAATAAACATTCCTGGGACCCAATAGGGGTCTACTGTTACACTGAAAATACGCATTCTACAGGTTGTTTGGCAGATAAACCGACCCCATTTTTTCGGGGATTGGAGGGGTCATTTGCTACCTTTCACACATAGACCCTATGTCCTAAAAGCAACGGTATTTTCTTTTGTTTTTGTTTTTTTTTTATCCAAAATTTTGCGTTTGTCGTCATAACTTTTTTGTTTGTGATAGTTTTAGCACAAAATAAACTTATTTTGAAAATCGTTTTCTTTATTAGAGTGGATGTTCAGCCCTGACAAAGTATTATCTCTTATTTTGAACAAATACTGAATGTTTTCTATTACATGTTGCCTATTATTATTGCTATAACCTACAGAACTTTTTACAATAAAGCTAAGTTCAAAATACCTTTTTTTATAATGAATTTGGAACTTGAAAATTTTGAAACATCTTCACATTTTTAAGATTTTGGAAGATCATAATTCGTTTTGTTGAAACTATTTGCATCAAATAAGTATTTATTTGGAATACATTGCCAAATACAACAAAACTTATTTCGTGCAATTACTAACATAAGCAAAAGAAGTTATGATGACTCAACTGCAAAATTTAGGGTAATAATGCCAAATAATGATTTTAAACAAAACGGTGACAATTAGGACATGGGATCTATGGGTGAAAGCTAGCAAATCACCTCCCCAATCCCTCAAAAATTTGTTTCGGTTTCTCTGCCAACACCCTGTATATTCTGAAATCGTTTAAAGTAATGGTTTGTAAAGCGTATGTATAACGGTTAATTTAAAAATAATATTGTATATTTATATAAATTATTATGTATAGATTAATAGTATATCATATCATATATTTTTATTTATATTATTTCATATTTTTTAGCAGTGATTTTATAATTGTATTTATATATTTTATTAAATTATAAATATGTTTATACCATATATCATTTATTATTTATTGTAATCGTATTTAGGTATATGTGTATTTGCCATATTGTATTACCTACAATGTATTATTCGTACAAATTTAGTGTTTTGATTTGTATTATAATGTTATTTATTTATTATTATATATTATTCAATCTTAATTAAGTACATTCATTAATTATAAAAATAAAAAGTTTTTTCACGTTAATTAGGCTAATTGTTACATAAGTTGTATTACTTATTTTAATTACTCTGACCCGCCTAGATACGGGACAGTTTAGTAGGTGGGCAGCTGCACTTCGGTGTTCATTTTTTCCGAGTTACTTATAACATTGATACCAATGGGGCTAAATGTACAAAAATGAAATAAATAAAGTATTAAACCTTAAAAAAAAATGGAGCGCTGCTTCATGATCAATAATCGTTAGGTATGTCAGAAAAGCTGTTATATGAGCAGTAAAGCATGTCAATGCTATTAAATACAGAGTGAATGGTAAATTCAAAATTTAGCCGAAGTGTTGGCAAAGTTAATTTATTGAGGTTAAATAATATCAAACCTTTGAAAGATGTATACATAACTTTAAAGTCGAAGACTCGCGGTTGTTTGACATATATAAGATAAAACGTCCAGTGTTAAAAACTTTTGATCATAACACAGTAAATACATTTTATGAGTAATCATAAATATGTAATCATAAATATGTAAATATTTATATAGTTCAAACCTGTTTTTTTGGAGTTTACCTTTTATGAATAGATTTAATTTAAAGACCCCGGTATGAGAATTTGATGGATAGTAAAATCGTACGTTAACAAAAAGCGTTATGTTTTCAGTAAAGATCGGATTTTAAAACGAATACTGCGCAGCGTGAATCAAAAATTGCGCAGCGAGGACTGCGCGCGTCTCACTCGCACGCACGCGAGATAGAGATAGATAGCTGTGTTTTTTTACCCGCTGATACCGTAGTCTAGAACAACGAATGTAGAAATGACATACAAATAGAAATGTCAGATGCGATGTGGGGCAGGTGGCTGTTTTACCGGCGTATGTCGTGGGCCGCTCGCTAGATGGCGACAGTATGTTCGATTCGTATCAAATAATCAAGCATGACATTATAATGTTATAATAGGTATGTTGTAGCCATATAAAAATGACATAAAATGAAAAAAAACTTTTTTCATTTTTTGGAGTTTTTAGAGTTTACTTTTTGAAAATCGATTTCATTTAAATCACCCGGTACGGCAATTTGATGGGTAGTCAAATCTAGCGTTAACAAAAAGCGTTTTGTTTTTATAAATGAATTAATGTTAGCGCCATCTAAGCAGAATATATCAAAATTAAATGACTTTTCGTAACATTGTAATATAATCAATCAATCAATCAAGCAAGAAAGCAAGCAATTTTAGATGAATAACAGTATATATATGAAAAATCCTCATCTGATCTGACAGCAGAGCAGCACTGGATGCTCTGGCTATAGCCACCACAGAATCTTCAACAACATTTCACAATACGATTTTGGCCCAACAAAACATCTGTTTACCAAAGTCTCATAAGTCCAATATTTCGAGATAAATATAAGAGTATTGCGCCCTTGTGAACAGATTTCAAGCTCTCTAGATAAGGCGGGAGAGAAACGCACGGAAGAAGAATAATATCGGAAGAAGAAGAATATTTTAGTCCGAAGTTTTGCATCCTTAATACTTGGTCTATCTTTTTCGAATTTAAAGCACTGTAGATAAGGCGGGATTTGATCTCATGGAAGAAGAAGAATATTGGAAAAATAAAAATATTTTCGTCCGAAACTTTATACACCCTGACTATTCGGGTATCTTTTAAAACACCTTAGATAAGTCGGGATAGGAACTCACGGAAGAAGAAGAACATCGGAAGAAGAAAAACATTTCCGTCCGAAACGAAAAAGGAGTTGCGCAATACCTACGCAAGAATTGAACATGATAACGTCCAGTAAAAACGATAATCAAAAATATATATTCTTACAAATTTCACGATGGCCACCATTCCATTTTCCAGCCTTCCGTATGGAACATAGAGTTGGATAATTTTACAGCCATTTCTGCACCACTTCTCGTGCGTTTCGACGAAGTAATATGCGTACATACTGTCTGGCCATCGTTTTTTGAAGGATTCTTTCAATTGAGACCAATTCTCGAAGGGCAATTCAACTAATGAGTCCTCCATTGCGGGGGTGTTGACTTTGCTACCTGCCGGTACGGAGAGCGGGAATATACTACAATGACTAGTCGTATTATAGTTACGGATTCAAATCATCGGTGTAAAGAATACGTATGAATAGCCTGACTAGCGAATCGCTACCGTAGGGCGAGATATTTGTGACTATACAGAGTGAGGTTTTAATTAGTGACATTCTTGTGGTGGGTGAATCAGTAGGATGAAATAAGCGACTTTTATTTTCTTTTAAATAAAAAAAATATAATTATAAAAAATTGTTTTGTTTTTTTTTGTCAAGTTTGTAAATCTTATCTATTGAAGAAACTAGAGTTGTCAACTACAACGGGCGAACCCGTCACCTCAGGAAGTTTTAACGATTAGTCGTTCTATCTCCCGTGAAGTGAACGCAGAAGACTTGGACAAAACAGTCCACCGTCAAGCTCCGCCACATGCCCGTAAGAGGCCAACGCCTTAACCACGAGATAACTAGGTGTGTTACTCAGCGGGCTTACACTCACGCCCTTACTTCCAATTGCGACCAGATTACTCCAGTCCCTCGATTGGTTACGCTTGCGCGGTCCTCTCCCTTACGAAGAGGTGAAATGGTGTATACCGAATCTATCGCGGACCACGGCATCCTTTGCCCGGCTGTTGACCCAGGATCGGGTAGCCGATGGAGCTAACGGGCCCATGATGAGTTGGCCACGATGACCCATGTGTTCAGGGTCGGTGACACTCACGGGTCAACACCCATCCGACGGCCTCCACGCACGGGGTGCGAACCTGGGTAGGACTCTAGAAACAGTTTCCCCTGGCAAAGAGCCAGGCAAAGGACGCCTTGGTCCGCGATAGATTCGGTATACACCGTTTCACCGCTTCGTAAGGGAGAGGACCGCGCAAGCGACCTCGAACTCGGAACCAATCGAGAGACCGGAGAAATCTGGTCACAATTGGAAGTAAGGGCGCGAGTATCTCGAGCCCGCCGGGTTTATTCCTGGCTAACTCGCGGTAAGGCGTTGGACTCTTACGGGTTGTGGCGTAGCTAGTCGTCGGATTGTTATGTCCAAAGTCTTCTACGCTCACTGCAGGTCGATAGAACGACTAATCATTTAAACGTCCTGTGGTGACGGGCTCGCCCGTTGTAGTTGACATCTCAATATGTTAGTCAGAGTGCACAGTCGAATGGCTTACGCCGCACGGTGCGCAGACCGTCCAGGAGCGCCAGAAGGTTGATTGATTCCTAGGGGAAACTAGCCCTAAGGCCAGAGTCCTTACCGGGGTCGCACTTCATGCGTGGAGGCCTCCGGATGGGTGTTGACCCGTGAGTGTGACCAACCCTGAACAGAATGGGTCTTCGTGGCCAACCCAGCAAGGGCCCATTAGCTCCTCTATTGAAGAAACGTTTGAGAAGCGTTGCGTGCGCTGTGCTATCTAGAGGTAGGTAAAGTATCGCTAATAAACAATATTAGCGATAGTTTACCTACCGCTAGATAACGCATCCTGCTCAAAACTTTTTATACTACTCTTCAAAAAAAAAAAAACAAGTTTTATAAAAATATGTTTTTTTCCAAAAAATGTTATTAAAAGTAGTTTAGTCCGTCGTACTGATTCACCCACTACAATGATATGAATGGAGACGTCTTCGCGAGAGACGACAGTCTTCGCTAAGCCTAACCTTGCCCAACTAATTACGCAATGCTTATTTAGGCGACACAGCGTATGCACCATTTATTAAAATATAAAAACGACGTACCTTTTAATCATGTGACGCTTATTATTTCTATTTGTAATTTTAAGTCATGTAAAAATTATAAATACATTATTTTTGGACTAATTTTGTGATTTATTTAAAATAAATACATTATTTGAGACCAGACCTCATGCGTCATCATAAGACTATTTTGCCTCATATTTTGTCCAATACTATAACTTTGATATCCCTCGGATAAACGCAATGGACGTTTTGTCAAGAAAATGTAGCAGACTTGAGTCAAACATCTATCTTAATTGTCCAACCGTGCATACACCCAGGGCTAATCTTTAAATGTTTTCTACACAATGCTTCGACTGACTTCAACTGTCGTCAACCATGATTACTTCATTATCAACAGCAAACAACGATATCTCGTTATGCATGTAACATTAAATAAAGGAAATTGCAGGTTTAACGTCTTTTTTTATAATTACATTACTTTGCGGATCACATGAATAAATTGAAGCAAAGTAGTTCGTCAAGCGTTCGGACCTGCGGCCTTCGCAGACGGACCTGCGGCCCTAAAAGCAATTCAAGATTTTTCGAAGAATGTATTGTCACAGTATACCGAGGCCGACATGGGGGGGGGGGATCATTGGCCCGGCTAATAATGGCTAATAATAATAAATGACTATGAAGTAGATATCCCCCATAGTTAAAACGAAAAAAAAACGTATGTATCACAATCAACCCTTAACATTTTTAATTCGATTACTTCTGCTGATGGCTGCTATCATATCCAAGCCGAGCTAGTAAATTTACAACAGTATTGCGTAATGAATGAACTGTACTTGAACCAAAACGAATGCAAAACCACGTCGCTTTCTAGATCTCATCGTCCTACACATTGCCAATATGATATTAACGGTCATAAGTTGGAAAGAGTTTCAGAGTTCACAGACTTGGGTATAACATTTAATAGTAAACTTAGCTTCAATACTCGTTAGGTCATCGAGTTGATGACCTCCAAATGTTACCAGTTGCTGGGATTCATTTGGAGGGTAACGAAACCTTTCAAAGATTTCCGCGTTGTCATGCTCCTGTTTACATCGCTTGTCTGGAGCAGATTGGAGTTTATCAGCGTGCTATGGAATCCATGTTATGAACAATATGTTTCAGATATCGAAATAGTTCATTCAGAAAAACGGTTCTGACTTGGATTCGTTTTAAATTCTTTAACGAAATAGAATTCGCGGATTACAACGCCCAAACTCACTTTTTTGAATGTCAATCTCTCAAGACGAGACGTACTCTTATAGATCTTCTCCTCATTAATTCACTATTTACCCATAAGCTCAACTACCCTGATTTGCATAGTTGTTTCTCTCTGAACGTTCCGTCGACCCATAGAACTCGTCGTTGTGATGTGTTCCGACCGCCGCCGCATTGTTCAACCAATAACGCACTCTTCTCGCCGGTGCCCCGTATGATGCTCTCACACATGCAAATTGTGAAGTGCTTTGATGGTATGCTCCTAAGTAAATCACAATTCAATCAACTCGCCTCTGCAAAAATTACAGATTAAAAATGAAATTGAAATTAAAATATTTAAGATGTTAGAAAAATATTACAATGTATTATAGGTATATAATAATAATAAGTAGAAAACGTTTTTAAATTTATATCAAATAACTCCATGAAGTATTATCTCTAGTAAATCTGTTGTTTTTTTTTTCAAATAAAGAAAGAAAGAAAGAAAGAACCTTCTTTCTTATTCACCAGACCTAATCCTTATCAAGAAACATCCGTTCTTATCCATCAGCCCTTGTATCCATCAATTAACCTTTGTCGTCTGTTTGTATGGTAGCTCGATTTTTGCTTAGATCCCTTTTAGAATTCCGGGATCACGGTCGAATTTTAAAACCTTTGTAATCTCGGGATTGGGATTTAGAATTCCGGCTTGCCGGAATTCTATATTTATGTACTTTATTTATATACGTTTTGGGTCTATCTTCTAAGCGCGCTTGAGTCACACAGTGTAAAATTGATGGACGTTTCGGAACTTCTGAGAACTTCCGCACCTAGAGTCCTAAAAGTTCTGAATTCGGAAGTTCTGATTAGAATAGCTGCGGATGCGCTCTGACAACGCAACATAAATCTGTGCACAGCGTATGCCTTGCACCATTAACTATAGTCTTGCACTAAGCTTTTCAACTTTAAATTATTCAAAATATGGCTAAATACTGCTTCGGGGCCTTCCTGACTGTAAAAGTCTATCAAATTTGAAAATGCCTTTCCCTCGTGACCTCGTATACAGTGTCAAATAAAAAATGTCATGAGGGAAACTATCAGCACTGGAATAATTGGAAAAGTAGCTGCTTAATAGTATACATGGTGAACCTACAAAAATATACCCTGTAAAATAAACTCCTGAGATTTTTTGCAATTTCAAGTTTAAGTTTAACCACTTAGTATATTACAATTTATATATTTATGAAAGGGCACTTGAAAGAATTAAAGTAAATTTCAAGTTATAACAATAGTAAAAATATTCCGATGTACCTTCTATTTTCCAAAGTTACAAAATGAGAATTAAACACTTCTTAAGCACGACTCTGATTCTAGAGCGACCAACACATTGTTGGGTTTTTAAATTTCTATTACTTAGTCAAAGTGCATTAGACGTAAAATTAGCACTTTATTTGTCGTGCTAACTATCCAAAAATATGAAATCGCAGACATCCACTACCTACTGGTGAATTTTCAGCTTTTCCAAAAAACTTTAGGTACTAATTTAATTTACACCTTTCTTAAAACGCCAGTGCCATGCGTCCCGGAGTCTGGAATGCTGCCAACCCCAGCATTCTATGGCCGAAATACTGTCTGATCTGAAAGAGTCAGCTTTTACAAAACTCGCACTTTTTTGTCGCTGCCTCTTGAACTAATAGTTTTCCCATAAGTTTGGTATATAACCAAATACAGTTAATGTACCCCCAGACAATCCTAATGGCATAGGGATTCTAACAATACTACACACTTCTAAATCTGTTCAAGCATTTAGAAGTTATGGGGGAATAAAGAAACGGAAAACATACATAGATGAAACTTGAACACATTACACACCTTTTTTATTGGGCAGTCGTGTAAAAATAGATTTCAATACTCAACTTAACTCTTTTCTTCGCATTTACACTCCACATTTCCCTCCACTCTTTCCTCTTTTCATTAAATCTACCCAACTTCTCCCTTTTCTCCCTCTCTTCTACGTCGTCGTCTTTCTTCTATTGATGCTTAATGGACCAGGCTGGGGGTCCTCGGATGTAGTGGGCTGCATTTCGGGTGGATGTTCTGCAGTGGGTCCCGAGATGTCTTCCTGCTTACCGCCGCTTGGGTTCTTCTTATCTGATTTTTGCTGTTCTTTCATTCCTAATTTCCAGTGTGAAATTAAGTTACATATTAGTAACACTTACCTTCCAAATGTATCTGTTACGCTTCCTCAGTCAAGGAAACGTCGTCGACTTCGTTATTTACGAAGGTTGGATCGGCGTTGGAGCAGTTCCTCTCACAGCTCCCACATAGTTTGGAATAAAAGAGACCAACTCGTCGGCAACCGCAGTTCCCCGTGCAGACCTTCATGTATGATCATCCTATTAAAGTCAATATCAGCTTCTGGCTGGGCTCTTAACCCTTTAAGGACCGTGGGACATATGTGTCCCATAACTTCAAAAAATAATTGTATAAATTATAAAATACGAATAATTGATAAGCTTTAATATGACTAAATAAATAAATTAGGTACTAATTAAAAACCTAACGTATTTTGTAAACAAAAAAGTAAATGACCAACGGACTCTGGTGACTTTAAATAAATATATAAAATATTTATGGCGATTTTTCAATTCGACTTTTTTTTCTTTTGCGTATGACTTGTGAGTTAAATAATAATAGCATTTTTGAAAAAGTTGTAACTTTGCATCTTTATGGACCCACAGGGATACTTATGTCCAAACAATTATACAAAATCTATTGAACCAATTTTCTCAAAACGACATACATGTTACCATTGATTTTATAAAAATCAATTATGTTACTTACATCGCCCTTTAACAGTTCTATGTATCCGAAAATTCCGTACTCTACGGCGAAGCTTATGGTCCCCAAAAGGTTAAGGGTGATTATAGGAACCAAGGAGTTTGCAGTTTTCCTCCAGCCCAGTCCGGGTGACAACTTCATTCCCAATCACTGTAAAATTTGGTAAATTACCCTCAGAGATTGTTGCTCCGCTGTGGTTTCAGTTCGTGGAAGAGATGCTATATTACCAGTCAGTTTATATGCCCCTTGAAACGCAGCTGATTCAGATTGGTGGTGAGGTGGTTCCCATCATACACTTCCAGCAAGAATCTCTCACCAGTCTCGGTGATTTCTTCTGGTGATGCGAAAGGCGAAAGTAGGGTGAGAGGTCGAAATGCCTTGTAAGTCTTCAGCGACTTGACTTTGCCTTGTTGGAAAAACGCGGACGTCGTGTCACAACCGCTAACAGCTTGGATGAAGAGTATAATATGCTCTGCCAATCAGTTTTTCGTTAGTACCTATACTGTTTTCTTCATTTCTCATGAACCTAAACTTCAGTACACATTTCAATAGAACTGCCTTTCCATCCCCTGGCTAATTACTTGCTTTAACAAAAGAATTCACCCCATTTTGTTTAACTACAGTCCTCGGTGTTCCATTAAACGAGTCTTCACAAATAATATACTAGCGAGACATGGCGGCGAGAGATTCTTAAAAGAACGTTGGCCAATCCAGTTTCTCTTATCTTGCCCCCAAATTTTATAATTGCCTACCACCTAACATTAAAGACATTAAAATATCATATAAATTTAAAAATAGTTTGAGTGCCTACCTCTTAAATTGTACATATGCAGATATTGAAAACATTATTAAATAATTGAATCTCTATAATCTTTATAATAAAAACATAATAGTATATGTAGTAATATAAATTGATGATTTCTAAACGTAATATTATTTTAATTTTTGTGAATTTATTTTGTATATTATTAATACATATTATTTAATACATATATAAATATATATTATTTTTTATCATGTTTTAAAATAAAATAATATTGACAATTTTCATGACATTTTCTTACGAATTTTTATTAGGTAATTAAGATATTTCTGTTACATTAAGTATGATTTTGATTATTTATATAAATATAATATTATAGATTTCTTAGGATAACTAAAATAAATTGTCTACCTTGGAACAGGCGGCAGCCTAGTTAGGTTAAGACTTTTGTATATTGAATGTACCCATAATTTTAACTCAATAAATAATTTGAAATTTGAAATTTGAACTGAAAACATGTTTTAATATTCACAACGTTCATTTACCTGGCATAAATAAAAACTGAAAGAAATGTAATAATACACTGTTCATACGTAACACGTAATCATTCAGATCTCGTACTGTGTGCGCATGCGTTAAAATTATCATTATCTCTAGATCCCTGCATGTAGGTACTGCTTCTTCTGAACGTAGGTACCTCATCGTTCATTACTAATAGCTCAGTAACCAGGTAACGCGGTTTTGGGCATATGAAATTCATATTGCGGCTCCACCGGACTTTCAAAATGACATTTCCTGCGTTTTTCACTAATTGACAGAAAAATATATTTTTGAGCGGGCTCTAGCGGAGGAATTATCGTAGGAATTATGCCAATATATGTAAATTGTAGAAAATTTTGAAAACTTTAATTTTGTATAGAATAGTCGATTTCCATATGTATAGAATAGTCCGAGTTCGTGAGTTACAAGCAAAAAACTAAAGTAAGTGCAAACACTTTGCGGTTTTTCGCGATTCCTGAAGTTAGCTCATAAATGGCATAGTGACAAAGTTAAAAATCGGGCTCAGCGACTAAAAATACATTTAAAATCCTTGAGCAAAAAAAACAGGATTTTTTCCTCGAAACATCTAGTTTGGATTTCCTATGCTAAAGACTATCTGTAAATACTAATTTATATAAAACAACCAGGTTTTTTGCAGGCATTTAACACAATGTATGATATAGATTAGTAGTAAATTTGATAGGCTCTTTAATATGTTAGCTTCATATGCTTGATTCATTGTTCAACAAAATTGCTCACCAAAATATTTGAGCTAGTGTGGCGAAATTCACTTTGCCAAATTCACAAATTTTAGCTATTGATAATTACGCAATTTTTTTTTCGGGGAACAACCTAAGATTCCCGAAAATTTATTCTAGGTAGCAGAGCCATATTTGATAATAGTAGCATTTTATAAAACTACACGTTTGCTATTTAATAAGGTTCGACATAGATTGTTTCAATGTTTCTAATATAGCTTCATTTTCGGTCTTTATGACATGCATCCAGGATACTTTGGCGTAGTCCTCATAGCCCATCTTCTTAAACATCCCCCTCGATGTCGAATTGTCTTCCAATATGAAGGCGTGAACATCCACTCCGTCCTCTCGCATCTTGTTCTCCATTATCCTGGTCATCAGTTGTGCATGACCTTTCCTCCTGTGCTCCTCCAGGCAGTACAAATGGGCCAGGGCACCGAACTCGTTCAGAGAGACCCAGGAGATCAGGATATTATCCGATTTGGTGAATAGGCCGTATCCACCGTTCTGCTCAATCAGCGTGGTAAAGAATTGCACTGATCCTGGAAATTTGTGTGGCCACTTATCGTCCACTTGCTCAGCATGATCCGACGTGAGAGCTGATACATACAGGTCATTAGGGCAACTGAAAATCAGAAATATATTTCGTATTTCGTCTATTTCCATCAATACAAATATACATTGGAACATAATTAGAATCAGAAGTATAAGGCGCAGTTCAAACAGAGGAAACGTAGGGCGCGGTTCATACAGAAAAGACGTGGCGCGGGCGTCGGGCGAGGACGTGGCGCGGACGTGACGCGGACGTGACGCGGACGTGGCGCGGACGTGGCGCGGACGTGGCGCGCACGCGAAGTGACCAAAGTATACAGAAAAGGCATTCAGTCGCTCAGTGATTGCTAAACACCCGTGACTTTATCCGCTGGGCAATTACCCACCGGACGAAGTCACGAATAAAATAATATATAATAACAAACGAATTTAAAAATTCATTTGTTATTATATTATTTTATTTCGAGATAGGATGCTATATAGGCGTGTTTAGAACGCCATCTAAAGTGCGCCGCGTCACTGTTATACCACGAACGCTGCCATATAGAACATAAGGGAATATTAATCGATTTTTGGAACTATAAGTGTTATCAACACATTGAGTTTCGTAGTTAAATTCCAGCTGCCAGATTGTAGTACTGCATTGAGAAATGAATGCGCTATATAATAAATTCCTATAGTCTCTTTTTTTTATTAACCTGTCTATCTACGTAATATGAATTTAGTCGGTTGGTTGCTATTCTTTGTTCTCCGAGTCGTGATATGTCGTGATATGAGGATGCGGCTAAACGTCCTCACCGACCAATAAATACCGGAAATATGTCGTGGAAAAGCTCTTTTCATGAATAGCATTTCTTACTATGATGGTTAAAAGTTACTGGAAAAAAGTTACAGCTAAAACAAAACCTATGTCAATGTATCTCAAAAATCTTTTATTAGAGTAAAACATCGTTATTACGTGTTTGTGTCAAAATAACAAACTAATAATGATGTATTAAAACTGATAATCCAACGATAATGCACAACAATTGCTATTTTAGCAATTGTTTCTTTCCTCAAAAAAAAAAAATCGGTTGCCTGTAAAGTCGGTTTACTGACGATAGTTGAACGTGACAACGTCATAAGAAAATACTGATGGAATGGTTGCATTTGAAGCAGTTTCATTTAAGATTCTGATATTGTTTATTACAAACACCCAAAAATATATGCTTTTATACTCACCGATTTGACTACAACATGTAAATGTATTATTGTATAGCAGTATAATTGTATAATTGTTTATTGTTTAAAGTTTATTGTTTTTTTTTATTTGAAAGTTTGAAATCTCAAACTGTTAAATAACGGTTTGAGAAGCGTTTGAGCACGCTGCGCCATCTAGCGGTAGGTAATACGACGTAAATAAACAATATCAGCGACATTTTACCAACCGCTAGATAGCACATCGTAATGATAGCTTTTCATACTTTTTTATTTTTTTTTAAATAAAAGTTGCTTACTTCGTTGCACTTCGTTGTACCCACAAGAACATTGTCCGTTCAGTAATAACATTCCGTATATCAAGAATACATACTCTACGCCAACTCCAGAATAACCAAAAATTCGATTCTGTGCAATTCCAAAGATCCGGCAATATCGAAGCACGTAATAAGTGGCCGTAGTGATTCAAATGATCTACAAGCCCGCGTAGACTTCCACAAAAAGTTCCTTACTGGAATCAGCCATAATGGCACTGGTCTGGGGTATGGCAGTACAACCACGAGCGACGTGGACTTGAAGAAGTCTCTTTTGCGGGGAGATTACGACAGCAAGAGTATGGCTCATGCTATTGGCCTTCAATGCCAGAATGATTGGACAACAATTGGGGACTTTTGCATTCCACCTCCAATGCACTGGAAGGTAATGCTCTATGACTGGACGCCAGAGATGCTGAAATTTTATTTGAATGCCTTTCAGCATACACTTCCAGACCCCAGTAACCTCGCTCGTTGGAGCTTTGCCGAGGATAGTTCTTGTCCCCTCTGTAGCAATACCCCTTGCACAGCTAGACACATTCTAGCTGGCTGCAAGGTGGCCTTAGATCAAGGACGGTACACTTACCGCCATGACAAAGTTCTCGCTGTTATTCGCGAGGTAATTAGTCTCTCAGTGGCTCGTGCCAACAAGGGTTTGACAGTATCCTCCAAACCCCCAATACAGTTTGTGCGGGATGGCTCTAAAGGCAAAAAACATTCAACTACAAAACCTTTCTCAATAATCGAGAAAGCTACAGATTGGATTCTGGAGGTTGATTCGGTCTCTAAGCAGTATAAATTCCCTGAAAGTCTCGGATGCACAGCCCTCCGTCCAGATATAACTCTTTACTCTCTATCTCGGAAGGTGGCTCTTATTGTAGAATTAACTGTTCCATGGGAATCAAATATCCCAAAAGACCACGAGTACAAATTAAATAAATACCATGATCTTGCAAATGCCGTAACCCGGAACGGCTTCACTGTTCACCTTCACGCGGTGGAAGTTGGCGCTCGTGGCCTGCCAGCTAAATCTCTATTTCACCTCTTTAAAGATCTTGGCCTTTCCAGAAAAATAATCAACTCTTTCTTAGAAAAATTATCTAAAACTGCGATTTGCGCATCTCAAATTCTATGGCTTCGAAGGGGGAGTGAATGGGTGGCAAGGTGAACGCTCACATGTGGCAAGACAGCTGTCCTAAACCTACCACAGCCGGTTCGTAAGTCCGGAATCCACTGCTCACCCCCCAGAAGTGTAAAAAATAGTATTATGATGGGCCCGACTCCGGTCGGTGAATTCCATGGCAGCTCCGTTTTTTTCCACAATGACTTGAGACTGACCACCGTAGTAACATAACAAATAAAAGTAATGAAAATAGCTTTCCAACGACATATGTCTGGTCGTCATTAATGAAGAGAACTCCTCCCATACGTCTCATATATTTTTGCCCATCTTTTTTTTATTTGTAATATACTTCTTACTTACTCAGTCGTCAGTGTAGTAGATTCCTCGGCTCTTTTATTATAGACGCCTATAGCAGGAGTTTTCCACAGACTTTTCATCTGCAACCTTTCTATTACGACCGCAATGCTCTTATCCAGGCGCTCATCAAGTGCTTGAATGATCACACCAATCGGTGTTGACCAGTCTATTTTCTGAGTGGTCACCAGCGCTTCCGTTAGAGGCTCAACATTGTCATTCACCGAATGTATCATAACCGAGTAGAAGAGATCGGTCTGGAATTACAACACAAAATTTAATAAACGGTGATAAACAATATTCTAGACTTCCTGTTTCTCAATCTATGTCTCTGTTTCGTATTTCTCAATTATATATGTAGTTGCTGCTTATTGCACAGCGTGGACCAGAAGAAGTACGATTTTATTATTTAATTATAATACTATTTTTTAAAACAAGCTTTACTTTCCATCGGGAAGTTCCAGTGGCAATCTCCCGCCTCCATATTCATACCCTGTGTAATGGAAATTACTCAAGACAGCAAAACAAACGAGCTCAAACTCGACTGTCTTAGCACTTTCCATAAGGGAGTTCCAGTGGCAATCTTCCGGCTCCATCTTCAGACCCTCGTCATCACGTGTAATGGAAAGTACTCAAGAAAACAATTTGATTCTAAGGTGTACCACGCCTGCTCTGGCATGAGTCAGGGATCAAACCTCGGCCCTTTGCTGTTCAAGCTCTTTAACGATCTAAGTAAAGTAATCGTGTCAGCAAAATTTTTAATGTTTGCCGACGATATAAAATTGTACATGTCCTGCTGAGGCCTGCAAGCTTTTCCAGCGTGAAATTGATGCCGTCTGGTCTTGGAGCCAGAATAAAAATCTCGCATTCAATATATCAAAATGTTCAGTGATGACATATACTAGATCGACCGCACCTCTGATGTATGATTACTCCATCACTGATGAGGTGCTAACTAGGGTTGAGAAGGTAAAGGATCTAGGAGTTCTATTTGATTCCCAGCTTACGTTCAAGTAGCACTTTGCTGATTTGTCTAAGTCCTCTTTTAAGCTACTAGGGTTTGTTATTCGCAACCTAAAGCATTTTTACAATGTAAGGGGGTTATGCATACATTGTATAATTCAATTGTGAGAAGCACGAATGGATGCAGTCATATGGAATCCACATCAGGATCATTATATCACTATCTTGGAAAAAAAATCAAAAATGTTTCTTACGCTTTATATATTTTAAGCAGTACGGATATTATCCGTACTTATACCCTACTAGTTTTCTACTAGGCATGGTGGGCTATAACTCTCTTAAGTTGCGTAGAGAAATGCTCGCCATGGCCTACGTTTTTAAGCTGATTAGGGGAAGAGTTGATAATCCTAGCATGCTAGCGAAGGTTTGTCTCTTTGTTCCGGACAATTATAATCGTGCTCGCACTCATAATCTATTTGCGGAGCCGTCCGCGTGCACCAACCTAAGTCGATGGAGTCTGCTTACCCGAGCTTTGCGGCACATAAATGCGCTATGTTCAACAGCGTCAGACTTTGATATTTTTACAGCGAGCCCTCATCTCTTCAAGGTGTGGGCATTGCGCTACTTGTTTATGTCAGAATAATATAAACTGTTCTCACTTTTTATGTACTGTAAGTTTGTAAGTTTTTCTATTCTTAATGCCTGTATTTGTATTTAACGCTTATTTAAACATGTTGTGTATGTACTTCTAAGAATTTTATTATTTTTTATATTTATGTGTATATTGCATATCAACGGATTGGTATAAACTGTAATGTTGATTTGCATATGAAATATGTAAATAAATAAAAAAGAAATAAATACTGGCCCAAATAGGAGTGACCTACCATTTGCTATCAGGGAGTTCCAGACCCTACATACCGGCTCCATCATCAAATCAGCTCGATGCTACCATAATATTGCATTGTCACCGAACTTACATAGGTATGCCAAAGTTTAGCTCAATCGCATACCAGTAAGTGGATGAAAATGGTTTGCAAATTTTGAATCGGACAACTTACATACGAACATTGCAGGTTAAAATAAAACTTGTAAAACACGATTGCTTTGGCACGGTATGCAGGAGCGGTGCGCTTGAGGTGGCAAGAGTAACTCGATTCTTGGAACTTAATGCTGTGAATAGAGTATAGACGTCCGACTTTGCTTCTGAATATATATATATATATATATATATATATATATATATATATATATATATATATATATATATATATATATATATATATATATATATATATATATATATATATATATATATATATATATATATATATATATATATATATATATATATATATATATATATATATATATATATATATATATATATATATATATATATATATATATCTGAACAGGCTATCTGATCAGATTCACTCCATACACGTTCAATTTTACTGACCGGTATTCTGAACTCAGTCATTCCTGAGCTGTCGGCGCGTTCGTTCGTCGTATTCGTGGGAGTAGACAAAAATACATACGACTAGATACTGCTATTTAATTGCATATTTGCTTGTGCCGACGCAAAAAAGAAGAAGAATCGACGCTATTGGATTCATCCTATTGATTTCAGAAGATTTTAAGGCAGTCATTTCCATTTATGGCATCCTAAATTACTAAAATATTCGTAACGGTTTTTTTATTTTTTATAGAATGTGTACAAAGAAAAAAACCCGTTGTATCACCCTAAGACTTTTTCTGCAATACTTCCCAGAATCACAGTAACTATCATAAAAATGTTGAAAGATGCGTTATCGTAGTAAATAATAATGGAATTTATAACCATAAATAACACTCAATTTTATCCCGAGCAAAACCGAAACATTGGCGTAGTAGCGTAAAGTCACATAGCGGAAATCCAGTGAAGAAGCTTCGAAAGCGCACGTCATATTCTGAGCAAATACACGAACCGCAGCCGTGGTTCATAGGTAGTAGTGCGCAGTGACATAGTTACGCGGTAACATATAATACTTGCCGCCCGCAGCTTTAAGCCAGGAATAATACAATTATAAGAATTTAAAAAATTACCGATGTCAACCACAATCTTTTCAACTCTTACCATGACCACGTGATGCCTACATGCCAAATTTCAGCTCAAGAAATTTTCCCTGCCGGGAAAGTAAAAATAAGATTGGCATCGAAACGGTAATGGGAAAGTCTTTCTTCTCTCTGTTGTAGTGATCTTCATAGCCTACATCCCATAGGTTTTTACTATCGTGTTTTGCTATCGCTAAAATATGTGTTGCAATCTTCTGCCATTACTGCACAAACTACCACGCGACGCATCCGTTCGATGTCTGTGTATAAAAGAAGAAAATTGACGAATGGGAGGGAAAAATCTGACGTGTATTTTGTCTACGAAACGCACTTGCAGAGCGCACCTTCAGATCGGCAATAAAATCGGAACGGCAATAAAATCGTAAACGCCTCGGCACTGTTTCCTATTTGGACGTCCGATCCGACTATCGGATCGGATGTGTATTGAATGTACGGCAAATGTACGGCAAGAGTGCCTTTCGATAATCTGATCAGACTATCGGATCCGGCTATCGTATAGAAAAATCTGACCTGTATGCGGACCTTAGAAGCGATGGAGCGTTTGCAAAGAATATTACAAAAATGGTATTCGTGCAAAATTGTTCGGCATTTATTTCGCTCCGATTTCAGATTACATCACTTAAATCATTGTCCCTGGAAAAATATGATTAGGTCATGGGTCAGAAAGTTTAAATCTACCAGTTCGACTCTCAATCTGAAACACCTGCGGGACGCCCAAGGTCAACAAGAACATAAGAAGCAATTAACGAATTTCGAAACTTCTGTCTGTCCGGCCAAATCTGTTAGTAAGGGTGCAAGGCTGCTAGCTGGGTTCGCTTCCCAGTGCCTCGCAGTAATGCGTTGGCCTCTTACGTGCGTTTTGGCGGAGCTACACCGTGGTCTGTGTTGTACCTAAGTCTGCGTATTCGCCCCATGGTTGAAAGAACGACATATATCGTTATAACTACCTGGTGTGTCGGGTTCGCCCGTTGCAGATGACATTTCCAAAGTTATCTGGTGCAAGTATGCTTTCACTATTGCCGGCCAAAATGCCATAATTATTTTGTCCTGCTTGTGAGTTATAGAAATAAAATAGTTATAAAACAAGGGTATACACTTTCTAGATTTCCATTTCCTTTAACTTTATTTAAATATTTTTGCTAAAACTTCTATACTTTGGCCAAATGTTGAATTCCTTTTTTGCTCTCTTAATATTGACAAATTCAACATTTTTTTCTATACATATAAAAGGTATTTCGGCATAACTACTGGTTACTAATCAGGACGCCACTTTTCGTCAATTTGCCTGTATTTTTTTTATAATTATTTAGAACCCAAACATTTAACGTTGTTTTTAATTACAAACAAATTTATAGATTTAGCAATTCAGGTAATTACTTTTAAGGTACCGGTATATTCCTCCGATTCTGTACATATATTTTTTTTATTTTTATTTATTTTTAAAACTAAACTTACAGATAATATTATGTATGATTGAGGTATTGCAAGGCCTATGTATATGAAAACTAATATATACTATCCTTAAAAAGTTTACAACGCTTGCATCAACAACTTATAATAAAAATAACATGAGCACGTTAAAGTGGGGAAAATGGGGTATTTAAAGCCAAAACATTTATGAATAATGGGATATTAATGTTTATATTCCATAATGTGACATATTATAAGGGTATGGATATTATAATAATATGGTATGATACAGTAGTATGACAGTTAGTTAAATCTTAAGAAGTAGGAGACAGAACAGATTTGATTAAATATTTATTTACATTCATGGAAAAAATAATAATGACTAATCATCTACATGTGGTATCAAACCGCGAGACATTCTGGTAAGCGAAATTCGATGGGATGTTGCTATTGCAAGCGAAATCATAAAATCGTTAGTCGCGGTGGCACACGAAATTGAACTTTTAACATAATAACGTCCAGTAAAAACCGACGACATAAAACGTCGATACAACATAACATGTTCGAAAACATAAAACGCACGTGCAGTAAAATTATAATAGAAATATACATATGTATTCTTACAAATTTCATGAGGGCCACCATTCCGTTCTCCAGCTTTCCGTATGGAACATACACTTGGATAATTTTACAGCCATTTTTGCACCACTTCTCGTGCGTTTCGAGGAAGCAATATGCGTAGAGACTGTCTGGCCATCGTTTTTTGAAAGATTCTTTTAACTGAGACCAGTTTTCGAAGGGCAATTCAACTAATGAGTCCTCCATTGAGGGGCCGTTGACCCGTCGACTCGCCGGTACGCAGAGCGGGAATAAACTACACTGACAAGTCGTATTATACCAACAGACTCAAATCATCGATATCAAGAACACGTACGATATGGGCTGCCAGCGAATCGCGGTCATGTGGGATATTTGTGACTATACGTGATTTCCTTCCTCAGTTAGCTGCTAGATAATGTTAAACAGTCCCTGGTAACCGGGATATACCCTTGCTTAGCAGCACTTTATCGTCGCTAATCACAGTGATAGACCATGAAGTCGAACCCGAATCAGCAACGTTCGTCGGCGATAGGTCGTCCGTCGTTTCTGCTTTTTGATATGCATTCTTTCTATATATCTCCTAGCATACCCATCACGAGAATCTGATAACTTCGTTCGCATGTCACTGGATGATTTTGAGTTAAACGCGTACAAAACACGCGGCCAACGAGTGAACGCTTTAAGAAAGCGACAACACCGTGGATCTCTCGCCAATATATAGGCCAACTCTACAATAACTACCAAGTGGACCAAAAGCCCCCTCTACATGCCGGCTATAAGCATTGGCCAGAGCCATTGGCACATATATTGACCAACGTGAAGAGGGGCCTAATGATTAGGAAGAAGAGGGACAGTTGTTCCCATGGAAGACTATTTCCTCCCCCCCCCCCTCAATTATCTGAAACGGGTATATAAAAATACCACATTAGAACAATTTAAGTTATTATTGATTTAGAGTTTAAATTGTAAGATATATTAAATGCAGAACTAGCATCTGCCCAACCAGACCGAAGCCAGTCAAGGTAGAATCGAAATGGCCTGTGATTTTTTCATTTTAGGTACTCTCGCTGCTTACTCACTAGGATTATAACTAGAGAAATAGATAGTTTATAATACATTTGACGGATACATAATAATTGGGAGCTAATGGGCCCTTGCTGAGTTAGCCACGAAGACTCATTCTGTTCAGGGTTGGTCACACTCCGAATCAACACCCATCCGGCGGCCATCACACATGAAGTGCGAGCCTGGGTAGGACTCTGGCCTTAGGGCTAGTTGCCCTAGGAATCAACCTTCTGTCGCTCCTGGACGGTCTGCGCACGGTGCGGCGTAAGCCAATCGATTGTGCACTCTGACTAACAACTTGGGTTGTCGACTACAACGGGCGAGCCCGTCACCTCAGGAAGTTTTAACGATTAGTCGTTCTATCTCCTTGGAGTGAACGTAGAAGACTTGGGACAAAACAGTCCACCATCTAGCTACGTCACAAGCCATGTGGTGGCATGTGGTGGAGCTTCACGGTGGACTGTCTTGTCCAAGTCTTCTGCGCTCACTCCAGGGAGATACAACGACTAATCGTTAAAACTTCCTGAGGTGACGGGTTCGCCCATTGTAGTTGACAGCTCTAGTTGGATACATAATAATAAAGTATACAAATATGCAATTGTTAAAAGTTACGTCTCTTAAACTTTTGGGTAATAAAATTATAACTTGCCAGAGTATATAAGTAATAGGTTTCTAGACTTCCAGTGGCGTAACTAGAACAATGTGCCCCAGTGCAAAATTGAACAAAAGAGCCCTTCCCTTCTTTACTTACATCCTCACTGACAGCAATTGTCACATGTATTTTTAAGGCTAGACCTTTCTCTTTGAATGAAAACATAATTATTAGGACGGAAAAACTAACGGAAAAATCACGAAAACTGTAAATTTCATACAATTAACGTGTGATTAATTTCATACAATGAAATGCACAAAAAGTGATTTCTGTTACAATGCTTTCAGATCTTCTTGTAATTTATTGTCAATGTTCGGAGCTATAAAACTAAAATGTCTGCGCAAATGTGGCCTTAGTTTTAGTGGCATATGTTTATTGTTATACCTCTCGTTGCAATGTTATGATCAGTAATTGTACGCGGTAGCTGATTTTGTAAATATTGCACAAATATTACTTTAGCATATATTTGGCTGATGTTCAATAGTTATAACTCGCTAAACAGGTCGTTTGAAAGGTATATATGGGACTTTTAGCGATGACTCTCAGCAGCGGTTTCTGGACAATCGAGTGGAGTTAGAGCGGTTACAGTCTCTAAAGTATACAATGTGATATACATACACATCGAGCAACGAAATGGCCTGTGCTTCCTAGGATGGTGACGACCAAGTCGTCGCAATGTGTAACTCAACTACTTTTACTCAACGCAATTTTTAACAGTGCATAAAACAAGTAATTTCTCTTTTTAACGTAGGTACCTAATGTTGGGTTTTACTACTTATTATTTATTAAAATCGGGCAACGCGTTCTCGAGTTACCGCGCGCATAGACATACAGACACACAACAAAATTTTACCTCCCATCTGAGGTGAGAGGCTTCGCGAAGCTTCGCTTTGCCCAACGAATTACGCAATGCTTATTTAGACGACACTATATATTAAAATATAAAAACGACGACACTATATATTAAAATATAAAATATAGAAACTTTTAATCATGTGTCTCTTATTGTTTCTTTTTGTAATATTGGACATGTATACCTACATTATAAATACATTAATACTAGTATGTACATTTTTTTGATTTAATATAAATAAATAAATTATTCGAGATTAAACTCCAGGCGTCATCATATGACTATTTTGCCTCATATTTTGTCAAATACAATAAATCTTGATATCCCTCGGATGATTGATTCTCTCGGATAATCATAATGGAGGTTTGTCAAAAAATGTGACAGAATGGAATCAAGCATAATAGGTATCTTTATCGTTCAACCGTTCATACACCCAGGCTGATCTTTAAATATTTTCTACATCAATGCTTCGACTGACTTTAACTGTCATCAACCATGATTACTTCATTATCTACAGCAAACAACGATATCTCGTTAGGCAAATAAAATTAAATAAAAGACATTGCTGGTTTATCGTATTTATTGTAATTGAAATTCTTGGTGTTCTTCATAAATTAATCGTCCTCCGTCTAGTGTTCGAACCTGCGACCCGCGCAGACGGACGTGAAGCCCTCAAAGCAATTCAAAGATTTTTCGACGAACTTCACGTCAGTAGTGGCCGATACAGAGAGGGGGGAGGTTCTTGTCCCAGAAAATCTAGTAATGGATATGCATAGATACATAGCTGAAACGAAAAAAATGTTTTCGTATGTATCAATCAACCCTCTTTGTCGTCCATCAGACCTCATCCTTATCAATCAGCCCCCGTTCCTATCCATCAGCCCTCCTATCCATCAATTAATCCTTGTCGTCCGTTTGAATTCGCCAGTGCCGGGATCCCGGTCGGTTTTCAATCTCGGATTGAGATTAAGCTTCCCGAGTTTTCGGGATTCTAACCGTCAGATTATATAAAATATTTTGTAGAGTAGGGGAGAGATGGGCAAACCGGAACTTTAAGCTAATATTGTTTTTAGAAACCTCCTAACATACAAAACTCGATATATATTTTTTACGGAAACAGGGTTATTTAACTTACTGAAAGCTATTGTTTGTGCATAAAAAAAGTTTTTTTTGAAAATGACAACCATCCGATTATGCCCCACTAGGTGGGGCACAACGTGATACTTTTAGAGATTTCGGTTTTTTCTCTTTGATTCAATATTTGAGTAAAAGATCAAGAATGAAAACTTTTTTATCTATTTATATGTTTAGATGAAAAACATATCCATAATCTTAATAGCCGAATAACAAAGGGTACAACCAGGTACAACCCACGGTTGCCCCACATATAAGTACCTACCCGTTTTTTCCCGGAACAGAGTACAACTCAAAAAAAATACCTCACCCGGCTTTGAATGAACGTAAACATTTATTTATTTGTTTATTTATTTATTTAAGGATGAATTACCATAAAACATTGGTTTTGTTTGCAGAAATAACAGGAAACGAATAGCAAAACCTTATGCTTATTTGATTCTGTCACCTAACTGGGACTAGCCCGTTCTAGGGTGGACAGGGAAACAATTTATAAAACATTCCAAAAACAATTGGTTATACTTTCAAATTGCTCTTAATATCGTGATAATTATTTAAAATTAATTAATTTATGGTAGCCGAAATCAAAGTAAAAATCGCTAATATTTCGCAGAGTTTGAAAAAGTATCCTTCAAAGCAACTAAACACGTTATGCAAGGGCTAAAATTGTTGCACTCTCGCGGCATCAGAAGCTACGTAGTTCGATAGATTGCGGCTGAAGATTCAGAAATAACGAGGTACCCGTTATAACCCGCCTACCAGGTTTTATACAATATCCCCTATATAGGTATTAATTTCGAGTAGATAGATAGGCATATAAAATTACTCTTTATAAGTTGAAGTAATATTCTCTCATTCTGAAGTAATTAAATATAATTACTTCGAAAGTTTTTAATATCGGTTGTCAGCTGTTACGAGCATACGCGTCCCTAATCTCTTTTTACTCGAATCCATAAAAAGTCGCCGTTATCAACAAACCCCATCTTTCGAAATAGGCTTCTAGAATGTTCATTCTCGGCTAAAACGAACGCATGGACGTCTTCACCGCCTCCGGCTATCTTCCTTTCTAAGTGTCGAGTGAGCAGTTGAGCATAGCCTCTTCGCCTGTAACCTTCGATACAAAATAGATGGCCGAGAGCGCCGTACTCGTTCTGACTCAACCAAGCGATTGGCTGATCTTCGGTTTCTGTGAAGAGTGCAGAGCCTCCGTTTTGTTCTATCAGCGTTACAAAAAACTGGATCGAGCCTGGGAATCGGTGAGACCAGTTCTCGTTCATGCGCTCTGCGTGTTCCAGTATAAGCGGCGCTATTGTGATATCGTCGGGGCATCTAGAAAATAAATACATTTTACAAAAGTCAAAGACTAACATAACAACGCGTGGAAGATTCTACAACCAGTGTTGCTGCGTTTGTTTTACCAAAATATCGGGCAAAAGATATGTCATTGATGGGATAGCTGCAAGAAGTAAAAAGAAAGCCACCCATGGCGCCGCAAGCCAAATTCTTGTAGTCTATAATTGATAAATTTATTGCCTTTTTAAGGCATATTTTATAAATCGGGGTGACTTTATTGCAAGTTTGATTCATTAGGGGGTCACCCTTCCGTCAACAAAGAGGACAACCTCACAGTAATATGTAATTAATACCTTGCAACCCCTCGCATGTGAGGCGTCCAATAATGGATGCCTATGGCAAAATGTATACAAAATGTATATAATGTTATATAAATGTAAATGTGCGCCGCTCTATAGTAATCCGCTCTATAGTAATGCTATAGCTCTATAGTAAACCCCGCTCTATGTAAATGTAAATGTAAATATAAATTTATATACATTTTGCCGTAGGCAAACCCGAGCTAATCGCCATTCATTTGAGGGGTCATCATGAAAATAAAAAAAAGTAAAATGTGGTTTTACAACACAATGGCAATATGTACCTACTTACATGCAAGGCGGATGGTAGGTGAGTCGCTCCCGAGCAGTTTGTAATCATGGTGACGTCACGCCACGAATAAATTGTAAAAATTCGAAAGATGGATATCCATAATTATTTTGAACGTTGAAACTTTGCACAAGGCTTCCTTTTATAATTTAATCGAGCACTAAAAAGGGATTTTTATAAATTCAACCTCTAAGGGTGTGAAAAGGGTGAAATTCTGTTGTATGGAAAATCGAAGCCGCTGAAACTACAGATATAAAAAAATATATTTAGGCTCCTTTAAAATAAAATTAATGACATTTACAGTTTTTCAAAAATTCACAATTAACTGAGCTTTCATATTATAGTCAGTCGGTCGATCGCTCGGTAAGTCAGATAGTTAGTCACAGAGTGTTAAATAGCGCATTCTAATTCCACGCAGATGAAGTCACGGACTAAAGCTAGGTTATATAACTGCGTTTCAACTGTATTTGATGTGATTGAACTATTTACCTATAGGTAGTGTCTGAAATGGGAAATAAACGTTAATCTTTTTGAATTGACAACTTCATTCGAAACACCACGCCAAGCGAAGCCGAGGGCAATAGTAAGTGTAATATATAATAAACGATGCATCATTAAGTGATCAAATTTACTACCGGAACCATCTTGCCTCAACAACGGAACAACCAGCCCCATGACGGGGTAGGTTGCTCCTAGCCGACTTTTCGCGAGAAATAATAATATATCGGTCAATATGACTATACAGTTCAAAACTAGAATAAATTCTATACCAGCATGTTCCTAAGTCCTGGAAATCAGACTTTATATTGGTGTTATAATCGGCACTTTGAACCCTACTCACCCCTACCTATATACTCACTGATTCTCCGATTTCATCGCCCCTTCGGCATTCTTGAACACGTGAACCAATGGAGTAATAAGCGTTATCTTCGAATTCAACCTTTTCATAATCTCTTGAAGCTCAAATCTTACGGGTTCGGTGACCGCTTTGATTAAAATACCTTTTTCGTCGTCCCAATTTACCATTTTGGTTGCCAGTGATGCTTCGCCGAGAGTTTTTAAGCCATCGCCGCAAGGTAAGATCGTTATCGATCGTTGTTTTTTGGACTGTTAAGGAAATATAAAATTAGGGCTGTTTGAACATTTATTTCTACCTACATTCTCGGAATCGAGGCATTTAAACTAAAATAAAATATGCTTGTATCAAGCCTGAGGGTTTGAACGGTTCCACCATTCATTGGGCCCGATTGCGTTTCTTTGCTAACTAAATAGGAACTTCGTTCAACCGAACGAGACAGATCTATACGTTAGAAAGGAATGTGAAATGAACTGTTGTCCATTTTCTTGCACCAAAACCACCTGTCGAACTTATAGACGCCCGAATAAGTTTGAACACATTTCGTGCTGTGTTAGATTCAGATCATTATGAATTCATTCACAATACTTATGATTTATGAATTCATTCACAACAATTATGAATTCATTCACAATACTTTTCCTCCTCGTTGGTTAGTTGACCGAGAAAGAAAAGTGAAATGCGATTTAGCCACAAACAGATGGCATCATCTACCTACTTCATGAAAGACGGATAGTTATTAGATGGGTCGCTCCCGAGTAGTTTTGTAATTATGGTGACGTCACGCTACGATTAGATTGTCAAATTTTCTCCAATACAAATGACGTCAATATAACGTTCTTGGTTACACACTTTTCAAGAGCGACTTACTTAAAACTCTTCCGACCTACTCACATGGACATGGTTGTCACACCTCTCCGCGTTGCAGAAGGTCTGTATGTTATGTAATAATCTTTATTTTTACAGTGCGCGCATGTACCACTGTGTTTAGGTTAGTTGTAAGACATTGCCATGTGGCAATAAGCTCGCCTTTTTGTATAATATTGAAGTACAAATAAAGAGTTTTTTATTATTATTATAATTAGAGGCCGCGCACGCGACTTCATTCTCGTAACCATTCTAGAGGACGGAGGTATCCTGAAGGTTAATTCCAGACTGAGATATCCTACCGAAACTGGTACCCAGGGGACGAGGTGGCTTCACTGGGTTACAATCCTAGTGCCTCGCCGTAAGGCGTTGGACTCTGGCAGATTCTTGGCGTTGCTGGACGGTAGATTTGTATCGTCCCAAAGTCTTCTACGATCACCTCACGGGAGACAGAACGATCATTATCGTTGTAGCATCCTGAGGTGACGGGTTCGTCCGTTGTAGTGGACATCTCCAAAATATAGACTCGGCCCGTTGGCATAGTAGCTAGGTTTCCTGATTATGTTTTCGGGGTCACCATTTTCCGTTGGGATAAAATCAACGGAATCGCATTTCAAGTATGTCGATCGAATACAATAACAAGACACACTTACACACATGTTACACGCACACTTACATAAGGACACTTCAAGTGCGGTTGGTTGTAAGAGATTGTCGTATGACATTAAATCCGCCCATTGTGAAAATTCACAATAAAGAGTAGGGAAAAAAACATACTCACTGATTATCCGGTTTCATCGCACTTTCAGCATTTTTGAATACGTGAACCACTGGAATTGCAAGCGTTATTTTAAAATTCAACTTTTCAAAACCTCTTGAAGCTCAAGTCTTATCGGTTCGGTGACCGCTTTTATTAAAATACCGTCTTCGTTGTCCCATTTTACCATTTTGGTGGCCACTAACGCTACGCCGAGAAGTTTTAAGCTATCACCGCATTGTAAGATTGTTAAGGAGCTTTGGTTTCCGGACTGCAAAGGAAATATACAAGTAAATATATTAAAAAGGATAAAAAAACACGACTGCCATTACAGAAAGTGAGCTATTGTATTTATAACAAGGTAGAGAGGACGAGTAAAGTATTGAACATAACAACAAAATAAGACTGATTTTATTAAATATCGTCAATGTATCTATCTATATTTGATACATTGATGCAATGCATCTTTCATTATCTTAATGACATTTGATTGAAACCTCAAATAAATATATAAAATTTAACGCCCTCTATACTCATTTGTATGTACTCTTTCGAACTATCTCTTTACATTAGTACCATTTCTGGTCGCTTGATGTAATTTAGTGTTTATTAGTGTAAACAAAATTGATGAGAGCGATTTGACCTCCTTCCATGTATTTAGCCATTTGACCCCCTTCCCATGTATTGAGAGATTTTTGCCCATAATCAACCATTATCCTGAAGGTCGAAGCTATTCAAAAATATATATTTTATTGAGATACCCGATTTTCCGTTAGCTTCTGGAATCATTTGTATTACTTTACTTGTAATAATTATTTTTATTATGGTTTTTTTTAAAGATATATTTTTTTAAAGATATATCTCGGGCTGCCTCGAGCACAATTCTCTCCTGGCTGCTGCCATCAAGGATGCGAGACAGCACGAACGCCAAATCAATGTATGCTGGCTCGACCTAGAGAATGCCTTTGGGTCAGTCCGACACAGTCTCCTCCACTTTGCACTCCGCTGGTACAACTTCCCACCAGTCGTGCGTGACATTGTAGCCTCCTACTACAACTGTCTGACTTTCCATGTTAAAACGCAAGAATGGACTACCCGCTCTATACCATATTCAATTGGACTATTTCAGGGCTGTTGCCTCTCCCGACGATTTTTAATATAGTTTTTAATATACTACTGGAAAGCCTGACCCAGTTTGACAGGAAGTGGGGCTACCGTTTTAAAACAGACGGCCAATACACCTCGTCGTGCCTCGCTTTTGCCGACGACCTAACTTTCATCACCAGAAGCCCCAAGCAGCTTTCCCTGCTATTACAGAAAGTGGAGCTTTTCTGCGACTGGTCAGGCTGTATAAAAGTGAAGCCCTCCAAATGTTTTTGCCTTGGACTCGCCCGCATGGGCACAAAATTTACATCCTATGACCCCAAATTGGTCTATAAGGGCTCTAATATCGCCCTTATAGACCCAAACAATCATTTCAAATTCCTCGGCAGAAAAATCACCCATCAGTGAAAAGACGTCTCGGGCGATCATGTTATAGAGCATTTCAAAAGTTGCCTGGCGAAAATAGATGCCTTGCTAATTTCTGGCCCTCGTAAGGCCTGGATCTATGACAATTATCTAACGTCACATTTGTCATGGCCCTTTCTTATTTACGATTTTACCAAAACCCAACTGTCCCGTCTAGATGCGCTGGTGACAGCTAGTTTAAAATCCTGGCTGTCCTTAGCCAAACCAGCTGACCCCTCGACTCTCTTCAGGTCCAAACAAAATTTTGGGCTAGCGCTTAAACTGCCCTCTCTGCTCTACGCCAACTCCAGAATAACCAAAAATTCGATTCTGTGCAATTCTAAAGATCCGGCAATATCGAAGCACGTAATAAGTGGCCGTAGTGATTCAAATGATCTACAAGCCCGCGTAGACTTCCACAAAAAGTTCCTTACTGGAATCAGCCAGAATGGCACTGGTCTGGGGTATGGCAGTACAACAACGAGCGACGTGGACTTGAAGAAGTCTCTTTTGCGGGGAGATTACGACAGCAAGAGTATGGCTCATGCTATTGGCCTTCAATGGCAGAATGATTGGACAACAATTGGGGACTTTTGCATTCCGCCTCCAATGCACTGGAAGGTAATGCTCTATGACTGGACGCCAGAGATGCTGAAATTTTATTTGAATGCCTTTCAGCAAACACTTCCAGACCCCAGTAACCTCGCTCGTTGGAGCTTTGCCGAGGATAGTTCTTGTCCCCTCTGTAGAAATACCCCTTGCACAGCTAGACACATTCTAGCTGGCTGCAAGGTGGCCTTAGATCAAGGACGGTACACTTACCGCCATGACAAAGTTCTCGCTGTTATTCGCGAGGTAATTAGTCTCTCAGTGGCTCGTGCCAACAAGGGTTTGACAGTATCCTCCAAACCCCCAATACAGTTTGTGCGGGATGGCTCTAAAGGCAAAAAACATTTAACTACAAAACCTTTCTCAATAATCGAGAAAGCTACAGATTGGATTCTGGAGGTTGATTCGGTCTCTAAGCAGTATAAATTTCCTGAAAGTCTCGGATGCACAGCCCTCCGTCCAGATATAACTCTTTACTCTCTATCTCGGAAGGTGGCTCTTATTGTAGAATTAACTGTTCCATGGGAATCAAATATCCCAAAAGACCACGAGTACAAATTAAATAAATACCATGATCTTGCAAATGCCGTAACCCGGAACGGCTTCACTGTTCACCTTCACGCGGTGGAAGTTGGCGCTCGTGGCCTGCCAGCTAAATCTCTATGTCACCTCTTTAAAGATCTTGGCCTTTCCAGAAAAATAATCAACTCTTTCTTAGAAAAATTATCTAAAACTGCGATTTGCGCATCTCAAATTCTATGGCTTCGAAGGGGGAGTGAATGGGTGGCAAGGTAAACGCTCACATGTGGCAAGACAGCTGTCCTAAACCTACCACAGCCGGTTCGTAAGTCCGGAATCCACTGCTCACCCCCCAGAAGTGTAAAAATAGTATTATGATGGGCCCGACTCCGGTCGGTGAATTCCATGGCAGCTCCGTTTGTATTTATTTATTGTTTATGTATTTATCCATATAGATAGATGCATATTTCCGGAATGTACTCAATCAGACCTTTCATTTGACACTTAACACGATATATTTATTTTATAATATTATAATTTAATGACATTTGGATATTTACACTAATACTCACTTGACATAACGATTCTAACATTACCATACGATTCTAAATCGGTTTAAGCGTTCAGAAGTTATGGTGGAATAAATAAACGGAAAACATACGTCTATTAACGCTGATCAAATTACACTCTTTTTAACATGCTTTTATTAGGTCGGCCTGTATGTAACTATATAACTATGTACCTAATGGAATCTAAGGTAACTAATTTAACCATCTTCCAAGGATCGTAGCGTCATGAAAATTGGCAGCGGCATGTAGTTCTGATGACAATACAATAATATGGTACTGTCGAACTGATCTGATGATGGAGTCGGAAGATATGAACTGGAACTTCATGATGAAACATCGTATCATAGCTGTGTTTGGACTTGTTAGAAAAGTCTTGGATGAACTTTGACCACGATTAGGTTTCAAGGTCTGATGATGAAGCCGGAAGATAGGCACTGGCATTCCATGATGGAATATCGTATCATAGCCGTGTTTGGACTTGTTAGAAAGGTCTTTAACAACGATAGATATGTGTACAATCTTTTCATCGTTTATTATGGTTTTGCAAAGATATGTTTACAGATAAGATGTCGTTGTTCTGATACAATAGTCTTTGTTTGGTTCTTACGTGCATTTAAAAAGAGTGTTTTTAGTGTTTTTTTTCAAACTATTAATTATTTTGATGGTCAGTCGTGTAAAAATTAGGGAAGTTTGGAACATCTAGGTAACAACCATACATTCTTGGGATGGAGGTGTATTTAAGCGAAAATAAAATATCAAGCCTTAGGGTTTCAACGGTTCCACAATTCATTATCCGCTATCGACGATATACGACTACGTATATTTCTTGTAGCTCAGTATTTTGACTGCTTGGATAATCCTTAGCCTTTAGATTCCTATATAGAGTGGATTATCATATTATTAAAGCCACGGTGCAATATCTTCTTCTATTATTATCATGTATTTATTTTAACACGCTTTTATTAGCTTGTCATGTATGTATATAAATTAACGGCATCTTGCAGGTCAAATTTCAACCACTTCTGATAGTCGTATGTGAAACTTGGGATGCCATTGTTTGTAGCTATGATGATAATACAATAATATGGTCCCATCGACCTGATCTTATGATGTAGGCGGAAGGTAGTCACAGGAACTGCATAACGAAGCAAAGTATCCATGCCGTGTTTGGGCTTGTTGGAATCGGCTTGAGATGTACTCTGGTCATGAATGATTTCCAGGGTCTGATGATGGAGCCGTAAGGTTGGCATTGGAATTCTCTAACTGAACAACATATCTTAGCCGTGTTTGGGCTTTATGGTATCGTCTTGACTTGTACTCTGGTCATGAATGATTTGAGTCCGATGACGGAGCCGGAAGGTAGGCACTGGAACTTAATAACGGAACAATGAAAGTTTTACGTGTTTGGGCTTGTTGGAATTATCTTGAGATGTACTCTAGTCATGAATGATAAGATTGCAAGACTAAATACTTTTTAGTCTTATCACGTTTTGTGATAAGACTAAAAATTAAAAAAAATACATATTTGTTTCAAAAACTAAAAAACACGCTTTTGGTAAAACTGTAATGAAAACCAAAAATATAAATCTTCAACTTCGAAAATACAACTTCGTCACTCCAATATGTTTCTTAGAATTAGGATGACTGATGTTTATTATCAACGAAATACTTGCTCCAAAATAAATATTTTATTTGTATGTTTGTCTTCTATCTAGATAAAGCACGTGATACGGTTATGGCTGTAATTTCACTTTCTCGGTTTATAAAAGATAATTTTAGCGAATTAAAATGCTCATTATGTGATAAACATACTATGAAAAAATGGAAAGAAAGAGTCAGACAACTCCTTGTTCAACTTTGACATTTTCTACGTCTTGAATAGGATAAAAACGAGTTCAAAACACTCAAAGTTTGGGGATATTGCAACCGCAGTCGTCCAGGGTAAAGGTTGAGTCTAGCCTGGACAACGGCGGTTGCATCATCGCCGAAACGTCAGATACTACAATTCTTACATGGTAAATTCATTTTATCATATTCAAACAACCACATTCACCGTCTTCAATTATAATTTGCAAGTCTTTTTCTTTTCGAAGTTCTTTTGTAAGGGATAAATTACATTAATTTTGAGCAACTTCTAACAACTTTAGCCAAATATTGGCTAATAAGGTTTATTTCAGAAACGAAATTGGGCCGATTAGCGTCTTTTTTTTTGTTAAGAAAAGGTGATTTCTATAAAAGGACGGCCTGGATGGACTTTCCAAAAAAAAGTTATAATACCATTTTTAATTTCTCCAAAATCTGTCGCATTTTTAATTTCTCCAAAACTCCTTTCCGCTTTTTCTTTATCTTTATCGGATTTCCTAATACTGACCAGTTTTCAAAACTCAACCAATGTAACATTTAATGAATTTGACAACAAGAATATGTAAGAATAGTCTTTCTTATGTTCTGAGAGAAAATAGCTTAGGACACGCAATATTTCGAGATATACAATTTTAAAATTCACATTAATCAAAGTTGACAAAAAAAATATGGAGGAATAGCCTTTCTTATGTTCTCAAAAAGCCTAGGACACGCAATATTTCCAAACTTAAAATTTTCAAATTCACATTACAATGTAACATTTAACACATTTGACAACAAAAAAATGTAAGAATAATCTGACTTATGTTCTGATAGGAAATAGCGTATTCTAAACCCGCAATATTTCGAGAAATGTCATTTTCAAATTCACAGCATGTGTGAATATAGTTCTGTTATTTTAAAACATCAACAACGTACAATAGTTTCCGATTATACATAAATACCTAAAAAAAATTATTAAAAAATAATATGTATATTGAAAAGTTTTATTTAATATTGTTTATCATGTGCCAATTTTTGCACGGTGGCTCACTTAATGTCATCAACCTCTGAAGATATGTATCAATGTCCGATTCATCAGTAGATATTATATTTAGAATAGAATAGAATAACTTTACCTATTGTGCTATAAAAACATTACTTAATGAATATTACACAGGTTTTATAAAAAAGACCATGTATGCACAAATGGCGGACTTATCGTTATAGCGATATCTGACAGTCAAGTATTTGATAAACTTATTCCTAATTGTCACCGTACAATACACACAGAAGTAATAAAGTTAAATTTAAAATAAACTTATTCAAATATACGTCAATAACTTAGGATAAAGGAGAGGACAAGGTGAGTTAGTGGCTGTGTAAAAATAAATGTTTCCTCAACAACTTTTAGAAAATGTGCAACGAAGGTGCATGCCTGATAGAGTGAGGGAGCTGATTCCATAAACGAGCAGAATGGACCGTAAAAGAGTGCGTGTAAATAAAATAAAACGAATTTACCGCGTGAAGTGTGTAGCACCCGACGTTTCGGCGGCGTAGCAACCGGCCTTGGCCAGGGTAGACCGACTAAAAGGCGAATTTAGAATCAAAGAGAATCGCAAATACTTACCAATTCGCATAAGACTACAATCCCATTTTCCACATCACCAAAGGGCAAAAACACTTTCGTCACAAGGCATCCATTTTTCCTCCATTTGTATTGATAATCTATTAAGTAGTAAGCGTATGCGCGTTTTGGCCAATTGCTAAGAAATATATTTTTCAATTTTGGCCATTCTTCAACGTCACACTCAACTAACGCGTCAGCCTCGCACGACATTTCCAGAGATAGTGATTCGAATGACTGCATATCTGTTGTTTAGTTTGTAACCGGTGGAACGAGTCGGGCAACTGTGTTATAATTGATTACAATTATTTTATTATTACACAATGACATGTACTATTATCACAGTGTTATGATCACATTATTTATTATTACACTGTGTCATATTGATTACCCATTATTTGATTACAATTGATTTACGCAGTAAGCAGCTTCGCTGGCACTTTTTAACTTTAAAGTATGTAAACAATATGTATAGGTATATAAATATGCATTATAAACATATAGTGACTAAGAAGGATAAAACGAACTTACCGCCTAAAGAATGTAGAACCCGAAGTTTCGGCGATGTTACAACCGCCGTTGTCCAGAGTAGACTAAAGTACCTACAGGTAGACTAAAGTATGTACAGGTCAATCGTTATCCGTTGTTCTGCGGGTAGCCGGCAAACTGCTGCTGTTACTTCTGCCACGTCGGGCGCTACAAACTTCACGGGGCGAAATTCGTTTTATCCTATTTATAATGTCAAACAACCGCGATAGTCTTCTATTTTATACATAGTGCCTAGTCTTGCCGAAATGCAGGATTGTCAAAGAAATTAGATTTTAGTTCAGTAGCAAAGAAAAAATCGGTTGTGTCACCCCAAGACTTTCCAGGCAAGCAGACAACCCCCCCCCCCCCCCCCCCCCCACGCCAAACCCCCTTAACACTCCCTCCTCCCCCATCACCGCCATTGACCGTATAACTACTAGACCCCATGACCGGCCTGAGAATGCGTCAGCCGAATAGAAAGAGACAGCTTTTATTTATTTATTTATTTATTTATTTATAGTATTACACAAGTTCGTTTGTACAGTTTACCATATCATGTTGTATATATATATATGAGACGTTAGCAAAAAACTGATTCTCGAGGAGATAGAGTAATGAATAAAAGTCGCCTAACTAGGCCAGGGCCTGTTCTAAGGCATACTTTATAAAATATTGTTTAGATGTATCTAATCAAATTACTAAATAATTATTATATTAAAAAAAATAAAACAAAATTAAAACAATTAAAATTTGTAGAAATTCTATTACTTTGATAATAATTATTAACGTGTAGAGTAAAAGTAAAAATATGTTTGAAAGTAAAAATATATGTCTAAAATTGAAGAATAATGCGAAAATTTAATATACAAAAAATTAATATACAATATTCAACATTCCATTGATGTTTTCTCTGCCTTCTGTAATAAGCCACCTAGAAACCGATTTTTTTAATTTGTTTTTGGTTTCAATGCGTTTAACGACATCAGGCAGGTAGTTGTACATTCTCGATGCTATGAAGTTAAAATGTCTCTGTCCGAAAGTCGTACGAGTTCTTGGCACTATCATATCGTCATTCTTTGCAGCTCTGGTGAGTCTCACACGTGCGTTAATAAGTGGCATTTTGAATTTTGCGTGTATTAAGGCTATCTTAATGTACAACAGTCTTGGGTCCAAAATATTACTATCTTTATATAACTGGTTCGTAGGATATCGATACGGTTTACGCTCGATAATTTTTAGTATACACTTTTGCGCTACTTCAAGAGGCTGGAGGATAGTTGATGCACAACCACCCCACCCGATTATGCCATAACAAAGAATGCTTTGGCATAATGCATAATACGTATTTTTTAGTGTTCCCGGGTCTAAAATATTTCTCACTTCGCGGAATACGTAGGAAAGTTTTCGAACCTTGCTTGTCAACATCTCAATGTGCTTTTGCCAACGCAGCATATTATCAATTACCCGAGATATTTTACGTGTTCTGTCCTTTCCAGGAAAGGGCAGTTACATTGCTGTGTATTTTTACATGAGTGAATAGTTACGGTATGATATGGTGATGGTTGTCCTTTATTATTATTACTAAAAGTTATATATTTCGTTTTTTTATATTTAGGCTAAGAAGGGATTCATCTAACCATTCACGTACTTGATTAATACCAGCATTGGCTGCACAAAAAGTGTCCCTCCAGGTATGCCCATCAAAGATAATGACTGTGTCATCAGCAAAAGAAATGGTTTTCCCCCACCAGATCGCATAATTTATTTATGTAAATGAGAAATAAAATAGGCCCGAGAACACTACCCTGAGGAACGCCAAATGGCAGGTCTTCCGGTTTGCTGGTTACATTATTAATGGTGATAATTTGTTTTCTATTTTGCACATAGGTCTTAAACCAGTTGAGTGTGACATGCTGGATTCCAACTTCCCCCAACCTCCGAACGAGCTTATCGTGCGAGACCGTATCGAATGCCTTTGCGAGATCCAAGAAAACAGCTATGCACTGTTTATCCTCATCCACATTGCAATTAATAATACGTGTCACTTCTGCGATTGCATCAGTTGTGCCAATCCCTTCTCTAAACCCAAACTGGTTATTAGATAAAAGATTGTTTTCTTTTAAATATTTCAGAACACGTTTTTTTGCGACTTTCTCTATAATTTTGGATAAGGTGCTTAAAAGAGAAATTGGCCTATAATTATTTATATCCATTCTGTCACCACTTTTAAATATAGGAACTACTTTAGCGCATTTAAGTGCTTCAGGAAATATGCCCTGCTTGAAACTATAATTGACTATGTGTGCTATGGGACCACTTAGTTCATTTTTTGAGTTTTTGAAAACTTTTCAAGACGAAGCTGCCTATACCCTCTCCATCCTTGTCTAGTCGTGCATTTACGGAGACACGTACATATCACTATGGCAACGCTTTTATATCACTATGGCAACGCTTCGACGCCATGCCTGCTATCATTACCGCCACCGCCACCGTGGCACTATAGGTTTAATGTTAACTGGGACTGTAAAACAGTTAACGCCTTTTTAGCGCCCACCTGTTTCGAGAACTACAGGTGTGGGCCTGGGACGTAATGAGCAACTCGACGATAGCTTGTTGATATGGATATAATGTGAATTCGAAGAAATAAAACAAAACGGTTCGCGCACAAAAAAATCCAAGCACAAAGATTAGAACGCGCCCTGGCTGTGTCAAGAGGTCGATCAGACTATACTGTCGGGTCGCGCGCGCCCTCGCGCTCCCTGCGCATCGCTCACGATGCATTTTTTTATATCAACAGACCCCGCTTCGGGCGTCTATTATCATCTCTCTCAATAGCAGCTGCTACAACTGCCTTACTCCTCCCACGCCTGCTACAGGTATCTACTCGTCTTAAGCCGCACGGTTCATCTCTCTCAATGCTTGAATTATCGTTTTTTTTAATATATAATTGCGTGTTTGTGGACATTCGATTACGCCGCCAGAGAAGAATGCCAAGAAACTCTGAACGGGTTTTTAACAAAGTTTAAAATATTACTTTAAATTACAAATTTACAAGTTATAAGAAAGTTAAAATAATATTTTAAATTACAAATTTACAACTTATATAAAATTACGTTTGATTTTTTAAATTACTTTGTCATCGGCGGCAACACCTGCTATGCTATGGATAAACGCGAATGCGCAACTAGACAAGGATAGAGGGCTAGTCTCATATGCCCCTACCTCTTCCTATTCGGTGAACGCATTAACTCACAGCCCGCCTTCGCACTCCCGTTCTCTTTTTTGTTACCCCTATGATCACCGTCATCCCCCCCCCCCCCCCCCGGCCCCCACCGCCAACTTCCACTCCAACAGGATTTATTAATTTTTAATTTTGAAAACGCCGGCATCTTTAAACTGATATCCCTCGATATTAGGATGATTTATATGTATTCATAATTTGGTCGTATAGTTTCTGAAATAGGCACATGATAGGTGGGTAGGCGCACTGACACACGTACACAAAAACACACACACACACACCCGCCAGGACATCTTTCGCCTTTCTTTTAAATAACAAGTAAAACACGAAATCAAGACCGCGAGAAACCGAAATTGTAATGTTTCTAGAGCAAAATGTCTTTGGCCACCATATCTAACGCCTTTGCTATGTCGAGGTAGCCAATGGGCTCGATTGCGTTTCTTCGTGAACTAAAATCGGAGATTAGTTCATGTGAACGAGACAGGGCAATCAATACGTTAGAAAGGAATATGAATTGAACGGTTGACATTTTTCAGCATTAAAACTACCCACCCAAGGACAAAGCAGCTAAATCTAACACCGCACGAAATGTGTTCAAATTTATTCGGACGTACCTATATAAGTTCGACAGGTAGTTTTGGTGCGGGAAAACGACGATCGTTTATTTCATATCCCGCTCTTACGCATTGCTCTGTCTCGTTCAGTTGAACTAACTTCCAATTTAAGTTCACGCAGAAACGCAATCGGGTCCAATGTCCACTTGCAAACCTCTGACCAATATGTTCGTGGCGTAATTCGTCAAAATTAATAAATTGGAGCATGTAGATCGTTTCGCCTGGAAGCCATTCCGACTATCGGATAGCCACGGGTCTACGAAAGACTGAATGCGGTCATGCAGATGGGCTCGAATATTTTAGTAAACGAGCTCATGACTAACTGGATGATAACAGCACTATCTGGATGACAGATTATTATTTGTTTACGAGGGCCTTTATTGTGCGACAGTTACACGAGTATAGGTACGCGTGTGATTTGCTACTAGGTGGGAAACACGCGAGGCCCAAGATAAATAATCGGTTGTGTCACTCCGACTTTCCCGGCAAGTAGCCAAGGACTGATTTCATCTGAATATTAATTTCTTAGATACAATCGATGAGCGCCCTCTCTCGGCCGAACTCCGGCCGACGAACCCGGCTGGGTTTTATTGCGATGCATCAGGAGGCACATTTCGTTTCTCGGTTAAGGGTTGATTTAAGCCAAGCACCAACAGATGGCGTTAACATTTAAACATAATGTATGGTTTAATTCAAATGTTATTAGTGTAGCTTGTTATATGAGATATTCCAACCAAAATTTCAAGATGTGGTTTCGGCCCAGCAAGGAATCTGCGTACAATATCAAGTCTCTAAATATCATCCTCTAATATTTGGAGGATGATATATTACTAGTGCTCCTTCTAGTGGACCAATTTCAACCACTCCTTCTAACTCTTGCCATGACCAAATGATGCCTGCATGCCAAATTTCAGCTCAATCGGATTAAGCGTTTGGGTGATATCGTAAAAGAACACACACACACAGACAGACACCCAGGTTTAAATCTAGAAATAGTTTTAATCGGCTCAGGGGGTTCTTCAAAAAAAATGCGCGTTCACAATACTTTCCCTCCTACTCGAATGATGGGCCGGGAAAGTAAAATATGTGACGAAAGTACATGAATAAAACAGGCATAGTTACATACTTATGTAATGCGAATCTCTCAAAACATGCTAATTCACATATAATGACAGTGCCGTTCTCCACATTATTTAGCGGCAAAAAATTCATTCCAAGAAAACCGTTTTCCTCCACTTCGATAAAAATAATATTTTTTTTTTCAATTTTAGCCATTTTTCGAATCGACATGACTATTCATATTCTTCGAATATGATAACCCGTAGTCTGATGACGTAACTTTTGAATACCCGGTCTTATAAACAGGAAAATAAAAACATAAAAATAAAAAAAATCTGGAAACTAATTAACCCAGGTAGGTACATTACCTGTTAGGGAGACTTAATAAGATTCCCTAAGGTCGGTCAAACACGGACTGCTTGTAGCAGTCAGGACCGACTAGTTCAAGCTGCGACTGCATAGCGAACTACAATCTTCTATTCATCGGCATACACGGACCACTCGAGCAGTCGCGACCGCTCGGGCGGTCAGCAGCATGATGAAATTTCATCGTGCACTCGAACAGTTGCCAGATAATACACTAACTGCTCGAGCGGTCGACTGCTCTAGCGCAGTTATCCCCTGCAACCGCCCGGCGTCGCGTCTGCCACCGTCTGCGAACCCGATGATTTTATCTCTAATATTTCGAGGAATAAAAAAATAAATTTAAAAAAAATGCGCGTGGCACTCGGGGACTGCCGCGGTAAAGCTATTGCATAGCATTTTTAACAACCTATGTAATTATAATTATGTATTTATTTTATTTTTTCTGATATCAGATAACTGCGCTCTATCGGAAAACGTTGAAATTATTCCGAATCATTTGCGGCTGCGGTAGCAAATGATTCGGAATAATTTAAACGTCTTCCGATAGAGCGCCGCGCACGAATTTTTTATTCGATAAAGCAAAAAAACCGGATTATTCGAAAAAAATCGTAGATAGAAAGATAGATAATTAACTTATCTTTAAAATGGTGCAGGTTTCATAATAATACGCTAGATAGTATTTGCGTAGTAGTCGTTTTTGTGTTCGGTTAGACCTAATTTCACAAATTAATTACACTATGTAATATAAACAAATTCTAAAATATTCAAAGCTAAGAATATTAGGAAAATGTTCTTGTTTAACATATTTTTTTTTTGAATCGTAAGCAGTACTCGTTTAGACGTAATTATCAGTTTAAAATCATTAATTTTCGTTAATAAATTTCTTCATTCGGTCGCCGCGCTGGCCTAGGCCCGCGATAAAAGCTATGCAATAGCTTAAAAAACTTACATAAGAGTATGATTTTTTTTCAGTGTTACAGCTAGTCTTTCTTCTAGTGAGATAGTCCTTCTTATAATGGTGTCTAGATTGTTTAATTCGTCAAACAAATATATAGACATTCTGAAATAAATTTTTAAAAAATCGTCATCTCTTCGAAGTTCCATAAACAAGTAATGAAATTGTCCATGTTGTCCCCTTACCAAAATTGGAGGAACCCATTTTTTTTAACTTTCTACTCCGTCGTCTGCGCCTGAGCAAAAGCAGCACCAGTAGTGCCTCTTCCTCAAAATCCATATCGTGACTGCAGCTGAATTGACAACTGCTCGGGCGGTTGAACGCGACTGCTCGAGCAGTTTGCAGTGACCCGTGTATGTCGTTCAATGACTAACTGCTCGAGATGCCCATGTATGGCCGGCCTAAATCTCATCAAAGAATGAAATTGGATGAGGGTAGGTATACATGTTTATATGAATGAAACATGTCGCATGAATTTGAAAAATATCCAAATCAAAAAATAAATCATACACTGAAAAAAGAAAACACAATAAGGAAATTGGGTGTTTCAAACAATACTGTCTGTTGCTGACTATAGCTATATGGTGCGTCGAAAAACATTTCATCTAATTCAGGTAGAAATGGATAAAATGATGACACTAGGGCTAAAAAATTGAATACTGTTCTCGAGTTAAGACAAAAATATTGACATGAAATGTTCTTCTTATCAAAATCCTAAAATAATTTTGTCTTCGATCATTAGTGGTTAATTTAAATAATAGATTATTATAGATTCGATCATAGATTGTTAATTTGATTATTATCATTATTGTTTTCGATTTTTTTTATTTTTTAACATGATTATTTGATGTTGTTTAATTTTATTTTGTTTCTTTAGTGTTTTGAGTTCTGATTTTTTTATTTTGGTTATTTTATTTTAATTTCGTTATATAGTGGTATGCTGTACCAATAATAGGTGTATCCTGAAAACGATGCTAAGAGATATCCTGAGGATACCCCTAATATGCAGCATTTGTAGTTTTATTACAGTCTTTCTCTCTCTAGTCTTTCTCTAGTCTCTTTATTGTCATTTCCAAGTTTGAATTCTGTGGTTTTGTATATTTTTTTGTATTGACAGCTACAAATAAATATCTTCTTTATTTTATTTAGTGATTCAAAGAGTTCATCAACTCACTGGTTAGTTATTTTAAAAACTAGATGCTATTTCGGCTCGATATGAAACTTATTACGCCTGTTTAGCGTGGTACCAACCCTCAAATCCCACATTTATCTATTGGTTTTGATGCCGCGTGAACTGTCGAGGAAAATGAAAGGTTTCGGAAAATCTCGTCGAGAAACGGAAAATGGTGGGATCATTTGACTCCAGCGGATATAAGCATTACAATGTAAGGACAGTTTTTCAATCGTATTCGCAATGCCTGCACAGATCGGCATGTGATTTGCGCTAACAGCCGTTCCTGGAGTTGATTATAATCGTTTAGTTGTGTATATTACTCGTGCAGTGTATCATGCGATTGTTGGACAGTAGAGTGTTTAGGGTGGGACGTATTTTAGGTAAGACATTATCTACTTAAATATAATTTGTCGAGATTACTTAACATGGGGAATTCATCTCGACTTGACATCGAGCGAGACTCGGGACTGGCCCGTAATACCCGGAAACTGGGCTCTTCCAGAGGTATCTAAAAGTGGTCGTTTACATCTTATGTGTTCTGTCTTCCAGCAATCAGCGTTCTATATTTCTGTATTCAGGAGTGTTTACGGTAGGAAATATTTTACGTAAACATTATCTACTTAAATATAATTTATCGATATTACACAAAATAGGGAAATAATCTCGACTAGACATCGAGTAACACTCGCGACTGATCCGTGCGTCTCGAAAACTGAGCTCTTCCAGAGGTGCCTAAAAGTGATTGATATTCTCTTTTAAATTTTCCGCATTCCAGCATTCAGCATTCTGTCTTTTAGTATTCAGGAGTGTTTAGGGTGAGAAGTATTTTAGTAAGACATTATCTATAATAGCTACTTAAATATAATTTGTTGAGATTACTCAACATGGGAAATTAATCTCGACTAAACACCGAGTGACACTCGGGACTGATCCGTGAGTCCCGAAAACTGAGTTCTCCCAGAAGTGCCTAAAATTGGTTGATATTCTCTTAAATCTTCCGTATTCTAGCATTCAGCTTTCTGTCTTTCAGTATTCAGGAGTGTTTTGTGAGAAGTGTTTTAGGTAAGATATTATCTACTTAAATATAATTTGTCGAAACTACTCGACATGGCGTATTAGTCTCGACTAGACATCGAGTGACACTCGGGACTGACCCGTGCGTCCCGAAAACTGAGCTCGATCAGAGGTGTGTAAAAGTGCTCGATTTCCTCTTATATCTTCCGTATTCTATCATTCAGCATTCTGTCTTCCAGTATTCAGGCGTGGAGCGTATTGTTTCTGCATAAACATAAATGTAGGAAGAAGCTAGTGTCCTAACTGTTGACGAATCACGACAGATTAACATATATCAAATGATAAAAATTATAGCTTGATCAAACTTAGGTGCACAAATTCTGATTACATTTTGTATGTTGCTGATCTCGTAAAATATATGTTGATTATATTTTAACATTTAACTTTAATAACAAAAAATATTAAATGTTTTTTTATGTAATGTTTTGACAATGTATTATATTTATTTTGACTGGGTATTATTGTAATTTTTTTTTTATTACCTTCCATATAGGTCATATTAATGAGATTTCTATATTTCTCATTAATTTTGTCTTTTCTTTTACTTTCTCTTTCGTTTTCTTTCTTATAACTTTCTCTTTCTTTTAGTTTTATGTATATGCCGATTTTATAGTGGAATTGCATTTTAGAGGACAAGATTTTCAAAAGACAACAGAGATAATGAATAAGAAGAATAAGAATAATTTATTTTCAACAACCCGATCTGGGTATAGAAATTACTAATCTAATGGTATTTCTACAAATAAAATTACATTTTTATATATAAATTTATATAAATTTATATAGGTATAAATTACATATAAATTTATATAAATGTAAATATAAATGTAAATGTGCGCCGCTCTATAGTAATCCGCTCTATAGTAATGCTATAGCTCTATAGTAAACCCCGCTCTATGTAAATGTAAATGTAAATATAAATTTATATACATTTTGCCGTAGGCAAACCCGAGCTAATCGCCATTCATTTGAGGGGTTAAATTACTCATAAAATTACAATAAAGTCTATAAGAAAACTAATAATTCAAAAAAAACATAGAAATTCAAAAATGCAATAACAAAGACATAAAAACTAGAAAAATAAAAAACAATAGAAATAATCAGAAAACATAGAGAATCAGCAATTCAATAACAAAAATATACAAAAAATAGATAAATAGAAATCATCCAAATAGTTCTAGATAAACTACATTTAATAGAGATCAAACTAACAATTAAAAAAATACGAAAAAAAATATCAAAATATAAAAATCAGAAATTTAAATTACAAATATAAACTCAATTAAAAATAATAATAAAAAAATATCTAAAAATATTCAAATTTAAATAATCAAATTAAGTAAAAATAATTATAATCAACGTAATGAAATAAGAGTCAGAAAAGGATGACCCTAACATCTGTTAATTTACACAAATTTCTTACATCAACTTTTGGAAATAAAGACGGTTTCTTAACACGAGACCAAACCCATCACCATAAGGCAAGCAAATAATTTTGTAATTCTGACAACAACAAATACTGGTTATAAATATAGCCCTGATTACTGCCAAAAATATACTCTAGACAATTAGGAATTACTTTATAAAAAAGCATTTTCATTATGCTTTTTGATGATCAATATATATTAGTATTAGAGCTTTTAATAATATAAAATAATTTGATAAGATTGGATTTTCAGAGCAGAATCCTGAATACTACTAGGATCCAGGATTACTGAATACTACTACTATTCAGGATACTACTAGGATTGGCAGTCAATGTGTAAAAGAATGTTGAAACTTTTAAACTTTTTCGGAAATAATATTTATTTATGTCAACGCGGGCTTGTAGATCATTTGACTCGCTACGGCCACTTACTACGTGCTTCGATATTGCCGGATCCTTGGAATTGCTTAGAATCGAATTTTTGGTTATTCTGGAGTTGGCGTAGAGCAGAGAGGGCAGTTTTAGAGCTAGCCCAAAATTGTGTTTGGACCTGAAGAGAGTCGAGGGGTCAGCTGGTTTGGCTAAGGACAACCAGGATTTTAAACTAGCTGACACCAGTGTATCCAGACGAGACAGTTGGGTTTTGGTGAAATAAAATGTTAGGATTCATCCAGCGAGTGTGTAAACCGTTTAGCGATGTAAGAACCCTTGAGATTTTATACTTCTCCTATGTACGCAGCATTCTCGAATACGGATCTATCATTTGGTCGCCTCAATATACAGTCTATAAAAATAGAGTTGAGAGACTCCAGAAGTACTTCATGAGACATCTTGATTTTAAATCGTTTCAAACCTCCGAAAGTTACTCAGAGAGACTTAACCGTCATAACATGGACTCACTCGAGGATAGGCGCCTCCAATATGATATACGTTTTCTTTCTGTTGGCAGAATCTCCTACCGAATCCCCAACAATAAGACCAGGGCTCGAGATTTATTTTATCTACCGAGAGTCAATACCAATTATGGTCAAAATATGTATTTTTATAGAGCACTTCGATCATATAACCTCAACTTTCAATGTGTGGATATTTTTAATTTATCTTCAAATACTTGCTTCGAAGAAATTAGAAATACGATAAACAGCCTTCGGGTTTGATTGGTATTTCTTCGTCCGTTGGGTACGTAGGCTGTGGCAATCACCACTACACTATAACAATGCTTTCTAGTCAGTATAATATTCTCTATAAAAGTTCATATGTATATTAACATTATAAATACATTGTGATGTATATTATATATATATATATATATATTTATATTAACTATATTTTTACATTTTATTATTACCGTATCGTATTATTTATATTAATTTATTGTTTTTGCACGTGTATGTATGTATATATGTATATACGTTATATATCATCATATATCATACATCTACATAACTCATAATATGGCTTATCTTACTTACTTACTTAGCTTACCCTATCCCTTTCCCCTTACTTGAACCTGCATTTGTATCATTGCTCATTGCGCTGTAACAATAGATTTAATTTAATTGTGAAAACTTTTAATTGGCCTTAGATGTATATATTATGTGTTAGTATTAAGTATAAAACGCTGTAAGTTTTCTGAAAAATAAAAATAAAATAAAAATAAAAATCGTAAATAACAAAATATCATGTCGACCAGTTTAGAGATTTCTGTAGCAGTCAGAATAATTATTAAAGTACTAAATTACATGTAATTATTAAAGGAACTCAAACATAGAGATATTGTATTATTAAAAATGCGTTTTCCTACAATTTTTCATTTTAAGGACTATTTTAAATTGTAAATAGGATAGAAAACGAATTTACCGCGTGAAATTTGTAGGACCCATTGTTTCGGTGACGTTGCAGCCGCCGTTGTCTAGGGTAGACCTACCCTAGAAACGTCGGGTCCTACAAATTTCACGCGGTAAATTCGTTTTCTATCCTATTTATAATGTCAAACAACCGCGATAGTCTTCGATTTTATATTTTAAATTGTTTTTATGACATTCGTGACCATTACTTTTTCATTGTTATTCACTATTTTAACTGTTATTGTAATTATATTTTAAAAGTACATACCTAAGCAACTTGGTTGAGGTCGCCTCACTAATTAATATAGTAATAATATATTTTTTCAAAATAAATACTTAATTAAATTAATAAAAAAGGAAAAATGTAATACTAACTTATAATAGACCGAAACGATACATTTATTTATATTTAAATATATGTTTTATTAACGCTCTAATGTCAGGATCTATGTAATCAATAATTTTAAAATTTTCATATTATATACGTATTATACAACTCCAATAAACATTATTATACACACTAAGGTTTTTGAAATGCGCTGTGCGCCTGCTCAATTTCACAATGGATCGCCGATGCTCATTTGCATACAAAATATTAATAATTGCACAGTAATTAAATTGATTGAAACACTTATTATTCCGCGGATCGCCGGAAAAAAGCGGCAAATTTTTGCGCACCGACAATCGCCATTTTTCCTCAGCTCTTGGCCAAAAAAAAAGCGTGAGAGTTGGTCGCTTGTGCAAAAGTCAGAGTCCACTATTCTTATCAAGCCATGCTGCGTGGGGACTAATGGTAAGCTAACATCTTTTTTAAGGATGGTCACCCCAAACACCGCATGGCATAGATTTTTAACTACAAATGTTATACAAATAGATAAAGGTTTCAATTGCCGTTTGACTAAAGTTTTATTTTATAATGTTCTATATATTATGAGAAATACACAGAGAAATATCGATATAAACGAACCAAAACAACTTTATTATTTTCAGATTCCGATTTTTAAAATAATATATCCAAAGGAATAAGTGAAATTTGTGGCAAAGCATACGTTTAACAACTTTAAAAGTTAAGTAGGCCTTGGCAAAAGCTAAAAACCTCACGAAACAGATGTTATAGAGAGAACTGCTGGAGTTTGTCAAAGAAATTAATATTCTCACTGTTGCTTGTTAGTTTATTTTTGTAAATATAATACTCGTATATGTCCGTCAATATCCAACGATATCGAATAAAGTCATTGACCGCCATAAAATAAATACCAGACATAGAAACAAGCTATCAGTTCCCCAAATCCGATTTTAAAAAAGTTAGAGATTCTTATATACAATTAAATTAGATAAAACAATTGTATAAATACAATTTAGATATCTTTTCTACAATGTAGATATCTACAACAGAATATCTCGGGAAATTTTGCAGTTACACCAGTAAAATAACTTAGAAAAGAAGAGGGTATTGCCTAAGCTTAAGCCTCAATACCGCGAAAAGTAAAAGTCCCAAAATTTTAGTAATGCGTAAATAAAGGCCACATTTGTTAATTTTATTAAAATATAACTACGCTAATAACCACACGTTTTTTTAACGTAGTTATATTTTAACAATATATTTTTTTTAAAGTGGTATGTATGGTACTACCCGAACCGTGCGGGTAATACCGTAAGTGTATCGGCTAGTTATTGAAATAGCTTGATATTGATTTTAAATAATGTTTTCTAGTTAAATATAGTGCAAGAGCCAGCGACAAAAAAGTGCATGAGTTTTGGAAAAGCTGTTACTTTCAGATTAGACAGTATTTTGACAATAGAATGCCAGGCTACAGTCAGCAGGCCCGATTCTGGGACACCTGACGCTGGCGTACCTACTAGGAAAAGTCCCCAACTAATAGGTAAATGAGTGTCAACGAAGCTGATGAACATAAATAAGTCAAATACGATACATTTTAACATACCTTAAACGACTCGAATATTCACTCGCTTAAGAGGTTTGTGGATATTAAATTATATGTAGGTATTTTATTTAAAATTGACATTCGATTTATTTACATATCTCAGTAATTAATCAAAGGTTATAAAATCAAATTCTTTGTTATAACAATTATTAACAAAAACGATTTCCGAAGTTCCATGCCGGCCATACGCCGACGAAGGCACTTTATTGAGGGCGCAGGTATACATCCTATGTACCATAATGAATCTAAGTAAATATAACCCCTACTCATGACCCCTTGGTTAAATTTTGCACACGGGCCCATTATTTTTAATTACGCCACTGACATTATCTATACTTCTTTACTAATATTATAAAGAGGTAAAGTTTGTGACGTTGTAGGAAGTAATCTCTGTATCTATCCGAAATATCTTATAAGTTGGTTCAAACCTCTATCTTCTCACGGGCGCCCTCTGAGATCTGAAGACAACCTACTGCTCTCGATCCCTAGTCACAGTAGTGATTTCTTCTCGCACTCTTTCTCTGTACGTGGAGCCCGTCTCTGGAATGCTTTACCCTCGCGTATAAGGATAGCACCTAGTTTGTATTGCTTCAAACGCAGGCTCAAAGAACACTTGAACCCACGCTCATAAACTTTTCCTTATTTTTCCCTATTTTTTCCTCCCTATTGCGTCCCTTGCGTCATTATAGGTTTATTGTTTGTTTTTTTTTTCTTAAATTTATTGTTTTGTTTCCCTGCTGTATTTAAATGATTAAAATTTAATTTATTACTTTATTTTTACCGCATAACATGTTATTCCACTAGGTTAAGGTTAGCTGTAAGATATTGCTTTTAGGCAATAAGCTCGCCGTTTTGTTAAAGCAAATAAAGCGTTTAATTATTATTATCTACTGAACCGATTTTGAAAATTCTTTTACCAATAGAAACCCACGTTATTTGTGAGTGTCATAGGCTATATATTAATTCGAAAAATGAAAATACGTTTTCGTGGTAGTCAGATTTGCAAAGTAACTCGGAGAAAAAACGGTCGAACGAAAACGTTTCTAACTAACGCTGCTTTAACGATGAGAGATATATGATTAAGTTCTAGATAAGTGCTTGATAGAGCTTGATAATGCCTACAAAAAAGTCAGCGACAGCATATGTGTAAATTTTATATTTAAGTCACAAAAAGTAGTTTTTTATATTGAAAAAATAATTTAAATCGTTAGGTCATGTTTATTGGTCATATTATCAACAATTATGAATTCTTATCAAAATAAGTAAATTTATCCTCTCAAGTGTTTAAAACAAAAGACTTTTCCCTTTTACTGCATATAATTTTCCTTTTACTGCATAAATAGTTAAAGAGATTATACGCTCACAAATAAGACACTCACAAGAAGACACTCACAAATAACGGTATTATAGTCAAATTGGCATGCAAATACATACATACATATGCAGTAAAAATATAACCCTTCTTTTGGCAGTCAGGAAATAAATCATAGCACTCAATACTAACCAAACCACACTCATAATTTCATCACAAGTAAAAAGTCAGCTAGTTACATATACTCGTATTAACGGCATTGAGCAATCTAATACCTTATTGAATCAGTGATACTATTATTGTCTATTGACGTTCAGCATATTTACGGAAATTTAAATATATGAAGAGTGGGCGAATAAAACGACCTAAAAGCATTGAACTCAATTTTACAGTAGAGGCAAAACACTAAATAGCATACTTCCATTTGATTATTTGTATATTTTTTAGTTGATACCTTGGCTGATTTGTATAAGATCTAGCATTCGCAAGTAATTTTTCATTGCAAGAATGGGACATAATAATAAAAAAACAAATTTTCATTTAAATCGTTTTGATTGAAAACGGAATATTTAGATCGTTTTGATCGCAACTGTATTCATAAATTATATTGTTTTGATTGCTACTGGTAAAAACAGGAAATTAAAACATTTAGGCTTTTTTTCTTTTTTATTTCTACATCGCTAATCTTTATCTATTAAATCCTTAATTGATGAATATGCAAATATTCCTAAAAATAATTAATATTATTTAAGAAATATATGAATATGTCTTCTTAGAACCGGCGTTGAGTGCCGCAAGATGACATTTTTTTCACCATTTACACCAAACCAATTTGCACAGTAACTCACTTTACCGAAGCTATGTTCAAGTGTGAATGTAAATTAAATTTTGGATATATCACAAAAATACCACATGTACCTTACAAAAATACCACATGTATCCATGTAATTTACATGGATATACCACATGTAAATTAGGGATATATCACAAAAACAAGAAAAGGTTCCAAAACAATGTATTTAGACCGTTTTGAAAGAAAACATTTTTACGGGTTATAATTTAGTATGAGATTTAGATCATTTTGAAAGAAATTCATTTTAATTCCAAATAATCAACCGTTTTCAACTAGCGATAGATCGTTTTGAATGAAATGGGTGATTTCTGCCTCATTTAAAGGTTTCTAGGTCGTTTTGGTAGTAAATAGTTTTATCAATCGATAGAACGGCCGAAGGCGTACCACCGATTTAAAAAAACATGTTTGGGTCCATATCCGATTTAGATTGTTTTGTCTGCTGACGCCTCATATGTAAGGTTTTTCATGTCCAATCAAAACCTCTAATTTATAAGTCATGATAGATCAGATATTATCCAATTTCGCTGGCGGATTTAATTTTTTTCAGAGAATCACCAATTTTATTTATTTCATGGTAAGCCTTACGGAAAACTTTGGCTTCTGCGGCAATGGAGAATGTTCACTATTTTTTATTTTTAGCTCTTCATATTGTCTTTTAAATATAAAAAAATCGTGTGAAAAATTATTTCGATACGTCAATTAGTTTTCGAGATAAGGAATTTTAAATATAGATGTGCAACGTTAGTTTCTTCCGCCGGCGCGCGCTGCGTGTGACGTCATAGTTCAACACACGCTCAGTCCGTCGCGCGCAACCGTACCGTTTACTAAGTTCCATTAGAAGATTACGCTAATATCTTTGGAAATGTCTATTCCAAATAGTAGAAAACCATGATTTGTGCCAAAATGTAAAATCACAACCACCAATGAATCGAAAAAATTGTTTTTTATTGTTCCAATGGATGTCAAAATGCGAAAAAAAATAATAAAAGCTAAGAAGAGGTAGGATCTATGTGATCCTTTCGAAACATTACACATTTTTCAACAAGATTGTCACAATAGTCTTTATCGTATAGTACTTCATGCACGTCGACATTCTTCGAGGTTTCAAAGTCTACGTGTGCAATACAAAATAGGCCCTTTTTCCCGGTAATGTGCATTTGTGTCTGTATCTGAGCATAATATTTCTTGCCCAATTTTCCATTATTATAGTACATACTAATAGTGTTGTCCTTGTTCGGACATTTTATTTCTACAACAGTCATTGGTAAGCCCATAAGGCGATCCACCTATCATAGGACACTTTAAAATAAGACCAGTTCCCATTATCTTCAGGTTTTTGACTCGCGAGACTTGATTTATGAATTTTTTTTCTAATAATTTTCTTCTTTTAATAGCAGCAGTTTCTTTAAATGTTACGGCACCAAATACTTCTTTAACTAGAGAGCATTTCTGAGGCTGTTATTTGTCCGAAGCGCAGCTGAAACCACAAATTAGAATGTGATTGGAATATTGTAGCCTCTTTTACTTGAAGACATCTTGATTCCGTCTCTATGCTATAAAACTCTCGACATCAAAATCCACATCTTTTAAAAAAAAATGATTAATTAGGTAATGTAATAGACACCCATTCCACTTCTTTTTTTCACACACATACTGTGCGAGCGAGCACTGTATTTGAAACTCAAGAAGTTTTAATACTACTTTGTCGAAAAAATCATTTTCATTCTGCTTGACTTAACGTGTTGCGTTCAGTGTATCTTAGATTTTTTCCAATAACACTTAATAGAAGTTGTCGAAGGCTCCTCGCTTCGATAAATTAACCACATTAAAAATGTTGCGCCATGTTTACAGCCATCCTTGCGGCACAATCTTCGCAGGCTAAATTCAAAATTTCTTCGTCCTTTTCATAGCATTCTAAACTGCAATTATATGGTTTTGCATGTACACGATGTTCTAGTGCGATTCTACTTTTAACTGTACAAATATTACCTGCTCGTTTAATTTGCACGTAACCAATAGCATCATCTCTCTTACCGATAGGTAACAAACAAAAAAAATATATAAAAAGACGATTCACGTATTTTATTAATGACATAATAAAAAAAAAGTTTAGTACATCTGTCCGATTCATTGTATTCGCAATAAGTTAAATGATTTAGTAAAATTTTATTAAAAAGACTAATTAGGTATGTAGGTATTAACATTTCACTATTTATATATTACACAAAACTTAAAAGATTTGGTACCTACTTGCGCCGCGTTTGCGAAATTGGTTGTTATATGGTATCGTTAAATTAGATTATCAAAATAGCTATGTTAGGCGGCCGACAGGTATATTAACTTACTTTTGCATTATTACTCCTCGCATTTCGGCGGCAAAAAATCAATATTATTCGAAAAATAATAAATCCATCTATTTTAGGTAGATTATCCGATTGCCCTTTTTCAAATCCTTCGTCCATTGTACTGCACATAATTAATTGAATACAATCTATGCACGGACGAAACAAAACAAAATGAAATCCATTGACTACCTAGTAGAGTTCGTTAATTCAGAGCAAAATACATACTACAACCGCTACAAATACATACTCTCTAATAACGAGATCGCGCGAGCGATCGGAGTGTTGGAAAATGACGTCAAGCAGTAGCAAGACAAAAACAAAAACTACTTGGTATTTTTGAATGAAACAAAAACTAATGTATTTGTATACAAATAAGCTCTAATATGACAAAGTTTCAAGGGAATTTGCAGACCCAGTAACATTCTCCATTGCAGCATCGATCGACTCTTCGAACACGGCTTGTGTAGATAGTAGCGAGCCGTGGCAAAAGTTCAATGCGAGGATTTTTCCGATATTGCGCGCATCGTGCAAAAAGTGCAATTCCCCAACGCTCGAGCGGTGAATGGCGCTCATTGTCTCCGATGCCGTTGCGATAGTGGCTCTTATTGGGATTAGCAGTAGGCTCATTATCGTGTGACGTCGCGTGCGTTTCCGAAACGGATTGTTCACTGCTTATATTTGTTGCCAATTGCGCAATGCCGAATTTCCCCACAGTGGAGCAAAGGTCCGAAGCTGGATTCAACGCTATGTTGTAATGTACACCACCACTGCACAGAAGACATCCCGGACTAAAATGCACCTGGGGAAAGTCGGGTTCACGATAATCACGTTTGTTGATAATCCGATCATCTTTGCAAGAATCGGTCTCTTCGTGCCCGTCATCTTTCTGGTTTTTTTTTGCTAACCAATTGTAAAGAAAATCTAGAATATCTATAGTCTAGAGTGTTATAACTTTGAAAAAGATAGACCAAGTAGGTACTCAGGATCAAGGGCGGACCGTGCGTTTGTGGGGCCCTGGGCTAATATTACTTGGGGGCCTGCCTAATTAATCAACTAATTGCCATTTTGTCAAAAAACTTTTTTTGATAATGATGTCTAGGTCACTAGGTACCTACACAGTGTAAGAAAGAAAGAGGACAATACAATATTGTATTTGTTTAATATGACAGACACACAAACACAGCTGTAAGACATTTAATTTTTCACTAAAAATAGACAAATCGATTAGCGTAAGAAAACGTTGCTACTAAACAATGCTATTGCTACTAAACAACATTAAACTAAACAACATTAATACTAATTGTAATAATATCTTAATTAGTAGCCTCATTAAGCAAGTATTGATATTACTAGTAAATATAAGTAAAATTTAAACAACCATGTTCATTCCTAGTTACCTATTGACAAGGCACTAGCCTCCATTGTCCATTGTTTTCAATGGAGGCTGGGGCCCTTTATATCCACGGGGCCCTGGGCTGCAGCCCAAAAAGCCCTAATATAGATCTGCCCCTGCTCAGGATGCATAAAGTTTCTTACCAAAATATTCTTCTTCTTCCGTGGGTTCCTATTCCCGTTCCTTTAATTTATACCCAGATACTAAGGATTTACAAAGGTTCGGACGAAAATATTCTTATTTTCCCGTTGATCTTCGAAAATATTCTTCTTTTAACAATTGTTATGACGATTGGTTAGCAAAGAAGAGACAGCTCGTCATATTAAAGATTCCGATACTGAAACCAGAGAGGTGAACTGTCAAACAGATCTCAGTACTCCATCTTGAAAGTACCTGCAAGCGTCAGCTCACTATTTTTTATAGCATACAGCTTACATGTTTCATTTTGTAATTCCAGGATTAGTATTGATCATAGAAGTTACATGTGTGGCTGCTCAGCGCGGAGATGCCAAATACTCCCCGAATGATGATGGAAGAGAGGACTGGACCATTAAGCTGATGGTCCCAGGAAGACCTCAAAGAGATTACCCGGTGCGACAGGAAATACCAAAAAGCTCCTTCACGTGCAGCGGGAAGATGCCAGGTCAGTATCCAAGAAAATATTGTCTAAAGGCCGGCTTCCGAAAATGGATAAGGCGAGAACACATAGGAGGCTAATTTGAAACGTAAACTGACAAGAGCTATCAAATGACATAGGTGACAAAGGACAAAGGACAAATGACAAAGGACACTAGTTCCTGGTTAACCCAGGTAGAAGTAGGGACTCGATATCGAATAGAAAGTATCGATACTGTACTCGTGAGTAGTATCGAAAAAAGTATCGTACTCGTCAAAATATCGACACAAAAGTATCGATACCCCAAAGTATCGGTACTTTTCTTAGAATTTTTTTGTGTTTGGTTTTATTATTGTGGATTGGTAAACATGCGCATGGTAAACATGCGCACACGAATTGTTTAAGCAAATTGTAGGTACTTGTAACAATAAAATAATAAAAAAGATATATGTTACTGGTAATGCTAGTGGTTCGAGTAAACCTAGGTTTACCCGGGTAAACTTAGAATTACCCAAGGATTTTGGGTTAGGTTAGATTAGGTTAGTTTCTAGGTTTACCCGGGTAAAACTAGGTTTACACAAATAACTAGCATTACCCGTAACATATATAAATTGACAAATCAACGTATTACTATTCCTTTATACATTATTAAATTTCCCACTCTTCCTCAATCACCATTCCGCAATCACTTAAAAAATAAAAGTTTATTTAGCCGTTTTGGCGCTAACCGGTTTCATATTTTTGTTATTGTACTGCTTGCCTTGGAAAATAAACGTTCGGAGGGAACGTTGTTGCTGGTATTGGCAAGTACCTACTCTCGGGCGAACTTGGATAATTTGGGAAAAAACACTTTCATGTCTTTCCATTAGATCCGTGAACGTTTTAAAGTGTGTTTTTGGAGTTAGAGACAATAAATTCATATAATGTACACAAATGTGCACTCAAACAAAATGTTAAATGATAATCGAAATACCACATCAAAAAGGCGCTAGAAAAGTCGCTAGTTTTTTTTGTCGCTAAATGAAAATAAAAAGTCGCTGTTAGTGTCAAAATGTCGCCTAATCTAACGACAAAGTTGATAAATTGGCAACACTGGTGACAGTTGAGCTGATCGAATGAACCTCAACGCGAACCTCACAATGAACGTTACTTTCAACAAATAAAGTTGAAATTCCTGTATACATATATATATATATATATATATATATATATATATATATATATATATATATATATATATATATATATATATATATATATATATATATATATATATATATATATATATATATATATATATATATATATATATATATATATATATATATATATATATATATATATATATATATATATATATATATATATATATATATATATATCCTTCTAGCCGTATTCGGCCATAGCGATTGCATTCTAGATTTTTTTTTTTTTGGGGGTTTTGCTGGTGAGCCCTCAGGTGACTGATGTAGCCGATCTTGGCTTTGAATTTGGCGCAAGTCAAGACACTATCGACGTAATTATACTTTATGGCCGCCGGTGGTCGGGCCTTTAGCTCGTCGCGCTTGGCATCTAAGTCGAGCAGCCTCTTCTTTTCAAAATCATCTACATTGCCCTGCACTAGCAGTCTCCATCCTGGGCGATCATTCGCTTTACTCTCCCACTGAGAGGGTTCAATGTTGCACCTTTTCATATGCCTCTTCTGAGTATCCTTGTATCTGAGGAGCTGGCCGCCTTGTTTCCGCTTGCCGTTCTTTAGTTCAGCGTAAAAGATACGCTTTACCACTCTCTCATCAGGCATACGGGAGACATGTCCGCACCATCTCAGCTGTCGTCGCATCATGTATGCTTCTATTCCGCTGACTTTAGCGCGTCGAAGAACTTCCGTGTTCCTCACACGGTCCGACCACTTGATGTTGTCAAGTGGGCGAATGTGCTTTCGGTATGGGCACCATGTCTCTGACGAGTAGAGGAGGTTTGGGAGGACGATCGCCATGTAGACAGACACTTTTGTTCCCAGCTTGATGTCGTGTGAGCTGAAGACTTTGCTACGGAGTTTACCGAAAGCTGCAGAAGCACCTCCTATCCTCCCGTTCAGTTCAGAGTCAAGGTCACATTTTGCTGTTATAGTGCTACCAAGGTATTTGAATTTGTCGACTTGCTTCAGAGGAGTCTCTCCGAGCTTAATAGATATAGGTTCTTCATTAAGTGTGTTGACCATCACTTCGGTTTTCTTCACACAGATTCTTAGGCCAAAGACACAGTTCTTTTCCTGTATACATAGTGAATTTATGAAGCAAAACATCTTGTTTTTTTTAACCGGCAGGCATAAACATGAGTCGTAAAGCCTAGTTTAAAAAAAACATTCATAAGGGGCTCCTAAACGGGCCATACTTTTACGGCAATATGTGGCTGCAACATCAGCAACTACGGCCCGGCCATCGCTGCAAAATTTCGTTGCAGCATGTGGTTGGAAAATATATAGCCCGGCCAGTCTTGGCAATCTTTCTGGGCCATTAGTTTAACTCGTAAACGGGCTACACAAACGGGCAACAATGGTCGACGAAATCATACGTGGCGCAGCGGCTTATATTGTTTAAATGAAAATTTAAAACGACAAAAGAGACGAGTATGTGGATTCGACCTGACTGCAATAAGCGTGATACTTTAGATAACTTAGCCTGAATGTTTTCGAATACAATTATCTATTAATGATGTATATACTTAAACATTTAAATACACTAATAAATAATATAAATTATTTCTCGCAATTGCATATATCAGAATAGATACTAATATTTTATACATCAAACAGATTTATCATTAGATGGTATAAATACAAAATGAAGTTGTCGTGCGTCGTGCCTCGCATCAGAAAGGGACGCACTTATGGCGCGAAACGAAACAGCAATAAAGCTTGCAGTATTTTCTATTGCGAAGCGATCGTCCAGCAATATTGGCCAGCAACATCGGTTAGCAACATCGGCCCTACGGAAAATATCTGGCTAAATGGCCGGGCAATTTTAAAATTATTTTGGTATATTGCACAGTATGACTGGTATCGCTAGCAATGTATTGGAGCCACATATTGCAGCGAAACTGTGGCCCGTTTAGGAGGCCCATTATAATACTGAAAGCAAGTATTATTATACCGTTATAATTTCATGATTTATTATTCGATTCGAATCAAATATGCTGTCGCCATCTATCAAGCGGTCCTCGAAATACGTCGGTAAAACAGCCACCTGCCCCACATCACATCTGACATTCCTATTTGTATGTCATTTTTACATTCGTCGTTCTAGACTCCGGTATCAGCGGGTTAAAAAACACAGCTCTCTATCTCTTTCTCGCTTACGTCGTCAACGTCGAACAGGCTTTGTTTCAATTTTCGAACTATACTGACATTAAACGTAACGCTTTTTGTTAAAGCTAGATTTTACTACCCATCAAATTGTCGTACCGGGGGGCTGTAATTCATGGTTACACAAGTTATGGTCATTATCTCCATGAAAGCAGCCAACTCCGCCTGAAACCATTTATCAAATATGCACTTCAAAAAGTTTTCCCTTTACTTGAAGGCAACTCCCGTAAAATGAAGCATCACCAAATATGATGAAAATGGTGCAGTATGTGTGTAGTATTCCTATATTTATTAGGTATTATTGCAGTATAGGAACCTCTTTTAGATTGTTGATTTTTTCTCAACAATCTAGAAGAGGAAACGGAACCTCGCTGATTCCGAATCTACAATAATCTTTATTCGGTCTTAATAAATAAGTGAGATATAGGCAATCAAAGAAGCGCCAAACCCATACCTTTAGGTATGTTAAGTTAGTTTTTTTTTTAATAATACATCAACACCTATTTGGCGGTAGGTTAGATTAGTTTTTTTAAAAACAACTTTAAAAACGGAGTTAAAAAACTTTTTAGGCGTCCGAAGCTTTTTTCTTTCACATTTAGCATTAGAATGATCAAATCTAGTAGTATTTCTTTTTTTTCGATTTTTGAGAAAGGTTCCTATACTGCAATAATTCCATTTATTACTTTGTGGAACAAATCTTTTCCCTCATTGGAAATGTATACGCAGACGAAAGAAATCGCCTCGCGGTAAACACTGTAAAAAGTGATTTGTGGATTTTGTTTAATATAAGTGCTAGTTGCACCGAATTTAAAGATCAGGGATCAAACCTTTATTAAAAGCAGTGGCATTGAACGCTAAATATATAAACAAGTAAATTAACTGAAATTTATATTAAAAATTATTCTACGTAGACCATATCGCCATCCCACTAATGAACTTTATAAGGAAGCTAAAGTTCTTGACTGTAGGCAACTTTTTCTAAAAACTTCCCTCTTAAGGCTATTTTTGGACAGTAACTCAAATTTAGGAATAATTCAGAACCGGCGACCAACGAGACAAGTTTTAGAAAATAGCTCAATAATACCCAGAAGGAAAACATCATTTGGACAAAGACATTACTCTTTCATTGCGCCGAGATTTTACAATCTGATCAATATGGAAATAAAAATGAACTTGACATTTAGGGAATTCAAAAATAAACTAAAGAAATGGTTATCGAATCACGACAGACTAACCATACATCAAATGTTAGAAATAATAGTATAATAAAACTTAGGTGCACAAATTATTAAACATATATGTTAAGTATATTTTAACATTGAACTAACTACCAAAAATTATTTGACTTTGACAATGAAGTATACTTTTTAGACTATGTAATTTTATATTAATAAATATTAATGACCGTTTCTTCCTTTTCTCACATATAACTTTATTTATTTTATTTAATCGAATTTTATATGATATTTATTGCCGATTAAATAATGGAATTGCATTTTATTTATTATATTATCTTTTAATATTTTATTATTATTATTATTTTTTTATTTTATTCTGAAGACCACATTTTAGGGCAATTTAGTGTCATTAGCTTTTTACTAAAACTTGTATATTTGTAAGCAACTAAGCAATCAAGCAAACTTGATTGTAATATTGGAGTCCTGTCCACCCTAGAACGGGCTAGTCCCAGTTGGGTGACAGAAACAAATAAGCAAAAGGTTAAGGTTTTGCCATTCGGTTCCTGTTATTTTTATAAGCTAATCAATGTTTCATAGTAATTAATTCTTAAATAAATAAAATAAATAAATAAACTGTTAATTTAGCATTCAATGCCACTTTTAGAAAATTAGTTAGTAGCTTTAAACTTTTTGTGACTTACAGTAAATTTACCACAATAATATATTAAAAACATGTCAACCCTAGCCCTACAGATGGATGTCATAGATTTTCTAAATTCCAGGTTACTATGCTGACTTTGAGACCGACTGCCAGGTGTTCCGTGTCTGCCTCACAGGCGCCAGATTTGGTTACCAGTCCTTCTTATGCCCAAACGGGACGCTGTTCAACCAGGTGGTCTCCGTCTGCGACTGGTGGATGAACGTCAACTGCGCCCCCATCGAGAGCACTTACAACCCTGAGAGCCAGCGACTCATCAAACCGGGCCGGCAGATGATGCAGGACGTCAAGAAGATGCTCACTTACCCGATGAGGAATCCGTATACCGTTGCCAACCCAGCCAGGCTTACCATGCAGGTAATCATTTTTGGTCTACTGTACCACATCCCTATTCTTGCGAGATGGACCTAAGACGGGTGTTACTCGTTAAATCTGGCATCAGTTCAGTCCGTGACGTTGGTCAGACTGACGGAAAACTGATCGTTTATTGCGTTGACTGATGGACTAAACTGATGGATTTTCAAATATTTGGATAATTTATATCAGTATTGACTGAAATGATGCCAGATTGAATGTGTAGCAGGGTTGGCAAAAACCCGGGTTTTATCAAAAAATATCTGCCCACTGGGTTATTTCGGTTTTTTTCGGGGATTTTCGGGCTTTTTTTGGGGAATTTCGGGTTTTTTCAGAGTTAATGAGAATTTTAAATTAATATATTTTAATTTTACATTTTATTTTATTTTATTACCGTTTTACTGCATTTTGTTCTCCCAATCCAAATCCATTTACTACTGAATAAAGTTGTAACACTACCATGAAGGGAATTCGCCCGAAAATCGTTGTTGTCAGTTGTCGGGGAGATCCCCTTTATTTTCACAACAGAATAAGAGTTAACACTAACAACCGCTAGTGGCGCTGTTTCGGCGCGAAAGTATTGAGTAGTAGTGCAAACGATTTTAGAACTAAATAGTGTATATTGAAGTGTGTATAAGGGTCTTTGTCGCTTGAAAAGTATTTTAGTTTTGTAATTAGTTTTGTAATAAATCAAATTGAGTGTTCTACCGTGTTTTTGCATCTTCTGCTGCCTATCCACGTAACAATATTATCCATAAGTTATCTTATAAATCATGCCGAAAGTAGTCGTCATTACACTTGTCCGGCCAGTTCTGCATCAACATTTGGAATGGTCTGGAGTAAATTACGGAACAGACTGGGTGTGTCACAAATACATCCTTTTTTTTCTTTTTGATAAAATATAATATAAATGCTATATCCATTCATTGATTTAATTATTATAAACAAGTATTTTTCAAAAACCCACATTCGTCAAAGACATTCGGGTTTTTTCAGGTGGGTTTTACCCAATTTAACCCAGTGGGTTTTTTCGGGTTGGGGAAAATGGGTCCCATCAAACTTGCAGAAGGCAAATTTGCAGACGGCAATCTTGCAGACGGCATTCTTGCAGGCGGCAGTTTTGCAGAAGGCAATCTTGCAGAAGGCAGTTTTGCAAATATCAAAATGACCTAACCTAACCTAACAGAAAAACTTAAAACATTTTTTTTAATGTTTAGTTTGATGTATAAAAGTCATCCACTACAAGGATGCCGGTAATTAATGTCACTTCGATTTTAGGGAAAGAAAAACCTAACCTAACCTAACCTAACAGAAAAACTTAAAAACTGTACTGAAGGTTGCCGCCTGCAAGGTTGCTTCCTGCAAGGTTGCCTCCTGCAAATCTGCCCTCAACAAATTTGGACCTGTCAAAAGTGACATTTGTGAAAAATTGCCGCATGCAAAACTGCCAAACTGCAAAAATTGCCGCATGCAAAAAATCAAGCCAACCCTGATGTGTAGCTACATTCTTATCAGTCTGGCGTCAGTCAGAGCTGAGACAGCGATGGAGACAGACGGCTCTGGCATGTCTCACTCTCCAAGCTGCGCAATTCATCCTGCCATGACACCTCCTCCATAATTGGAACTGGAGAAAGATTTTATGTTGAATCGCTGCCCCTCTTATAGGATTTGTATGAGCCCGTGGCTCATACAAATAGTAGCATTCTCCTTTTTTTTCATCGAAATTAATTTTTCTACTAAAGATTATACTACATAAATAACTGAGTTAAAAATCTATTTTTTTTTTATTTAAGACTATTACCGAGGAAAGTATCTTACTTCTGTTCAACTTTCTGATATAAAATATTTTTTCCCGATAACAAAGGCCAAAATCAAAAAACTTGTAGATGATTTTTGATTTTTTTATATTGAATGACATATAAACAAAACTACCTAATATAAAAAATCTTGAAAAACTGACGTTCAAATAATTATTTTTCTTTTGGTTGTTTTATGTAGAATCACCCTTGCTGTCTGGCGGTCACCAATAAATCACTTTGTATACTCATAGAGCCGATCAGTGCTGCAGGTGCTAAATCAAAAGCTATCCTCAAAACTGACCAAGGAACGCATCTTTCATGTTTGATATAATTGTCCACAAAACAGTTAATCTTCAAAATAGAATTGCTAATTGATAAATTGCTTATATTTTCCCGAAGAATCGGGAGACCCAGCAAAATTCGTATAAAAATGGAATAAATTTTTGATAAAATATTGCCATTTCCCTCAACAATCCCAGATTTTTTAGTAAACACTAAAAAAGAGGCTGTACCCCCCTCCCCCCCCCCCCCCCTCCACCAAGAATTTATCTATATGGAGCCTCCATTAGAACACCGCAGAGGCGCCTTCAGCAGTTACGTCAAATTGTACAAGAAAGCATTTTATAACCAAACGTCGTTTGATTTCTTACAGGTCTACAATCCACCGCTCAATCAAATGTACCCGCCTCCAAAAACGCAAGAAAATTTGGAAGAAGAAGAGGACGACACTTATTTTGCAGCTTCAACGGCACGACCGTTCTACGTGCCTCCACCGCGAGAAAACTTTGCGAGCAAGCTCGGAAGGCTGATACAGGCGAGCGGGCAGCGGAGCGAAAGCGAGAAAGAATCCCAAGAAGACAAAAGAAACGACATAGAAGACGACATCAGCGCGGAAGAGATCGAGATCGTCGGCAAAGATAAAGACGATAAAGTTTCGTATCATTCTTGGATCGTGCCGAATAACGGGACGATTGCGTTGTCGCCGCAAAACATATTCCCGTTTTTGCAAGCGAAGGCAAATCTGGATAAAGACTGGACGAATGCTAGCATCACGCTAGAAACGTACGTAACAAATAACACAGTGAGAAGTCGAACGATTATAAAGAGGTTAAAGAACCCGGAAGAGAATGGCGAGAAACCCATATCGCAGGTCGACTTAGGGTCTGCCGTTAATAAAATCATCGAAGAAACCGGGAAGATACTGAACAAAAGTTCGTATCCGACGCGTTTCCAGAAGCAGATCGCCTCGACGTATATACCGCCGTTGGAAAAGAGCGGAAAGCTGGTCGAAGTGAGTACGGTGCGACCGAAAGTCACGTATCTGTCACCAACGAAATCCGAGAAACAGATTCGACCCCCGCCCAAGTCGGAGAAACAGATCGGGTACAGCTATCCCGCCCCGCAAATGAAGTTCGGACAGCTGAAAGCGGCGGTCGAAGAAGTGCGACCGGTATACCGACCCCCGACAGAAAAATATCTGCCAGTGGAAAAGTCCGGTAAATTGACACAGCCGTCGTCTGAGCTTCTACCGCCCGGAGCGGAAGTTTACGAAATGGCGTTAAACGACAACATTACGTTCACCCTCAAAATACCGTACCCGATACTCAATCAGATAATGGAGAATAAAAAAAACTCGGATTGGAATCACTTGGAAGTTTTACACACTGGCGATAGCAATTACTTAGTGTTGGCAAAGAAGAGATCTAATGGCAAGAATTCGGAGAGCGTCATCCCGCTCGGCCGACTTATATTCGATCGGTATTTTAATAACACTAAAATCCCGAGAATGAAATTTGAGCAGCTGCGCGAGCTGCCGAAGAAACCTATTAACAAATCCCAAAATCAGCAAAGCGGCAAAATGTACTCATCCACGTACAACACTAGAACGACAAGCGAAGATTACCGACAGAATAATATAGAAGTTGAGCCACGCGACGAAGAGCCGTCCATCTATAACCGTTTAGAAGTCGATGAAGAGCGAAGTACGAAACGTCGACTCGGCGGAGAGCAAGACGATCTCGTTTCGACGGGAGAAGTGGAAACGCCGCGAGACGTCGAGCTCGTCGGACAGCAGCGTTATCAGAATCAGAACGAAGAACGGAGCGGTAAGCTTATCGCACCTGAACCGATGCCGCGCAACGGATACAGATCCTATCAGAATCAGAACGAAGAACGGAGCGGTAAGCTTATCGCACCCGAACCGATGCCGCGCAGCGGTTACAGATCCTATCAGAATCAGAACGAAGTACGAAGCGGTAAGCTCATTGCACCCGAACCGACTCAGCACAGCGGTTACAGATACTATCAGAACCAGAACGAAGAACGGAGCGGTAAACTCATCGCGCCCGAACCGACGCCGCACAGCGGTTACAGATATTGCGCCGGCTCAAACAACCCGGAGCACTGCAACAATCCGTACCCGAAGATTACGTTCCCAGGGAACGGAGCAATGCAACCGCTCAACCGAGCAGATTATACCAACGCATACACAAACGCTTACTCGAACGAACAGAGAAGCGGCAAACTAATCATGCAGCCGTACCCGCTCGAAGAACAGCGCATCATCAAAGAATCGGTCTATGCGCAACTGCAGAGACAACCGGCGAGGCAAGGCGGTTACGTGTACCCGACGCCCAACGTCGTCACCTCAGTTCAACTCGTACCATCAATCTCTGATAATTACAGAATAGTCATGCAGAACCGCGAGCCGTATTTCGTCCAGCGGCCGATTCTTGGCTATGGACTACCGCAGATGACCTCGGGTAAACTCATCGATCGACGAGTCGAAAATTTTGAACTCGAAGAACCTGAAACCGAGTTCATACCAGTAGGACCAACCGGATATCCTAGAGTTCGGCCAGCAATTCCATTCACTTTCTAAAATAAATTAGTTTTCTTTCCAAATAGTGTTTCTTTATTTCTGGTTAAAAAATGCTGCAAAAATACAGTACCCAGTTACACTGCAAATCAAATCAAATCTTTAAGAGGTTCATTTCAAAATTTACAATAATTTAAATTTTGATACAATCTAGTTTAACTAGGGATACTTGTTTTAATGTAAATTTTAAAATATTTTATTTTATTTATAACACGGATCATCCTTGCAGAGCCATCTGTACATGATACCATTGATTTTATAGTGTAAAATCTATGATGATACTAAACAAAATCATTGAAAAAAATATATATTTTCATTTCGACTTTTCTGAGAAACCATGTTTTTGGAAATAAGGTTTTTTTAAGAGAAAACATATACAAAATTTTAACATAAAAATGCTTTTCTCGGTAACGGAGGACTAAATCAAAAAAGTTCTTAACGACTTTCAACTCAGTTTTTCATGTAGAATAATATTCTGTATAAAACTATCTTTTAATTTCAAAAAAACATGTTAGGAAAAACATGTCCTAATTAAAAAACCATGTTTTTTAGGAAAAAATAAAAAAAAACATATTTTTAATTTTCTAGTATTGTGTATAGATTCCCCCCTTGCAAGGATACTCCTACTTATTTATTGCTTCTATATAAGAAGCACCCTCTATATTGTAGATGTGATAATATAAAATAAAACATTTGATAATAAAAGAAACAATATTAGGCTAAAGAATATTTACAAATTCAACATCAACACAAATCTTCAAGGTAACAGCAAAATCCTCAACTGTGCAAAATATAAATCTAATTCTCTTAAGAACATTCTGCAAAAAAGTGGTGGATATGTGGAATATACTACTTTTTGAAGTGATTACTGCAAGCTGGTCAATCAATTTAAAAACAGACTCTATTTGTACCTAAAAGCTTGTTGACCCTTCAGGCCTCGGACCCTCAGCCGATTGACAAGTTGATGTCCCAAAATTTTTTTGTAAAAATTAGTAAAAAAATTGAATGACACTGTCTCACCAAAACATTTATTACTCCCAAACCACTGTACCCATAATTAAAATAAAACATATTAACATAATAAAACATGTAAAATAAAACAAATTAAATTAAAATAAAAAAAAACGCTGAATCGTGTTGTGGCTGATATCGGCCAATTGGGGCTCTAGGGGTTAATATTGTTTATGATGACTAGCTTCACATGATTTGATCAGGACATATCAGCAAAGCTGCCAGTTTGTAATGAATAATAATAACATATGATATTATTACTAAGAATTATGTGATTATGTTATTTGAAGACTACAATTTTACAATTAAATGATTAAATTAAAATTATTGATATAACATTAAAACGAAAACATCAAATTTTTCAAATTGTTTTTGCATACTCTTCCACTGGACATAATCCAAAGTTTTACTTTAACTTTAAATGTTCATTTAAATTTACAGCAGTATTTAACAATTGATGCTCAAATACTCTTCAAATAAAACAAATATATTATTAAAACGTAGTATTTTATTGTGAAGTCATAATACTGTTCAGTACTTATCACATTTCAATCTTAAAAATCAGTCTTAATGCCGTTCTATTTTAAGCACCAAATTGTAAACGTAACATAACTACACGCTAAAGTCATATGGCACATATTATCACTTTTTACTCCATCCATTGAATTTTTGAGGGCTGAGGACTTGTTTTAAAAATAAACTTCGTTTTTGCTTTAGGACACTAGTGCAAGAGGAGGAACTATCGGTTATGTCGTCGCTTAAAGTAGGTATTATACTGCTATCATTTGTATTTTCGACGGGTGGAATTTTGAGATCGTTTTGTGAGTTTGTTTTCGTTTCGAATAGAATTTCTTTATCGCTCGCGATGCATTTCGATTCGAAGCGTTCGCGCAGCAATGAGAATTTACGACGCGGTCGATTTGAATTGTTTTTATTTGATTTTAGCGTAGTTTCGATCGTTAGTGTCGGCGCGTCTTCCGAATTGTTGTCCTTAGCGATGAGCGACTGTAATGACGAACTGATGTAGTTATTCGAATCCTCTATATTTGACGACAGTTTCGAATCGGCTACGAGATTTGACAAAAATAGGACTTCCTTGTGGGAGAGGTCGTGTTCGTTGATCGTTCGTTTTTTTCGCCGCACGTTTGGTTTCGCGCACGGCTGCGGCGAATCCCACAGATTTTCCGTTCGGTGGTAGACATTGCGCGGCGAGTTTGCGAGCGTGTCTTTCCGTATCTCGTCGATCGTCGCAACCAGGCTGCTCTCGGAGTTCAGGCGTTTCTTTTTGGTCGCCGGCGCCAGCTGATCGGGGATTTCGTCCAGCTCTTCGAGGATGGGCTCGAGGGGAACGGTGAGCGGCAGGAGCCCGCCATTTTGATCGACGACGTACGGTTTTGCGATGAAAACGTTCGATTCCGTCCGTGCACCGTCGCACACGCTGTCCTCGCACTTTGCCATTTCGTAGACTAAAGTATCGATGTAATCGACTCTGCGTTCCCGACTCGGTCCGACTAAGACGTTTGAATAAATTGCCGGTTTACGCGCTGGAATCGGCGGCGGTGAAGCGCACCGGGCCGAAACACTACTGCATATTTCCGAACTCGCGGACGTGAATGTGTCGAGCCTTCGATCGCGCACCGTACTATCGTCGTGCAACCAGTTTTCAATATCGGAATAGCACCCCCACGAGCGCAGGCCCCACGCTTCCCGTGCGATGTTAACTGCGCAAATATTCTCATAATCGTGCACCGACAGCATCTCCGAAGGTGTATCCGATTCTCCCAAATCGAAAGACTTTATTTTCTCATCGCCTTTCTTTCCGTACATTTCTTTCAATATATCGACCGCTATCCTCTGTATGTTCTTTATGTCGGCGTCTTGGTTTCCGTCTTTGATGTTTTTGAGCGTGCTCAGGCACAGCTTCTGAACGATGTTTTCGTTGAATTCGTTTATGTCCGAGCTGTTGATGTCGCTGAAGCTCAAGTCGAGATCGCAGTCAATCGAATCTGATGAGGCTTTCGGTTTGGAATCTTCCGACGACTCTTCGCCACATCGCTTCTCGTTCTGATCGATATCCTCGATCGAGCTGATCCCTTTCCGTTTGCTATCTTGGCTTTTGTGGAAAGCGACGCATAATTCGCTCTTTTCCGGGGTGGTTTTAACGCTGTGGAATTCGATGCCGGACATGTTGTTCGTTTCGTCCATGTTTAGAATTGGGACGGATGCGAAAGTCGGCGTTCCCGTGCGAGCGATCCAGTGATCCAGTAACGTCTTCTTATCCGTGCATTCTGGTTTAAGCTGGACTTCAGCGGAATTGTTGGACCTAAAAAGTGTACGGAATTATTTTAACATAATACATTTAGATTATCTTAAGTGTACCCACACTCTATCTATTTAGTGGTTCAAGGCAAAAGTGGGTCAACTGTCAAGTCAGCAAAATAAAATATGTATAGCAGATGGAACATTTATGAAAGGATGTTCACTCGCACAACTCGCGGAACAAAGAAGACTTGCGTCATTACAAAGTGTGACTAAGTAAGGTTAGAAATAGTTTCCTTTATCAGCCCAACCTTTGTGCAAACAGGAGTCTTGGTGACGTTCAATTAAGGAAAAAAAATATCCAGGATATTCTTTTTAGGAAACCAATTTATTATATAAATTTGACAGAATTGAATTTTCTGTGAAATGTAGTTCTTGTTCTTTTTCTGGTAAGCGATTATTGTCAATTTTTTTTGCGGTTAGCACATGGCGGCGTATCGACTTTCTAACCGGGTTTTTTCCTTGGCTTCAGACGGGCGGGCGAGCACCTCTATTTTTATACGATTTATTATCTATAATCCACCTGTAAAGCATCAACTGCCGTAGCGGGGCGGCCTGCTTCTTGGAGCATTTTTGAGATCGGAGTATTCAGATTCCGGACCTACCTACTGTCAACTTTTGGAAGATATTTATGCATCGTGTGCCTTGCACCTTCATCTATTTTGCTGCGCTCGTTTTTGCTTTGCCCGTGGAGAAGCAGAATAAAGAAAGCTGAAAAGAAGCAACGTGTTCTCATTTCTTTTTTTTAGAGCTGAAGAAAGAATTGCTACCTCCTGGCAAAACCAGTGACAAACCTGTGATACTTACCCACCCTGTTAAATCTTGTGCTTAATTTTTTTTTGTATCGAGTGCTGGTTTTTTTTTAGTTTCAGCTTTAACCTTAAAAAAGCTGTGGCGTCCAATTTTTTCTGAAATTTAGTTTTTTGATGTTTATTTGCTTCGGCATTAAATTATACTTCCTGCACTCGATTTCTGTTCGTGGTTATTCCACGACTAGGTATAACCAGGTCCAACTCAGCGGTTACATATTGGAACCTGGCAGTTACAAATTAGTCATGAATAATTTTTATTTTTTTTTGTAATTATTGACTATTTACATTATTAAATCTAACCATTTTAATACTCGGAGATGGATCATTGTATTAAAATTGGTTTTGACTGTTTGTATTGTTTATTATATTTTCAATTTTATTCATTGTTATTAAATATTACCATCTTGTTACGCTTGTTGCAAACCTGCACATAGCCATATAAAAATAAAATAAATAAATAATCCAACGATCTAGCTAATAAATTTTGAAATACTCAATGTTTATTAAACATTACTTACTGTTTTACAACACCGCCATTTTCCTCCTTTTCGTGCGTTTGTTTCAGTGACCTTATTGTCTTGTCCTGTGCTATTGCTTCTGTTTCGCCTGTGGAGCCGGTTCCTAATTCAATATTATGCATCACTCCATTACTCTCGCATCTCCACTTGATCGCACCGACTGGATGGAACCATCTGTAGTATATGATCATGCTGCAAATACCTGAAAAAGTATATCAATGAGAATTTTACAGTAGAAGCTCAGTATTCAGCAAAAAGGGAAAAGCTGTGTTAAAACGTCCTACTGTTTAGTATCATCCTTCCTTTTTCTAGACAATTGGCTTTCAACGTGTGCCTTGAGTATCCTCCTGGTGTGCCGCTAGGTTTATTGAGTTGTGTTTTATCAGGTAAGGAAATGCAACTTTTACACTTGTGGACTTACTTAGCAATGAAACTTAGTGCATAAAGTTGGTTTTCGCTACGGATTTGTTTGGGCATTTTATTAAATTAAATGCAAGTATGCAGGGGCGAAATAAGAATATGCTGACATTTGATGAAATGAAAAGTTGTGTCGATAACTTAATTCTATGGAAAGGAAATATTAATAGCAACATTTCCATGTTCTATTATACAAGGCAAGATCGAGACTCAAAAAAGGTGTATACGACTCATTTTTATACTATTCTCATACGTTTGAAATATATCGTCGCCTTGGAGGCCAAAAGAGCTAAGCCACAAAACCTGTAATCGAGGAAACGACGTTTGAAAATTTGCACGGCAAAAATTTACAAATAATCTCAGATTTTTCTTAAGTAATGGATGTATTACGTTGAACTTTTGTACATGTATTTTTGTATGTCTTTTTGATGTATTATTTTTGCTGTTTTTTCGATTACTGCTTTTATAGCTTAGCTTTTTTGACCTCCAAGGCGGCGATATTGTATTTATAGATACCATATGTTTGCTACAAAAATGTATCATAAATTAGCTTTCGGTGACACAAATATTATGGAAATGAACGATTGGAAATCGTTCATTTCTAGTTTTTAAAAACCCGATGACAGAAGCATACTTTTCACAGGGAGGAGTATTTTGAAAAGGCAATATTGTATGCACAAATGTAAAATGTTTTTTTTCCACTTTTATACGAACTTTTTGAAGAAACCCTGTATAGCTTTTTAGTAAATAATAGGTATTGTCTTACCTACTACAGTCCCTCCAATAATGGTTACGAAACCAATTATAGAAAATATCATCTTTCTCCGCTGATCGAAATTTGACAGCATCATGAATGCGATGAAGATAGCGACATTCTCTAAGACGGTAATGGAATAGAATGTTATGATCCTGTATCTAGTCTGGCCATCCTTCAGATTGAAATAGCAGAAGCAGTACATGAACCCCACCACAATATTGTAAAGGATCTCCTCAATCTTTGAAGAGCAGAAGTTTGTGTTTTGGTAGATGATCCAAACGGACATTGTTAGCCAGTGACAAGCTGAAATGAATGAAAGAACAATTGTCTTTATTGCACATAGTAATATTGTTGATTGTACAGGTTGAGTTTTAATTAACCAGCATCCTTCAAGGGGGTGAATCAGTACGAGGAAGTAAGCAACTTTTGATAAAAAATTTTGGACATAGCTCCGAGCGAGGTTAACTGGGGTCTGGAAGTGTATGCTGAAAGGCATTTAAATAAAATTTCAGCATTTCTGGCGTTTAGTCATAGAGCATTATCTTCCAGTGCATTGGAGGTGGAATGCAAAAGTCCCCAATTGTTGTCCAATCATTCTGGCATTGAGGGCCAATAGCATGCCTATCTGTATAATCGATGATAGCACGGAGAGATAGAATGCCATCTATTAGTCTGTCTGCACTTTAACATGCGTAATCATTATGTATTGTATTGTATTGTATCATTATGTATTGTATTGTATTGTATGTATTGAAATCTGTGTATGAAATAAAAAATTGGCATATCTATATAAATGATATTAAAATTATGAGATCTATGATTTCAAAATTCGTTCGTTATTATATTATTATTCTATACCCTATAACAGTGGTTCCCAATTAGTTTTTTCTTCGTAACACTTAAAGATAAACCTCAAACTCGCATACCCCTTATTGCAGGAATGACAAATAAAAATGAAATCAGTTTTTTTTACATTTATTACCATCAAAATACGGTGAAAATCAGTTTAATGTGACAAATGTGCACATTCTTTTTTCCACAACTCTGAAAAATCTGCTTGATTTTTGTCAGCTTCAGTCTCAACTCGTTTTCGAGTTGAAGTCTTTGATGACGTTTAGTTTTCAAGTTTGTCATGGCCGAAAATCCACTCTCGCAAAGGTATGTCGTACAAAATATATATCAGCAATTATCGTTGTTTGCATAATGGTTTTTTACTGATTAAATTATTTTAGTCAAGAGATTGCCACGCGTACCCCTTGATGCAACTTCGCATACCCCTGGGGGTACACGTACCCCTAATTGGGAAACACTGCCCTATAGCAGTGTTTAGAGTGCTATATACAGTGTGCTTCCATGCTGTTATACAGTGAAAGTCGTCATATTGAACATAATCACAGTAGATTAATATTTTTTTTAACTACGAGTGCCATCTACCGCCATCTAGTTGCGTTCTTTAGTGAAATTCTGGTTGGCTGTTTGTAGTACGACGTTCATCAATCTAATACGCTATATAATCAATGCGGATGGACAGTTACCAGACAAGGTATTTTTATCCCTAGGAGCTCATTTTATTAGTTTGGTGATTATTGGTAATAAAGGCAGGCATCATTACCAAGCAAAATAGACGATGTTGAGTTGCTGAAACTTTCGACTATTACTTGGCGGGCATGAATCGGTCGCCGATTTCAATTTAGAAGCTGTTTTTAACAGGTTTCTGAAGCTTACTTTATAAGAAAAATAAGTAAGGTGTTACTACTTTAGTTACTTCATTTTACATTGATTTTACGATGAAATACAGCTGGGTTCTTTTAAAACACGAAAATGACTGCATCACGGCAGCCTTGGAAATATATTTCAAAACCCGAACTCAGCATAAACTTTAAAAGCCATAGGTCTTCATAATTCATATTATAACTAGTGAAAAGTTTACCGGGCAATGCTCGGTATCCGCTTCCTTTCCACTCCCACTCTCCCCGCTCTCCTCCCTCCCTCCACACACCACCCCCAAGTACCTTATGTTACTCACCGTTCCTTCAGCTGTCTCTATTCAAAGAATCACATCGTTTCATTGGTCCTTTTCAACTTCCACTTTCCCTTTTTTAAATTTTCATGGCAATCGGTTCATCTGTATAGAAGTTGAAGTGCTGCAGCGCGATCTAGTGGCGATTTACAACAAAGTGGATAGTGCGAAAATGTTATCCGTTCTCAAATACCTATATATCGGGCAAGAATACTACAATCTCTAGCATCTGTCCCGGAGGCCTGTAGCAACCCAAACAGGCTGCTAACCTTCTGTGACAGCCTGGGTTGGCTGGAGTAACATAAATAGAAACATGAGCCACGCACAACGGCCCAATCAAGAGGCCAAGTGCGGGAAACAGCCCAGACAAACTAACTAACTAACTAACTATACCTATGTATACCAATTTTTATGGCGATCGGTTGAGCAGTATATTTATTTATTTATTTATTTATTTTTAGGAAAACTAACCGCTAATTATAATTTAACAAAAAGACGGAGTAGGATAACAGAGAGCCAATTAAAGGTTTTCACGTTTCAGTAACGTTGTAGAAAAATATGAAGTCGTAGAAACATATGAAGAGTATAAAAGTTGATGTGCTACAGCGCCATCTAGTGGCGACTTACTACAAAGTGGACAGAGCGAAAATATCCAACTCAAATACCTACATATGTATACCAATTTTCATTGCAATCGGTTGGACGGTATGGAAGTTGATGTGCTGCAGCACTATATAGTGGCAATTTACAACAAAGCGAATAGCATTAAAACCTTCTCCGTGAAAAATACATATATGTGCCAACTATCATTGTGATCAGTCAAAACGGTGTCAAAGTCTATTAAGCTCAGACAGACAGACAGATATACCAACATCCATTTTTACATAAATAGATAGATAATGCATCAGACACAACATCACATCACACACACAGCTCTTGACCAATGACACCCACTTCACGGACAGGAGTCACACCACAATCGCCTCAAATCGCGAAACTCGTTCATGAGCCGAACACATCCGCTCCATGGGAGTCAATCATCGAATTGCATAACTCAATGGAGGGCTTCACTTGGCGAGGATGTTAAGGAACCGATAGCACCGGGGTTCCATCTCCCCTACATCACCTGGCCCAGTCTCAACAGACTGAAGGTGGGTGTCACAAGATGCCGGGCTAATCTCGTTCACTGGGGCTTTCGCAGAGAACCTTATATTATGCATATGTGGAACGCTGCAGGATGAAGACCACCTCCAATCCTGCCCACAACTGTCAACCTCTATCACCACATCTACAAGAGGCAAACGATAAGGCCATCCAGGCCGCATATCTTTGGAGAGACATGTCCTAAAAAGGCCCAAATACATAAAAAAAAACAAAACAGCTGTTCAAAGGTTATAAATATTCCCGCTCAATCGAGTTTTTATTACTAATTTCACTGATCCAAACACACGCAGCGAGCTCAGCTGAAAAGTTAAAGACCGTTGTAGCTTACCCCCATAAAGATCAAGCCTCCTAACCTACAGTTTTCACAACCAGTCCACCTGACAGACCAGTTACCAGCCAGCCATCTTGGAAGCCGCTAGGAACTTGCATTCGACGGGTTGGCAACCGCCTGTTTAGAACAAGAGAAGAGCCGTATGCAGTTTACAAGCCGCAGTTTGCCTACCCCTGGTCAATATGAACAAAAGCATAAAAAAATATTAATAATTTCTATCAAAAAATGGCTCCTTACCAAGCGGTATAAAGATCCAAGCGTTGAATAGGAGCGCAAACATGATGAAGGCAGTTATTCTTGCGCTGAAAGTGCACAGCCGCCACGAAGCTTTCAAAACCATAGAGGTCACTCTCCATTTCATAGAGTCGAGATCAGCGGGGCTTTTCGCCAATTCGCTCCCGATGTGACCCTGGCCGTATGCGAGGGCTGCGCAAACTATCGAAGCGATGGAGCATGCCGCTGAGATCACTGGAAGAAAATCAACATTTAAAATTAAGGGGAAAGCGCTAATTTACTATGATTTTATTAAATTATTTAAATTTCCACTTCAGACTTTACAGCCAGAGACTAATGCGTCTGAATGGTGCAAAAGACTTTTGTATATATGAGGTATGGTTATTAACCCTTGGAGTAAATGGGTATTTTCATGGATGCATCTGTCTCTTTTGCAGGATTTTCGGCGACATCGACCTTAAAGACCTTAAAGTACTCGACCTTAAACTACAAAACCTTCTCAATAATCGAGAAAGCTACAGATTGGATTCTGGAGGTTGATTCGGTCTCTAAGCAGTATAAATTCCCTGAAAGTCTCGGATGCACAGCCCTCCGTCCAGATATAACTCTTTACTCTCTATCTCGGAAGGTGGCTCTTATTGTAGAATTAACTGTTCCATGGGAATCAAATATCCCAAAAGACCACGAGTACAAATTAAATAAATACCATGATCTTGCAAATGCCGTAACCCGGAACGGCTTCACTGTTCACCTTCACGCGGTGGAAGTTGGCGCTCGTGGCCTGCCAGCTAAATCTCTATTTCACCTCTTTAAAGATCTTGGCCTTTCCAGAAAAATAATCAACTCTTTCTTAGAAAAATTATCTAAAACTGCGATTTGCGCATCTCAAATTCTATAGCTTCGAAGGGGGAGTGAATGGGTGGTAAGGTGAACGCTCACATGTGGCAAGACAGCTGTCCTAAACCTACCACAGCCGGTTCGTAAGTCCGGAATCCACTGCTCACCCCCCAGAAGTGTAAAAAAATAGTATTATGATGGGCCCGACTCCGGTCGGTGAATTCCATGGCAGCTCCGTTTGTATTTATTTATATAACTACGAAACTACTACACCAACCATAAAAAGAACAACTGCACAATGATTGCATTGAAATTTCGAATATGGAATATTGAAATATCATTTTGTAAAACAATTAGATAATTATGAATAAATATGAGAACGTCAAAGTGAAAAAAACGCGCGACCAGATTTGGTCGACTCGTACTAAACGGATAATTGTGTCGCGACCAGATTTGGTTGACTCATAATCAACGGGTTAAATAACGAGATTAATGGTGTAAAACATTTTATTCTAAATTTATACATATTCAGTTACTATCCCCTTCACTATACGCCCCTCCTCTATCCCTAGAATTCCCATGCAAATTTGACATTATTTTAAACAGTGCTGGAAGTATTTCTCTGCTATTTAGGAGTCCTGAAGTGATCCATGGCTTAATTGTTCTTTTACAGCGTAGTATATATATTATTTAATCGAATTTTATATTACATTTATTGCCGATTATATAATGGAATTGCATTTTATTTATATATTATCTTTTATTATTTTTTTATTATTTTTTATTTAATTTTATTTTGAAGACCACATTTTAGGGCAATTTAGTGTTATTAGCTTTTTACTAAAACTCTTACATTTGTAAGCAATCAAGCAATCAAGCAAACATGATAGTAATCAATGTTTTATAGTAATTAATTCTTAAATAAATAAATAAATAAATAAAATAAATAGTACCGATATCAGCATAGTACAGAATAATAGAAATCATAAAAGTCATGTGGTACTAACTTGTAATGGTATTCATCTTATTCGTATATATCGTAACATACATTTGAAGGACAAATTGAGGAGCGGCTTCCAAGCATGACTCAAACAAATGAAGCATGTACAGATCACTTTGTTGAGAGAAAACCCGCTGACAATCCTGCGGAGACTTGGATCGCTTTGCTTCCATTGCCGTTTTAATAATTAGGATGAATCTGAAATAAATTTTTTTTTTTAAATTAAGTGCCTGTATGTCTGGCCAAGTTACCCTGGGGTAAAATTAAAAAAAACATAAAGAAGATGCTGATCGGCCACCCTTTCTACGATCTGACCGAATTCAAGGGCTATGACTGGAGGAAAGGGACATGACATTCATGAATCCATTGTCTGACTCAGAGTGATTTGCACCAACCGGCCTGTTAACTTTTGCTAACTGTGGTTAGCGAACCACAATGAACAATTTAACAGCCGGTTAAATTATATCGGCTTGCACCAACTATTTAGACGTCCCGGTTAACTAACGCTGATCGGAGTCCGCAAAATCCATTTTTGAGTGTTAGAACATAACCATAGACACAACTGAATTCCAGATTACTTGCCTCAGCCAATCACAGCCCAGTTCGAAATGGCGGACGGAAGGTTCTCAGTTGATCATCTGTCTAACTGCCAAACGCTTTTGTTTATGTCTCGCGTCGCATCAGACATATCAAAAAACATTTTACGAGTGCGATAACCAAAAAAAAAGCGAAAAAACTACAGCGCAGGCGGCAAGATCAAATCTAACCACGAAAATTGACAGCTAGCGTTTGACAGCTCGCTAACGGCTGGTTAACGGCCTAACCGGGCACCACGGCTCGGTTAGGAAATATAACTGCTAAATATAGCTGCTTAACAGAGCAAGGCGCAAGCAGTTTTTACTATTTAACTATGGTTAGACTCTTAAAGACGGTGGCCCGCTGATGCGTAAAAGATACACCCACTTGGGTGGTCATTACCTCCAACCTGAGGAGGTAAAACAATCTGGCGCCAAAAGCCTGTTGCGGTTCTTAAATGACACGAGGTTTAGCGCAGAACTATAGTAGGTGGCGAACACAATAGATCAGCAATGGTCGCAGTGTTACAAGGCTCATAAAGACCGTAGAAAAGCCCCACTCAACAAATAAAAAAATAGACTCTTAAAGCACGGTTATCTATCTTAACCAAGCTTATTGCAAGTCGCCCTCAAACTATTATCATGCAAAAAGCTTGTAATAACTACCTGCAGCTTGTCGCATACAGCAACTAGTATATTACTACCTATTATATATTGTGACACGTCCAAGAGTGGTAAATTCGCCAATTGGATACAAATGTAATGTAATGTAATTGATCACATTCTTTTAATCAGATTTTGTAAAAAAAAGTATAATAATGAAAATTTTTAGAAATTCATCTGGGAAGCCGGTTTTTCAATTCGGGCTAAAAGCGGAACCCTCAGTTCTACCATTAATTATATAGGATATTAGATTGCTCAATTCCATACTACGCTTTGGCAGCTAGGATTTTAATATGAAACCAACAGTGTAGATGGCACTCATAGTACCAAACATTGATTAATCTTCTCTTTTGTTCAGTAGCCCAATAGATGGCATTGTAATATAATAACAGACAAACTGTTAAATCATAGCTCTAATAATTTTGATATTATTTACATTAAGATGTCAAATATTAATTTGGTATACAGTCCATAAGTAAGAATTATGCACTTTAATTTTCATGTAAACTAATAGATGGCGTTCTAATCTATCCATATTATTTCTGTTATGTAAGCAGCCAATATAATAATGTGATAGACTTTACTAATAATTGAATGGTATTATAGTTATCACTTGTAAAATAATGGGTTTATAGAATCAATCAGTCCTTCATAAAAAAAAATATATTATTTTTTTATAGAAGGCCAAATAAATTGCTTTTATTTTCGCCGGTCAATGCTATTAGTGCGATCTGCATGTCGCCAGTGCAGAAGGGTTGCCAAAACGTACCGTGGCATTGAGAACGGTGGTGAAGGATCTCGTGCAGCTTGGACCACAATATCCATTTTGTTCTCGGATCTGCTCAACTTACGATTCAGCTCCTATTCAGAAGCCTCCTCGAGTGGAAGTCTACTAGCTGGTGGACCGGTTTCTACCCGCGGGATTTTATTCCGGCGCCACTGGACAGTTTGCGCACCGGTCGGCGAAGCCGGTTGTGCATTCTGACTAATTTCTGAAGGGGTCTGGAGACTATAGAAATACACTGTTTCCTAAGCAGCGGGGGGTGGATATTGACCTGTTGTCATGCCACTCTTGAAATGACCTTGGGCCACTCGTTCCCGAGTGGCACTACGGGCAAAGAACGCCCAGGTCTGCGATAAATTCAAACTAAATTACCGCTGTAATTCAACAGGTAGAGGTCGCGTAAGCGACTTCGGACCCGTAACCAGTCGGGAGGACGGAGGTATCCTGAAGGTTATTTCCCGACGGAGATATCCTGCCAAAACTGACAGTTAGAGGGTGAGGCTGCCTGCTGGGTACCTTTCCCGGTGCCTCGCTGTAAGGCGTCGGTCTCTAACGGGTTGCTGGTGAACTAGACAGTAGATTGTCTTGTCCTCAAGTCTTCTACGCTCATCCCAAGGCTGAAAGAATAATTATATATCGTTATACCAGCCTGGGGTGACGGGTTCGCCCGTTATAATCGACACCGCCCTACTGTGGCAATGAGAAATCTAATACCCTATATAAACAATGTTTCTACTGATCTAGTCATGGGATGGCACGGTGTAATCAAGCGCCATTACGTTTTAACAGTGGGGTGAAAGGTAAAGGAAATCCATCACATTATTTTTCCTAGACAAATCAATACTGTGAATTCGATTAGCTGAAGTATGGCCCATGGTCGTTAACATCCCATATTGGACACAACAAATGAAGAAGAAGATAAAATATAGATAATATTTACCTGTATAAAAGTCCCAAACAGGTACCATGTGACAGCCAGTGCCAAATTGTGACGTTATCATCGTCCATAGAGAACCATCGCAGCGAAAATATTTGAATTATAATCACAGGTATAACAATAAAAACTACAGTAATGAAGCACCAATGAGAGTCGCCCGTTTTCCAATACTCTATTGCAACCAAAATATCTGAAATGTTAAATAAAAATAACATCATCATCGCATGCTAAACAGCGCAACAATATATCTCTCACAAATCGATAGTGTTGGTAAATTGGTGATTTCTAAAAATGACTCTATTTTTTTTTCATTTGGTCGTTGTGTTGTGTAAACCCGAGGCTTTTCCGGCAAGTAGACAAGCCCCTTTGACAACCCTCCCCCCCCCCCCCCTAACCCAACCTCCCCCAGTGCGCCAATTCAGAGTATATTTGTAGTATTTTCCGTGGCATTAAAATTATATTTTCCAAAAATGATGTAGTTTCTTAAATATGGCGAACTTTAAATATTTATTGTCACACACACACACACAACACACAGATACACAGACAGTCTGGAAATGGTTAAACAAGTCGGGGGGGTCAAAAATCTAATATATCCATCCAATTTGTATACATCCATCCAATAAATAAAATACAAACGGAGCTGCCATGGAATTCACCGACCGTAGTCGGGCCCATCATAATACTATTTTTTTTTACACTTCTGGGGGGTGAGCAGTGGGTTCCGGACTTACGAACCGGCTGTGGTAGGTTTAGGACAGCTGTCTTGCCACATGTGAGCGTTCAGCTTACCACCCATTCACTCCCCCTTCGAAGCCATATACCTTTGTCCATTTATCCGTATTTATCCCATAAATGTTAGCACGTTTACATTACTTAATTTTCTTGTTGGTTGGCAATATTAAGGTTTAAATTATTGTTTAGTCACTCTAAAGGAGTAATGGCTTGGCACATGCTGCAATTTGTATCTAAATATTTTTTCACATTTTGAGAAAACTCTCAAAAAGTAGTCAAAAAAAGTTGCTTTTTGAGATACGAGATTGGAGAATGTCTATCTTATTTTCTAATAACCAATTTGATTAAAAAATATTGTTTATACTATTTATTGTGAAATTTCCCAATGGGCGGCTTTATTGTCATACGACAATCTCTTCCAACCAACCCTACTAATAAGTGTTTATATGTATGTGTGCGTGTAACATGTTTGTAAGTGTGTGTCTTGTTATTGCATTCGATCGACAGAATTGAAATGCAATTCCGTTAATTTTATCCCAACGGAAAATGGTGACCCATCCAGGAATTAAACCCGGAACCTTACAATGTAAGATCAGGCGACCTAGCCACTATGCCACCGAGCCGTGTAAAATATACTTACCAACTGACTTTAGATACTTTCCGATTGCTTTTTTTTAATCTTTAATAGGTATACAATGGGCTCGATTGTATTTCTCTTGAACTACAATCGGAAATTAGAGACAGAGCAGTACGTCAGAGCGGAATGTGAAATGAACGGAATGTGATTGGAACGCACGTAATGTGTTTAAACTTATTTGGGCGTCTATAAGTTCAACAGTTAGTTCTGGTGCGTGAAAATCGACTACAGTTCATTTAATTATCCGTTCTAACGTATTGCTCTGTCTCGCTCGGTTGAACTAAGTTCCTATTTTAGTTCACAAAGAAACACAATCGGGCCCAAGGAGTATTAAACTGAATAAAGATTGCAGTATAGCATACCTACTGGCTAACAGTAGCATTTTGTTAAAATTCTTGGCATTATTTAAGTGGGAAACCTTTGCCATTATCTAATTGGAAAACTTTTTACAGTGAAACTGCCGCCCAGAGACGACTGGTTTAAAAGCCAACTGCACTGGGAGGCCGGTAGCCTTAAATGGTATACTGATAGAACCAAATCGAGACTTGACGTAGGCTGCGGTATATATGGAGAGCGAACAAACTTCGAAAGAAGTGTAAACTTGGGGAAATACGCCTCCATATTCCAAGCGGAGGTATACGCCATTATTGAATGTGCGGATATCAACCTCCATAAGAACTACGCCAACCACCGTATCTATATCCACTCGGATAGCAAGGCAGCTCTTGTGACACTAGCCTCGAATACCATTAATTCAAAGCTAGTGCAAAACTGTGTATCACTACTGAATTCCCTGGGCAAAAAGAACAGGGTAATTCTAAGATGGGTTCCCGGCCATGCAGGAATCGAGGGAAATGAAAAAGCCGACGAACTTGTTAAGACGGGAGCAAAGGGAACGTTATACGGCCCTGAACCTTGCTGTGGCGTACCAAAAAGCCTTGCAAACCTAATGCTCAAACAAATATGTTTAGAACAATCCGTCAACCACTCGAACAACACACCAGGGTCGAATCATTCCAAAGCGCTAGGTAAGGCTTACGACTGTAAGACTGCCCGTGAGGCCTTACCGCTAAATAGGAACAATCGACGCATACTGGTGAGGGCGCTCACGAGGCATTGTGGCTTGAACAAACACATGTACAACCTCAAGCTCCAAGACCTGAAAATGTCCAGGTTCTAATGTTGTAAGGTTGTAATGTTCAGGAAATGCGGTTCCAGTCAATGGATTATGCTATCGACTGATGTTACCAACTCAATTTCAGCCTGTTATTGATAATATGGATATCACCGACACTTGGTTTCGACAGGACGGTGCTACAAGTCACACAGCCAACTAAACAAAGAATTTATTGCAAACCAAATTTCCCGATCGCATAATTTCACAAAATTCAGCTGTTAAGTGGCCAGCCAGATCATTTGATTTAACACCTCTGGATCATTTAGACAGAGTCTATACGGAGTCAATCAAATCGATTGCAGCATTAAACTCAAAATCTGTAACGCGATTTACGAAATAGACCCGCCATTATGTCAAAAAGTGATTGAAAATTTTGATGAAAGAATCGACAGCTATTTCAGCTCAGCCTAGTCGGTGGACATTTTTGACCGATATCATTTTTCATTTATAATTACCAGGTAAAAGCCTGTCATTGAAGCCTGCCATTGAATAAGCCAGCGTTATATATTAGTATGCTTGCATACACCTTCTACGAACAAATTTTGGATGGCTTTGAAAATTTTGCATGGAATGACTGGCTTTTGAAAGGTTAAGCAGTCTGACTATTTGTTTCGAGTTCTGTATTGCATCCACTGTCTACTGCTGATTGTTCAGCTTTTCCAAAACCCTTTGGGGGTACTAATTAAAATTATACCTTTCCTAGTACGCCAGTGCCAGGTGTCCCGGAGTCTAGCCTACTAACTCTACCTAGCATTATATGGCCAAAATACTGTCTGATCTAAAAAGTATTAGATTTTACAAAACTCTTGCAGTTATTCGTCGCCGCCTCTTGGCTATTATAAAATATGTATAGGTACTCCTGGTAAGTACTCTGCGAACATGTCATCATTGCCAAAGGAGAAATCCCAGCCCATGACCACCCCATTAAATAAACTTTAATAAATACCGGTGATTAGATCAACTGCGAGAGTCCCGGCGGCGAAAACAACACACAACAAATCCGAAAATTGCACAGCTCTTCGGTTCGGCTTGATGCATGTCATTTTCTCACATTTCGCGGGCGCGGGGCTCCGGCATTGGCCATTCTTCGAAGACCCCATAGCGGAAACCCTACACTAAACCGCGAAAAGCTCCCGCATCAGCACATCGCTGAATAAGTTAAAGATTCAAACACCGATCAGCTAACGTATGTAGTTTCAAACAAAACAACCAAAAAGTGAAGTCAAAACAACGCTTTGAAAGATTAACGTACTACACGGAGAGCCGTTATTCAAATGCAGTAACTTAAGTATAAATTCCATTAAACAATGAATAGTCGAATGAAAAAATAATCTAACCGACATATTCCTTTATTCTTTATTTTATCATTTCAAATAAATGTTTCTCCATTATTAAATGATTATTTATTATAGGCTCTCCGTTTAGTATGCATAATGTTCTTTCTGTTGCCAGTTCAATAACACAAAATATCGAAATGGCAGCACTGGCCATGTTTTTGACATCTTCATTTTAGACTGAAACTAGCAACTCTTGATAAAAAAAAATATTGCAGCTGATGTCTACTCCACAAAATTTCTCGGATTAGAAATTGATCAAAAATTACAATGGTCTGATCACTTAATTAAATGATCTCAGTAAAAAAATGTGCAGTCCCATATTCGCCATTAGAAAGATAAGAAGTTTAAATACGTTTTTGAAGCAGCTAAATACGTTTATTTTGCATATTTCCACTGGTCATAACGTATGGCCTACTGCTTTGGGGAATGTCACCAAATTATAAAGAATTTTTCTCCTCCAGACAAGAGCGGTACGCAGTTTATATAGAGTCTCACCAAGAAGTTCTTGTAAGCCGCTATTTGTAGAATCAGGAATCATGACTCTATTTTCTTCTTACGTCTACCAAAATAATATGTACGCTCGTAGTAGACACCTAACAGAAGTTCCGGTGAATAGTGATTTTCATCATCACGATACGAGGAATAAATCCAAACTCCACATAAACCGACAGCGACTTAACAAAGCGCGATACAATTTTATTCACCAAAATTTCTCCTACTAAAATAAGATTCCAGAGCAAAATGAAAAACCTTGGAGAGGACCAAGATAATTATAAATAATTTGGTAAGAAACCCAATCTATGGTATAAGGGAGTTTGAAAATTCTGAGTTTATTTTCCATGTTGATTATTAATGAAATGTGTAAAGGCCTCGCTAAACAGAACGTGTATTTAACGCGCGTCAGCGCGCTACAGCGTAAATCCTGACGTCGCGTTATAGCGCCGAGTTGTGATGTACTTTGCATATTATCGGACGCATATTGCATATTGCATATTATCGGGCAAACATATTATCGGACGCGTCCATTAGCCGCGGCTTATGGACGCGACTGAAAGGTTATCTGTGTAATGAATTTTTATTGAGCCGTGCACATTATCGGACGTCAGTCGCGGACGTGACCTTGAGGCTTCGGACGTCCGATAGAGATCTGGCAAGCCACGTCCCAAACGACTGTGCATACTGTTCAGTCGCATCCATAAGCCGCGGCTTACGGACGCGTCCAATAATATGTTTGCCGCTTCAATAGAAATTCATTACACGGATAACCTTTCAGTCGCGTCCATAAGCCGCGGCTTACGGACGCGTCCGATAATATGATTGCCCCTTCATCACGCGAGGCGAGACACGGACGCAAGGAGCGAGGCGAGAGTGTAAATGAGCTATCAGGAATCATTTCCGAACGGAAAATAAAAGAGCTTGTTCTACATGGCGAAACGCGTGCGTAGGGTGCCCGAATAAGGAAAACGAATTCGGTAATCGAATACGGAAACCGTGCGTGTGCGGCCGGGCTAAAGTGGCAACCATATTATCGGACGCGTCCGTAAGCCGCGACTTACGGACGCGACTGAACAGTATGCACATTTGTTTGGGACGAGGCTTGCAGTGCAGATCTCTATTGGACGTCCGAAGCCTCAAGGTCACGTCCGCGACTGACGTCCGATAATGTGCATGGCTCAATAGAAATTCATTACACAGATAAAATTGATAACCTTTTAGCCGCGTCCATAAGCCGCGCCTGACGGTCGCGTCCGATAATATGTTTGCCCCTTAAAGGGGCAATCATATTATCGGACGCGTCCGTTAGCGGCGGCTTATGGATGCGACTGAACAGTACCTATGTACAGTCGTTTCGGACGCGGCTTGCCAGATCTTTATCGGACGTCCGAAGCTTCAAGGTCACGTCCGCGACTGACGTCCGATAATGTGCACGGCTCAATAGAAATTCATTACACAGATAACCTTTCAGTTACGTCCATAAGCCGCGGCTGACGGACGCATCCGATAATGAACTATGTTTGCCCCAGGTTCAAATTATCCAACGTGAAGATCATGAATTGAACGAATTGTTGCTAATTTCCGTTTTGACTGATTTTCGGGGTGTTTTCGGGTCCGTTTTGACTGTTTTGTGTGCCGCCGCTGGTCGTTTATATTAGCAATTTTGCCGTCGTTGTATTTTTGAATGAGGATTGGAAAATGTCTAGAGACGACGATAGAACTCTTTTCGCCGATATTTTCGAACCTTTCGACAGGGCGGTGAACGGGAGCGCCAAATCTGAGAAGCCATCGAGAAGCTCTGCGGTCTTCAACGAAGGGCCTCTAAATGGTCTGTTTTCAACTTTATTGTTTTGGACACGGCTTAGTCGGTATCGCACTCGCATCTTTTATAGAAAATTTGGTTATTGCAGTATAGGAACTTCTTCTAGATTGTTGATTTTTTTAACGTCACCAGACTATAGTCACCACGTCGATTCCGAATCTGCAATAATCTTTATTCGGTCTCAATAAATAAGCGAGATATAGGCATTTAAAAAAGCGACAAACCCATACATTTCGGTAGGTTAAGTTAGTTTTTTTTTTTTAAATAATACATCAATAACTCGCCAGCGCACATCGAAAATGAAATTCGCCGCAAATACGATGCCTTGGTGGCGACCAACTTCCGGGTTATATTCTGCTGGATTTCTAGTCATTCGGGGATTTGGGGAAACGTTGGATGAGCTGGCGAATTCGGCTCGATAGATAATAAACTTTTTAAAAATTGGACTCAGCGATGGCGCACTTCCTCTAACACAAAGGGCAAGAGGTTCTCACTTATCCAGGGCGAAATCCCTTCCAAGCCGTGGTACCACCACCAGCCGTTTAGTTGGATAGAGATTTCGATAATCTGGATTCCCCACTTGTTATCCCTCAACTCTCCCAAAATATATAAAGTAATATGTAAATTTATTTCCCTTAATAATATTTCTGTTTAGTGTAAGTGTAGTATATTTCACACCCTTTCCTTGTTTGTATCATCCCCAATAACCATGTTTCATGCTATATGTACCTATATTTCTATAAATAAGTATCCCTTGTTTCAGTATTGTGCCCTCTTATATAACAAACTAACTTAGATGCCCTCCGAAAACGACTTGGCAGAAAGCACAGACTATCGGCAATTGCCATTAACCCCTCGCGTACCAGACGGCCCGAAACGTCCAGAATTGATATTTACCGTCGAACCCCAGACGGCCCGAAATGGCCAGGCGAGGCCGACCGCTAATTATGGATTATTTAATCTTACTGTCTCGCACCAACCACTTAGCCAGTAGTATGTGCGAGGAGCGGAGAAAATTCTCTACCGTTTGGTAGCCAGATAAGTATTTTTCGTCACGTTGACTAGCCACTACAAATTTTTGAAGATCCATAGTGCCGCGATCGCTCGGCCGGTAAACAAGACGTTCGAGACGTAAAGCGAAAAAACGTTCGTTTGTGTGTTAAAAGTGATTATATCGTCATAATCGTAAGTTCTTTATATATTATAATGATACTATTATTTATTCGAATAGAAATTTCATACCGAGGGCTTACCGAAATGAGTATTTTGAACAAAAATATTTCAAGTGCGAATTGCATCCTGCGCGGATTACGGGCGTTGGCCATTTTTGTGCCGTGTTTTTTCAATGTTACAAAGTAGATTCTGTGAGTGATGAATTACAAATATGAAGCTGGATGTATTTCTTATCGGATAAACGCAGAAGATGTTATCAGTTACAACCGTAAGTACTACAAAATAATTGACAAACAAAATTTTTCATAGCCTAAAATATCAAAAAAAAAATCATTTTAAATACCGATTATTTTTTTATTTTTGTATGGGAATAAGTAAAACGAAGTCATAGTTTTAATGCAGCATATTATAATTATTATAAAACTTTTCACAATCTCCGGAAATAGTGATTTATGGACTAAAAAAACATTTGTTTTATCGCCAGTGGCTAATTTTTATCGTTAGTACAACTTTGACTAATAATTATGAATAATCTTTATTGCTTTACATAACGACGTTACAAATATCTAATAGCAAATTTCAATAGGAACATAAAACAGGTCTTTTTTAGACGATCGGTGTGACAGTTTCGGAGTAATCGTTTTTTTTCTGAAACGCCATCTTTTTTTTGAGACTCGCGAATTTCTTACGGGCCGTAAGGCACACATTAAAATTCAAACCGCGGGCCGCGAGGGGTTAAGTAACAAAAAGAAGAAGAAGAAATAATACATAAACACCTATTTGGCGGTAGGTTAGATTAGTCTTTTTGGAATTATTGCAGCATAGGAACCTTTCTCAGAAATCTAAAAAATAAAGAAATACTACTAGATTCGATCCTCTTAATGCTAAAATAATAAATACAAACGGAGCTGCCATGGAATTCACCGACTGGAGTCGGGCCCATCATAATACTATTTTTTACACTTCTGGGGGGTGAGCAGTGGATTCCGGACTTACGAACCGGCTGTGGTAGGTTTAGGACAGCTGTCTTGCCACATGTGAGCGTTCACCTTGCCACCCATTCACTCCCCCTTCGAAGCCATAGAATTTGAGATGCGCAAATCGCAGTTTTAGATAATTTTTCTAAGAAAGAGTTGATTATTTTTCTGGAAAGGCCAAGATCTTTAAAGAGGTGAAATAGAGATTTAGCTGGCAGGCCACGAGCGCCAACTTCCACCGCGTGAAGGTGAACAGTGAAGCCGTTCCGGGTTACGGCATTTGCAAGATCATGGTATTTATTTAATTTGTACTCGTGGTCTTTTGGGATATTTGATTCCCATGGAACAGTTAATTCTACAATAAGAGCCACCTTCCGAGATAGAGAGTAAAGAGTTATATCTGGACGGAGGGCTGTGCATCCGAGACTTTCAGGGAATTTATACTGCTTAGAGACCGAATCAACCTCCAGAGTCCAATCTGTAGCTTTCTCGATTATTGAGAAAGGTTTTGTAGTTAAATGTTTTTTGCCTTTAGAGCCATCCCGCACAAACTGTATTGGGGGTTTGGAGGATACTGTCAAACCCTTGTTGGCACGAGCCACTGAGAGACTAATTACCTCGCGAATAACAGCGAGAACTTTGTCATGGCGGTAAGTGTACCGTCCTTGATCTAAGGCCACCTTGCAGCCAGCTAGAATGTGTCTAGCTGTGCAAGGGGTATTGCTACAGAGGGGACAAGAACTATCCTCGGCAAAGCTCCAACGAGCGAGGTTACTGGGGTCTGGAAGTGTATGCTGAAAGGCATTCAAATAAAATTTCAGCATCTCTGGCGTCCAGTCATAGAGCATTACCTTCCAGTGCATTGGAGGCGGAATGCAAAAGTCACCAATTGTTGTCCAGTCATTCTGGCATTGAAGGCCAATAGCATGAGCCATACTCTTGCTGTCGTAATCTCCCCGCAAAAGAGACTTCTTCAAGTCCACGTCGCTCGTGGTTGTACTGCCATACCCCAGACCAGTGCCATTCTGGCTGATTCCAGTAAGGAACCTTTTGTGGAAGTCTACGCGGGCTTGTAGTTCATTTGAATCACTACAGCCACTTATTACGTGCTTCGATATTGCCGGATCTTTGGAATTGCACAGAATCGAATTTTTGGTTATTCTGGAGTTGGCGTAGAGCAGAGAGGGCAGTTTAAGCGCTAGCCCAAAATTCGGATGCGTAAAAAAAAGCCCAAAAAAAAACTTCGGATGCGTAAAATTTCAAGACCAAATTTACATACAGTTTTTTTAAGCTCAGTTTTCAAGGTTGTTTAAAAAAACCGGAATAACTGCAGTATAGAAACCTCTGAGTTAAAAAAAAACTTTTTTTTTTTTTTGTATGTAAATTTGGTCTTGAAATTTTATGCATCCGAAGCTTTTTTTTTCATATCATTACAATGATAGAATCTAGTAGTATTTCTTTATTTTTTCGATTTCTGAGAAAGGTTTCTATACTGCAATAATTCCAAAATTTGTATCAAAATGTGGTGCTTCTATGTCGTGTTGGTTCCTTCAGTAAGCACGTCTTGGAAGTTGGCTTGTTTTCTGCTCGTTTCTTAATATCAACCAATCCAGTTCGCAACTAAATTCAAAAACAAATTAAAATTTTGATAAAATCATTATGCGCAGACACGGCAAGGAAAACAGCAGTATTATAAATAGGATAGAAAACGAATTTACCGCGTGAAATTTGTAGGACCCGACGTTTCGGTGAGGTTGCAGCCGCCGTTGTCTAGGGTAGACTGAAGAGCTGTCAGTCCGTTGTTTTGCGGGTAGGCCGCAAACCGCTGCCGCCACTGCGTAGGTTATAACGGTGGTGGGGGGCCGGGCTCGGAGCGCGGGAATTTTTAAATCCTATTTATAATGTCAAACAACCGCGATAGTCTTCGATTTTATAACAGCAGTATTGTTCAAATAATTCCATTGTAACATGGAAATTACCAGTATGTTTTGTACGTTGAGCTTGAATTCATCCTGCGTCATGAAATTACAAAGCTTTATTTGTGTGCTCCTTTTAACGACGCATTCTATTTGTTCAGAGAGGCACCTATTTATTCCTTTTGGATAATCTCCATTGTTGCATATTGACATCTTCATTTGTTTCACTTTAGAAAGACATGTAGTGCTATTGTGGACGCATTATATTTGAGTAACATCATTCCAAAATGCAGTCCAAAAAAATTGTTTCGAGATAATTGCTCGAAAAGGAGATGTGTGGCTGAACTTTTTGTAGGTGGCGCTAGCGGTGATTGACCCATGGAGGTCTGAAGTGAGCGATGCACTCCAGCGAGCTTCCGCATAAAGGTCGGGCAATTAACAGTCGCAGCTTTGCTTGTTGACTGCCACAATTTCCAGTCATATTACTGTTAAAAACTAAATTAACTGAAAATTAACAATTTCTTAGAAATGCCAGAAAAACCACCAAAATCATACATTTCGAAACTTAAAGTGCCCCAAGACTCCAAACCTAAAACAAAAACCAGGCAATCGGTGCTACATCTGGGGGTGTCAACATAACGGGCGAACCCATCACCCCAGAGAGTTTTAACCATCAGCTCGTTCTATCTCCCATGGAAGGAACATAAAGACTTAGTGGACAAGGACAGTTCACTGTCTAACTCCACCAATAAACCCTGAGAATTTTACGCCTTACTGCGAGGCACTGGAAAGCGAACCCAGCGGGCCGACCTCTCTCCATCACTACCAGGTTTGTTCGTTCTCCAGTCTGGTCGCGGATTCGAAGTCGCTTACGCGGCCTCTACCTGATGTTAGCGGCAATTCAGTTCAAATTTATCGCAGACCGTGGCACCTCACACGGGTTCGGGTGGCCAATGGGTCGTTTCAAAAGTAGCTACATCAGGTCAACTGCTGCTTAGGAAACGTACATTTCCAGACGATTGGCTGACTCCGCACGATGCGCAAGCTGTTCAGCGACGCCAGAGGTGTCCCCCCAGATTGGATCCAATCCCACCTGTCCACGACATTGATGTGACAGGGTTCACAGAGTCCTTTCCAGGTTCGTCTCTCTTCGTGGAGGCTACCGGATGGGACTTAAACCGTGAGTTGAGTCGACCTAAGATAACAAACAGGTCATATGGCCCAAGCTGCACGGAACCGTTAACTGCCGTCAGTGCTACAGCTCATTGGTCATATGCCGTATACTCATTGTCCATGGCCATATACCGTCTGCCGTGGCCATGGCCATATGTCCATATGCCCATCTGCCATTATGACTCATTGGCCACCAATGCCGATTCAGCTCTCTTTGCGGAAATTTATAGACTCATTAATTTTGCTTTTAATTGCAGATTTTTTAAAGAGGAACAACTCGTTAGGAGATTTGCAGACCGTAACTCCGAAACGAAAGAAATTAAGCAATGAGAGTGCATCGCCGGCCCCTGCGGCGGCTTCGCCCTGGGAAATTAGACGACTGAATGGAGATTTAATTGAGGCACGAGCTCAAGTAAGTATTTAAAATCTTCTAACAAAGATACTCTTAAAATCTTGGAAGATTTTTTTCTATTTATTACACTACCGTGGAATTAAATTCATGAAGCAACTTGAAAATTATATATAGATATTGAGTCGATACACTAAGAGAGTGATCCCGAAAATCCTGTCAAAAGAAATTATTTCTAATCATCCAAGGCCCAGGTTTGAATATTATACAAAGGTTTTTAAAACGAATTTACCACATGAATTTTGTAGCGCCCGACGTTTTGGCGATGTTGCAACCGCCGTTGTCCAGGGTAGACTGTCTACCCTGGACAACGGCGGTTGCAACGTCGCCGAAACGTCGGGTCCTACAAATTTCATGTGGTAAATTCGTTTTAAAAACCTTTTTATACAGTTTTGAATTCATACAGTCTTCGATTTCATACAGTTTTGAATAGGTAATTTTTATTACCTAGTAAACATAGTTGCTCCACACCACAAGCCGGGGTATCTGCCCCGGGCGGCAATTTAAGGGGGCCCTGAAGTCATATGCTTAAAAAAAAACATTCACCTAGCGTCCAGTGCGCATCGTATTATGGATTGTTCATTTTATATTGGAACGCATCCTATCATGATTTACAAACGCGTGTGCAGTGTGTGTGTTGTGTCTGCTAAGGGAATTCCTGTCGCACCTAGAAAAAATCCTCCTCACATACAGAAGGGGACAGGGTTGCAGGAGCGAAGCCGAATATACCCCGAACGGCCAAACCAAGCAACAGTCGATATTTACGAGGCTGATTAGGTATGCTAGTAGTTCGCATGCTAGTAGTTCTTTGTTAACAACTACTTTTTCAAACGTGTCTTTGTAATTATTAGTTTATGTGGTAATAGATTCTTACGCGGAAAGGAAAGCTTGACGACTAAAGCTGTAGCAAGATTAAATCGTAGAATTTGCTGGGGCCTAAGGATTGAAGTGTATGTGCAGTCTGGCTTGTACGTTGTGTGTACACTGGTTGTGTGTATTATAGTCACTCATAAGGAAAAGTTATTGGCAAATAGGTAAAACAGGGTGCGGCAATATGACTTCCTTTTTTGAAATGACATTCAGGGTCTAGATGTCGTAGCGAAGCGGAAGTGGTCTCATTCGACATTTATGACCCTAACGTTTTGTCCCCCATCCCGGTCAGTCGCCATCATGCGTTGCAACAGTGAGGAGCAAGTGTTTTCTGTCGAGGTCTACTTTTCGAACGGATGTTCTGTGATCGCAACTCAGGCCACCTTCCGGGCTCTGTCCTGGACCGGAAATCAATCGTGACATAGGTCACTACGTTCAGACAAAGCGCAAGTGTGACAAGAACTGGAGTCCCTTGACCCGCCAGATTACGTGAGAACATTGAGGTAGTGAGAGCTTCAATTTTGCAATCTCCACGGCGTTCTGCGCACAAACATACGTCTGCCCTTGGACTTTCCAATCGTTCGGTAAGGGGAATCCTTATCGATGACCTTCTTTACCATCCTTACAAGTTGGCGACTGTGCAGGAACTCCACGATCGCAACCTCAATTCTCGGAGGAACGCATGTGAGGCGTTTATCGATTTGCATTTTATTTTACTGTCTTTTTTTGTCTTGTTTTTTTTTAATTTCACTTCTGTGGTTTTTTGTGTGGTTATTTGAAATCCCGCTGTTCATATCAACTGTCCAAGGACCCTACAAGACCAGATGGCCGTCATCCAGCCAGAAACTACCAACATACCCGCTGCTATGCTGGTAAGTCATGACAAATGCCAGAAATCGGCTTATTCAATATATGGACAATGGGAAGCAACATCCACCACATGTGATGATTTTCAAAACTGCATGAAACAAAACGTTAGACATGTGCCTACATTGTCAAAAAAAAATATATACCTGATCCATAAAATGGGTTTTATTGCATTTTGAAAAAAGGAAGTTATGTTGCTGTAAATAGTGCAAATTCATTTAAGGATTCTTATTTCCTAGTCACAAAAAAATACCTCCCAGTATATTTATTTTGTAAGTTTTTTTAAAACGCTGTTTGAAATGCTTAAGATCAAGTTGAGGTCAAGTTTTTTTCCAGCTCGGAAAAATCGTAGATCGGGGCTGGTGTTATGTGCGAACATCTCACATTTATTTTATAAGGTTAGCTGTTGGATATCGCCAGATGGCAATAATCACGCCAATTTGTATTTTTTTTTATTTTGTTCAAATAAAGAGTGATTCAAAACTCTAACTTGGGTAAACTTATTATTTTATTCTGTCTACTTTGCAGGTTATTCGCTTGGAACAGCGTATTGATCATCAGCGGCTTATCGGCAAGGAGATGACTGTCCTTTTCGAAAGTGAGAAACAGACGCTAATCAACCAGAAAAAGAGAGATGAGAAGAAAATATCCGATTTGGAAGAACGCTTAAAAGTAATCCGCGAGCGAGAATCGCAAGCCAAAGATCAGCTCTCGCAGGTTTGTTCTTTCTTCATTTTTTCCTCGAGAAATTCTGACCTCCTGGTATTTTTACACGACTGCCCAACAAAAAAGGAGTGTTATGTGTTCAGGGTTCATCTGTTTATGTTTTCCGTTTCTTTATTCCACTATAACTTCTATACGCTTGAAACGATTTAGAAGTACGTGGTATTGTTAGAACTGTTATGTCATCCTGAGTAACATGGGGTAGGTTAACTGTCAAAATATCAAGTAATTAGTTGTCTAAATGTCCAAATCTCTAAATGTCAATTACATAAATATATCACTCCTTTATAACAAATCATTAATTATCAGTGGTTATTATAGATGGCCAAATATAAATTCCGCCATCGATGCTATCAGCGCCACCTATGGAGTTACTATGGAGTACTATGGAATTGAAAAATCTAATACCATATATAATTAATTCCCGCGCCTAGGTAAGTAGAAATACATGGACGCCTGCCGTAACTGCAAATAATAACCATTTTAGTGGAAAATCATTACGGAAGTATTTTAAAATTGTATTGAAACATCTATATCCATGCTTGTTCAATTCAGTATCACGGTATTGAGAAATGCATAGCAAAGTTTCTACTGTACCATAATGTTGGTTTACCCATCTATCTGGTTTTACTTCCTGTCTAAGGAAAGTATTGTGGACGCACTTCTGTGTGTCTGTGCGTCTGTGTTTATTCTCCGACGATAGCGCCGAAACGCTTTTTCCGATTAAGCTGAAATTTGGCATGCAGGCATCATTTGGTCACATGAGCTGAAAAGATTGTGGTTGAAATCTGTCCACCCAGGGTTGGTTTCCGACGAGGGAACTCCTCAACGGTCAACAACAGAGACCCAAAATTTTGTGTACGCATTCAATTATGATAGCAACTTCCAAGTTTCACCATGATATGGCTGTTGTACCCTGGGTTGGCTCCCGATGAGGGGACTCCTCAACGGTCAACAGCAGACACAAAATTCGAAAAGTCGAAACTCGAAACTCGAAAAGTCAAAGAGTCAAATAGTCAAAAAGTCGAAAGAATCGAAAAAGTCAAACAAGGCGATAAGTCGAAAAAATCTAAAAAGTCGAAGTCGATTTCGATTTCGATTTTCGAGGGTTAAAGGGTGGCGCTAGGTTGGGGATGGGGTGTTGTGGTAGGATTTATGATTTTAACTGATTTGACACAACTGATTTTTTAAAATATTCATGAAGGTCTTAGAGCCAATCAATCCTCTTGTATACAAACTTACATTTTACAACTTATTTATCTTATTTTGCCTACATTATCAGCATCAAAGAACTAATCAGCCCATTATAAACAGGTCTAAAGTTTTCCAACATTATATTCTACTGTAGTAATTTGCCCTTTTCCTTAATTTGCAGAAAACAAGGGAATTTCATCAGCAGAATTATGAGTTGGATAAAAAGCTCCAGCAGATTTTGCGGGAAAATAGTGAATTGCAAGACAAAATAATTGAGCAAAACTTTTCTCATAAGTCACAGATCGCCGAAACAATGAAAGATATGGATGAACTTGCTCTGGTACCTATGCTATTATGATGAGAACTTTATGTTTTAGATTAAGATTTTCACTCTCAACGTTGCCAGATTAGTCGAAAATTCGCATCGATATATTAGCTAGATCTGCCCTCAGATACAAATAAGTTGGCTCCACATACTTTTCCCCTGTAAATCGTGTGACAGAGAGCAATAAATTGAACAGTATGCAAGAGAATAGCGCGCTAATATTCTTCGCAGCAGCTCTCACACCGGAAACGGTCGCCGTCTGCCAGTGAACTGCGATCAAGCTACTACTGGCCGGCTTTCAGTAGTGGTTTTGAAGTGGTCATTTTCGAGCATGAAAGGCATCTAGTGGATCATATATCAATGAAAATTTGCTATTTAGGCTACCTCTGACTGGTGACTCAAAAAGGTCTGTGGCCACTATGTCACTGATTAGGCCCTCTCGTATCCTTTCGTATCTCGTATCCTCGTGAGGATACCCCTCGTATCTTTGTGCTATATAAAATCATGAAAAAATTACAATCCTGGAAACAATGTAAGATCAGGCGTCCTAACCACTTTACTGACGGTATCTATTGAAATACTTACATCGGAAGGTAATTTACATAATAATATTGTATACGAATACTTTGATGGAATTTACATTTCTATGGCTATGAAGGGAGTGAATGGGTGGTAAGATGAACGCTCACATGTGGCAAGACAGCTGTTCTAATCCTACCACTACCGGTCGTTAGTCCAGAGTCCACTGCTCACCCCCCAGAAGAGTAATAATAGTATTATGATGGGCCCTACTTCGATCGGTGAATCGCATGTCAGCTCCATTTGTATTTTATTTTTTATTAGAAAGTGTAAATTTGTTGCGGAATGATCAGTGTTAACAGTGGAATCACGCTGCAAAACTTGGAGTTATCAGGGAGTTAGTTGTACTGGGCGTTCCTCCGCAAGTCGACATCCAGTGTGCCTATTTTGCGTGTAACGGGGGTAGCGCTATTCCACCCACCCCAGCTCCTCGACGAAAGCCAGCAGGGCTTTCAGGTTTCCTGCTGCCTCGCGCAGGGTGTCTGGAGTCCCAAGGTGTTTTGTCCTGTATACTTCTACCTGTTTACAATCTAGCAGAATGTGTTTTGTGGTTTCTTCCGCCTCCATGCATGCTCTGCACATAGGGCTATTCGTTCCGCCCATCTTGAAGAGGTGTTTGTTTAGTGTGTTGTGTCCCGTTATCAGTCCCACTAGTTTGCGTAGTTGGGGCCTTTTTGTCCTTAGAAGTGTTTTGGTAAGTTTGTGGTTGTATTCCACTACTATTTCTTTGGTTTGTCTGCAGGTGTCTATCTCTTTCCAGTGTGTTTGATGTAGTTGTTTGTAGTGGTTGTCAAGTTGGTTGTTTATGTGCGAGTAGGGTAGGGGCACGATAGGTTCGGGTCCGTATGCCGGTGTGTCTGAGCCCTTACGGGCTAGTTCATCCGCAGCATCGTTTCCTCTTGAGTTACTGTGTCCCTTGATCCATATCATCAGGGAATTTTGAAATCCTTTTTCTGTGGCCACTCTGTGTGTGTGCGTTGATTTGTGAAGCATCAAGAATTATAAAAAAGCAATTCACCTGTTTTGCATTACATAATAGCAGCAGTTGTCTATACTAACAGCAGCAGACTACTTATATTACTTTATTTGTTTCTTAGGCGTGTGAATCGGCTCAGAAAGAACTGACAAAGCTGCGCGATGAACGTTCTCAGCAGGTCAAACAGACGGCGGATCTCGCAAGTTTGCAAGAAAAACTAGACAAACAAGGATTTGAACTTCAATCTTCGAACAGTCGCGTGAAGGAACTCGAATACGAGATTGGTTCCTACAAGGACTGGCTGGTGCAAGCTAAGGTAATGAAAACTGTCATAGTGAGTACTAAATTATGAAGAAGTTAATCTCGAAAGTAGTACCAATCTGCCAATAATTGTTTGGATTTTTTAAAAAATAACCTTTGTACAGAGTCGAGCCAGGACGTTAAAGCAGTTTGGAGTTGTCGATTACAACGGGCAAACCCGCCACCTCAGGAAGTTTTAATGAAAGCGATCATTCTATCTCCCGTGAGGTGAGCATAGATGACTTTAGGGCGAAGTAGAACTCTACCATCCAGCAAAGCCAACATGACCGTCAGAGGGCAACGCCTTACGGCGAGGCACCAGGTAGGTGAACCAGCGGGCAGCCTCACCCTCTGACTACCAGTTTTGACAGGATATTTCCGTCAAGATAGGATACCTCCGACCTCCCGACTGAGGTTACGGGTTTGAGGTCGCTTGCGCAGTCCTCTCCCTTATGTAGCAAAGATTCAGTGTGCCGAATCTATCGTGGACCACGACGTCCTTTGCCCGGCTCTTCATCTGGTATCGGGTAGCCGATTGTTCGTTTCAAGAGCGGTTGCCATAAGGTTAACAACCACCCCCGCTCTGTAGGAAACAAAACCGTTTCACTCCCCCCGGTTATCATTCGCAATGCACAATCGATTGGCTGACGCTGCACGGTGCGCAAACTGTCCAGGAGCACCCGAAGGACGATTCCCAGGGGAACTGGTCTGCAGGCACAGAATCCTACCCAGGTTCGCACTTCTGCGTGGAGGCTACCGAATGGATGCTGACCCGTGAGTTGGGCCGACCCTAATGCATGGGTCATAATGGTCCAACTGCACTGGGCCCTTTAGCTCTCCAAGGACGTTAGAGCAGTATGCAGGCAGCAAAGTAAGTGGCTATAGTGAATCAAATGATTTACAAACCCGCATGGACTTCCACAAGTTTCTTGCTGAAACCAGCCAAAATGACAACGCTGAGCGATGTGGATCTGAAGATGCCACTCTTGCGAGGAGTTATGATAGCATTGTATATCCCATGCTGTTGGTCTTCATTGTCAGAATGACGAAACAGTTGAGGACTTCTGTATTCCCTCTTGAATGCACTGTAAAATAATGATGTATGACGACACCAGAGATGCTGAATTTTATTTAAATGCCTTCCACATACACTTCCAGACCACAGTAACCTCAATCGCTGGAGCTATTCAGAGGATAGTTTGTGCCCCTTTTGTGGCCATACTTCTTGCACAGCTAGACATATTTTACCTGGCTGCAAGTTGGCCTTAGATCCATGACAAATTCCTTGCTGTTATTTGCGAGGTAATTAGCCTCTCAGTGGCTCGTGCCAACAAGGGTCTGACAGTACCCTCCAAAACCCTTCTCTATAATCGGGAAAGCTTTAGACTGGATTCTAGAGGTTAATTCGGACTTTCCAAGTCTCGGATGCACAGCCCTCCATCCGGATGTAACTCTTTACACCTTATCTCGGAAGATACTCTTTACTTCTTATATCCTTGTTGTAAACATAACAGTTCCATGAGTGTCAAATATCCCGAAAGACTACGACTACAAAGTAAATAAATACCGTGATCTTGTAAATGCCGTCACCCGGAACGGAAGTTGGCGCTCATGGCTTGCCAGCTAAATCTCGGTTTTGACTCTTTAAAGATCTTGGTCTCTCTAAGAAAATAATCAACTCCTTCCAAGAAGAAATATTCAAAACTGTGATTACCGCATTTCAAATTTTAGGATCACAAAAGGGGAGTTAATCGGTGGTGTGGTGACCTTCCCAAGTGGCAATACAGCTGACCTAAACCTACCACAGCGGGTTGTTAGTCTGGAGTCCACCGGTCCCCCCCCCCCCCCCCTCCCCAGAAATGAAATTATAATATTATGATAAGTCCAACACCAGCTGGTTAATTCCATGGCGAGTCTGTTTGTATTTATTAGTATTTATTATATTCTTGAGGAGCCATTTTTATATTTTGTTATTGAAAATCAACAATGTTTTGTAGCTCCTGTATTCTCTGCAAATCTCCGCTCCGAGAGACGCTCCATTTTCCAGTGTATCTCTATACATAGTTCATTATAAAAAGACAAAGATTAGATTAGATAAGTTAGAACCCAGGAGCACCGTAAATTAGTGGTTATATTTGCTACAGTTCATTATCCAGTCCTGTGCTACAATTAGCCCATTATAATAAAAAGAAATTACCTTTGTTTCGGCATCGATACCATTCGTTAACCATCTTTTATTGTCATCAGACTGCCCAGAAGCGTTTGTCCACAATGCCGGACTTGGAAAGAGAGCTCGCTCGCATGAAAAAAGAAGAATGCCATCTGAGGGAGATGGCACAAGGAAAACTTCTCATGGAGGAGAAAATGTACACTCTCAAACGTCAGGTTGCTTCTCTGGAACCCTTGCAGCAGGAGCTGCAGAAACTGCAGGTTTGTCATTTTATTTTTCATATCGGACAGTTAAGAGTTGCTAGCGGTCAGCGACTATTCGGTAGAGCAGACAGGATGCCCGACTGCGCTCAGGGTCGCAGGTTCAATACCCAGTCGTGTTACCATTTTCATATTTTTGTAAAAAATAATAAACCTATTGCAGATCGATAGAGTTTTTATTTTCTTATTCATAAACAAACCCATCCACCTGTGCGCACCGAACCAAATACGTGCAGCAGTTTGGGCCTATTTTTAGCCGCGAACCTTCACAGATGAGAGGTTAAGGCTTTATATGTCAAAATTACAGGTCCAATGCGGTTGTCTGGAAGACGCCCTAAATGAGTGGAAGGATGTGCTCCACATCGTGATCCCGGATTCGGAGCTGCTGGAGTCGGAAGAGGCCATCCTGGACAAGATGAGGGGGGGCGCCGGCGCGCGCATGGCCATGGCCGCTCTGCGCAGAGCACAGCAGACCGAACTGCTGGCCACCAATGACAGAATGGAAGCAGACTCAAAGGTTGTTCAGATGAAGAACGTGAGTTAATTTTTCTTTTTCCACTGCGCGAAATTGAGTTTGCCAATCTTTTCCAACCCTGTAAAAGCTATTTTATTGTGTCTTTTTCTCGTAGTCTCCATCTTCTATCGGAGGTCATCATAGCTATCTATCTTGTACTTTGTCCATACCGTTCCATTCCATTTTCCCTATTGTTATCATTGCATTAGCAATTGCTATTCCCCGATCTGCTATTCGCCGAATTCAATACGAGGAGGTTTATATTCGTCAGCTATTTATAAAATATGCTGCTTTGTAAGTTAAAGATAAGTTATTAGATCTCATTAGGCAAGCATCAACATCCGTTCACTGGAATATCAGAATGGTTCAAGAAAACATATCCCTGCTTAGTAAAAGAACTGATTTTGCACAAAGGCTCGTCACATTGTAACACCGTAATAATTTTATAATATATATAAATATAAAATGAAACATTCAATGTGCATTCATTATGTTTTATGATTAGAATATTGTTATCGATATATTATAAGAACTGCGTTAAAATTATATAAAATCTCTAAGATCTATCTAAATCTAAGACTTAGCAGATGCTCTATATCCGATCTTGTGTGATTCAATTACTACAATTCAATATTTATTTTTAGCCTATTTCTAATAGACGTATAAAAAAATGTATATGCACCAAAGAAATATTTTCCATTAACCTTTCGGAAGCCAGTCATTCCAAGCAAAATTTTCATAGCCATCGAAAATTTCTTTGTAGAAAGTGTGTGCAAGCATACTAATATTTAACGGTGGCTTATTCAATGTCAGGCTTCAATGACAGGCTTTTACTGCAGTGTAGGGAGAAATAGAGCCGATAATTAAATAATTACGAATATAATACGAAAAACGACAATCGGCATGCGTGGCCACCCAGGGGTGAAACGATAACGATTTCAATTAAATAAAATTAAAAAACTGAAGAGAAACCAGAAGTATGATAGAAAGGGAGAAACCAAGGAGGGAATTAAACATATCCATAACAATACATACTCATAAATAGTACATAAGTATATATTAATAAATAGTACTACACAATAAGTACATACTGCTATGACATAATTCGTAAATAAATACAAATATGATACATAAAAATATGATAAAGATGCATATTACCTATATATTACAAATATAATTATATAGAACACAAAAAGTATTAACCCCTCAAGCCCCGATTGGCCGATATCGGCCACAAACTGATTCAGCGTAACGGGCCCGTTTTAATTTTATTTTAATTTAATTTGTTTTATTTTATTATGTTTTATTATGTTAATATGTTTCATTTTAATTATGGGTACAGTGGTTTGGCAGTAATTATAGTTTTTGGTGAGACAGTGGCATAATTCAATTTTTTTACTAATTTTTACTAAAAATTTTTGGGACATCAAGTTGTCAATCGGCTGAGGGGCCGAGGCCTGAAGGGTTAAGACACAAACATTAAATATCGCCCTCTTCAACGAGGGTTTGAATCCGTTACTCAGTTCAGCGAATATATCGATTGATGCATACATATTGTTGTACACTCTGCACACACAGTTTAAGAATAATTTCTCCCCGTAATTGTTATTGCAACGACTCATATGAAATAATGGGCTCGACTGCGTTTCTTCGTAAACTAAAATCGGGAATTAGTTCATGTGAATGAGATAGGGCAATACGTTGTCACTTTTTTGCATTAACCCCTCCTCTCGCGAAGTAAAAATTCAGCTATCACTTTTGCCCGCGACATTTTCACGCGTAAAATCGACGCGAGTCGACGACCTTGACACAAACGACCATAACTTGTAAACCACTATACGGATCATTAAAAAAATTACTGTAAAATGATCGCATTGAAATTTGACATATAAAAAATTATAACCTGGAAATTGGGGGAGTCGGCTGTTGATCCCGCAAGGGATGTTAGGGAGTTACCGGGTTAAAACTCCCTACCAAAGATAAAGCATCTGAATCTAAGACCGCACGAAATGTGGCCAAACTTATTCGGACTACTATAAGTTCAAAAAGTAATTTTACAGAGGGAAAATCGACGATCGTTCGTTTCATATTCCGCTCTAACGTTTTACTCTATCTCGTTCTCGTTCGCTATAGTGCGAACTAATTTCAGTTTTAGTTCACAAAGAAACGCAATCGAGCCAATGTGGACTATCTTGTCGTTCTGAAAGGGGTCCGAAATTGTATTAGCTGGACTAGATCTACACAGTTTAATTCATTATTAATGATTTTGTGAAACGTCCATCGATCTGCCAGTGAGCGAGTATTTTTTTTCAGTCAGTCTTTTCATACTTAATAAAACTGTCCAGTCTGTTCTTAATAAAAATATTATTGTTTTTATCACAAACAAAACTGTTTGAAAGTTTTTTTGTTTCAATCATCCACAACCTGTTAGTCAGAAAATGTTTCTGCATATTCATTGAGGCGCTTGTCCGTGATAGCTTTAAGTATTACCTCGAAGATGCGAGTTCATATTAATTGTATACAATCATTCAAAATCAGCATAGTTGTAGCATCCTGAAAGTGACTTGTAGGTTTCCCTTGCGTTCCACGTTCCTACAATGTTGTGAGTCGTATGTTTAGTAGCTTCTCCTTGTAATTCTACTGTCTTAGTGTAAACGGTATACTTGAGTAGCATTTTCGTTCTATCAAGCAGTTCGACAACATCTCCTTGACAACATAGGGACTCCAAACCTGATAGTTAAATTCCAACAGCGGCCCGACAAAGGACTTATACACCACAACAGATATTTTGTGCTCTTCCCTTTTTAGATCAGATTATCCCTTTTTAGATCAAAAATCCAAGATCTTTTTGTTCATACACTGTTAAAAATTAATTTTAGGAGGTGTCTACGGCTAAGCACGAGTTGGAAAAAGCGAAAAATAAACTAGCTGATCTAGAGAAATTGCAGATCGGCCAGAAATCGCTTGTTCATAGGCTGCAGAAGCGCTTGTCTTTGGTTTCCAGGGAGCGAGACAGCTACAGGTATTAATTTAGTTCCTTCTTACGAAAGTTTTTAATTTGTGAGTGCGTAAATATTGTAGTCTAAATCAATATAATCATTTCAGGGACAATCTGTCGTCAGTTTCGATAATTTATATTGAAAAATCTTGATATTCTTATGGGATATAGTGAATAATCTTTTCTAAATCTGTTCTGTTTTTGGCTGTGATCAGTAGAAACTCTTAAATATGCCCAGATGGTTACTAGTTGACAAAGTATATGATTTCTGGCACCTAGATCTAAAGTCCTGACTATAATATAAAGCTATCTGTGATGCGTCAAAACATGTTCAAAAAAAAATCTAGTCAAAAAAGAAACTAATGATAAATTATGCCAAAATGATGTTTGTTCTCCTGATGTGTCTTATGACATTTTTATACAAGAAGCAGCTTTTTTACAATACTCAAATTACCATAAATATTTTGAGTCATTACTTTGAAAATGGGTTGTTTTCCGTGGACTTAGATCGCTTTGGAAAGGAACATAATAAAATCCTATATTTCAATGGCTATAACTTTTTGGACTCGGTTCCTGTTGATATTGTTCCAATATATGTGATAGATAATGTTTTGCAACAAAGTTGCATTCATAACTCAAATCATTTAAAAATGTGACTTAGACCCTTTTAACATAGAGCGGTTCAGTTACGAAATACTGTGAAGATGATAGCTTACCGGTCAAAATCCTGTTACATCAAAGATCTCGTTTTCCAGTGAATGTTTGGTAAGGTGAATAGACTCAACAGAACAGATAGCTGTCATGGAATTCACTGACCGGAGTCTGATTTCAACATAATATCTTGCCCCCTGGCCAAGATATTATGTTGGAAGGTTTGGACCAAGTGTGGTAGGTTAAACCTGTCGGAAACCAGCCTTCGTGCACAAAAAATGGTGCCACAATTTTTTGGTTGATTTTTTTATATAAATAGTAACAATATATTTTTTTTATGAATTATCTCTTCTTACCTAATAATTAATCTTGTTAGTCATGTATATCATAGATTTATATAATATATATATGGAGGCCGGCCGAAATGGCTACGCGCGGATCTGTTAACCACCATAACCATCGGTTGGCGTTTTTGGCCACCCAGGGGTTAAGGACTCCCATTCACCCCCCTTTGGAGCTATTAAATTTGAGATGCAGTAATTCCGGTTTTTGTTTTTTTTTTTATGAAAAAGTTGATTATTTTCTTAGAGAGACAAAGATATATAAAGAGATAAAACAGAGATTGGGCTGAGATTATTTGATTCCCATGGAACTGTTAATTCTATAATAAGGGCCATGTTCCCAGATAGGGAGTAAATAATTATAATTGGATGGAGGAATGTACATCCTAGACTTTTATGAAAACGATACTGTTTAGAGACCGATTCGACCTCCAGAATGAAGCTTTTTCGATTATTGAGAAGGGTTTGGAGTGGAATGCTCTTTGCCTTTTAAGCGAACCCACACAAACTTCGTTTGGGATTCGAGGGTACTACTGTCAAGCCACTAAGGGGACGTTCAAGTATTGGATAATGCAATTTGGTGGAAAAGGGGGGTCTTGTAAAACGTTAGGATGCATTGCGGAGGCGGGAGGGGGGTTCGAACAATTCGTTAGGGGGGCGCCAGTTTTGCATGCGGCAAACTTGCACAAATGTCACTTTTGACAGCTCCAAATTTGTTGAGGGCAGATTTGCAGGAGGCAACCTTGCAGGCGGCAACCTTCAGTACAGTTTTTAAGTTTTTCTGTTAGGTTAGGTTAGGTTTTTCTTTCCCTAAAATCAAAGTGACATTAATTACCGGCATCCTTGTAGTGGATGACTTTTATACATCAAACTAAACATTAAAAAAAATGTTTTAAGTTTTTCTGTTAGGTTAGGTTAGGTTCTCGAAACGTCAGTTTGACATTTGCAAAACTGCCTTCTGCAAGATTGCCTTCTGCAAAACTGCCGCCTGCAAGAATGCCGTCTGCAAGATTGCCGTCTGCAAATTTGCCTTCTGCAAGTTTGATGGGACCCATTCGTTACGTAACATTGTTTTTTTTATTTGAATAAAAAACTAGGGAATTAAAATATCTCAAGTTGGCAACCCTTTTCATTTATGTTTTAGACTACGGTTACGTTTACGAATGCGATTTTATTTTGACTAAAATGTTTTATTTCATTTAGGTTTCCGTTTCTAATTGCATTAAGAGTTTATTATTCTAACAAAAAGCTGAAATAGGAGAATGCATGAAAAGAACAATGGTGGATGAAGCCAAAATGTATGTAAGGACAGGGCCAAGTCAGGAAAACAGCATAATTTAATTTAAGATTAGTAGTAAAAGTTTATTAGGACAAATTTGAGCCCATTTTAACATATTTTATATATATAAATCTCTTGTTTTATTTATTATTACCGCAAACGTGATTAAAATAATAACAAATGTATTCTATAGCGACTTTCCAGTACTTTGCGCAACATAATTGTGACTTTTAGTTAAAAATGGTCACTTGGGTGTTACGTATTGTTTAGGAAGGGGGAGGGGGGTGCAGAAAAACGTTACCGTGCATTACATGGGGAGGGGGGACGGAGGGTCAAAAATTGCATTATGTAATCCTTGAACGCCCCCTAACCTACCTCACAAATAACGGCAAGGACATTGTTATGGCGGTATGTGTACCGGCGGTGATCTCACGCTGACTTGCAGCAACCAAAATGACAAAGCAACTACATACTTACATAATATGTTTTTATAATGATTTCATAGAAATCAGCTAGACTGCTACGAGAAAGAGCTGACCATAACCATATCTGGAGAAGGCCAGTCGGGAAATCCTCTTCAGACGCGCGTCGAGGGCTTGGAAAAAACGCTACAAGAGTACAGGGATCTCATTGAAAAACTCGAAAAGGATAATGTCGTAACGGCAGGTAAATGCCCAACACAAATTCGAAACTCGATTAAGATTTGTATGTATGTATATATCTCTTTCTATTTCAGATGTTGAGGCTTGTCCGTCTTTGCGCGATCAGCTCTCTAGGCTGCGTGACGAAATTCAAGTGTTAAAACGCAACAACGATTTGTTACGCACAAGAAAAGATCAACTTGAATTGCAGTTTGAATATAGAGCGCTTAAGGGAGATTACGACCCCACTAAGTATAAGGTAAGCATTTATGTTGTATTGTATCACCTGAATTTTAATTTATTCTTCATATGAATCAATTACTTTGACATTTGTAAACTATTTTCGGATTTTTTAAAAGCCCAAAGCTAAAAATATGTCTAAACCCCCAATACAGTTTGTGCGGGATGGCTCTTAGATGCCATATTAAAAATAGCAAAAATTTATTACTTTTCGAAGTGCTACCCTGTTTGGTAAGTTTCCGGAATAGAAATGAAAGAACTTGAGTTTTGGCAAAAAAAAATCTTTGTCTTTAACATACTGTCTTTTAAGCTCGATACACTTGGTCCAGAAAACTCCAAAAATGGGCACTTCTGCCAAACTCATGGAGAATAATATTTAAAAGTTGTGATAGCTGTGAAGGCTTGTTGCATCAACATTTGAAAAAAAAATGTTTTTGTTGTTTTATTTAATTCAGATGTCTGCCACATCTTATTAACACCATTTAATTTATATTTTATTTAATTTAGCATTAAATTATTTTGATTTTGCCTTTCATTTTAGAAAAAAAAAACAACATAAATATTAGTCAATCAATTGAAAATACCTAATACGTAATGGTCAATAACGCCCTTTCAGAGTAGTAAGTTCAGCTGAGTAGTAAGAGAGCTGTTTGGCAAGTTTCCGGAATGAAAATGAAAAAACTTGAATTTTGGCAAAATTTTATTTTATTTATTAACATACTCTCATTTTAGCTCGATACACTTGGTCTAGCGTTTTTCTAACATTTCTATACTAGTTTTGTAATACAATTTCAAAGGTCCCTTAAAATAGGCATCAGCTACCGCTTCAACTTCGTCATTAGAATACCCTAGAATACCCCTCTTACCCTGGAGCATTCTTTTCAGGTTTGGAAAGTGATAATTGTCACTAGATTTGGTGAATATAGTGGATGGAAAACCAATCAGTAGCCCAATTCTTTCAATTTGGCTATCGCTTTAAACACTTTGTGTGCTGGTGCATTATTTTAAGGAAAAAAAATATTTTTCTTTGTGTAAGCTTTTGTTTTTTCTTAACTCAGCACTCAATCGGTCCGATGCTATGTAATAACCAGCATTGATGGTTCTTCCTCTCTCAAGATAGTCAATAAATATTATGCCATCCACATCCCAAAAAAACACTGGCCAAAACCTTTCGACAGATATCTTGCGGCTTTAACCCTTTCAAGAATTGATATTTGATCATTGCAGGAATTTCTTTTTGACGTGACAACGTCTTATAAATCGATGGAGCCTGCTGCACGCACGAAAAAACATGACTCATGCGGCGTTACCTCGCTCTGAGGCGTTCCATTTATTATATTTATTATTCAATATAAATGCTGCCATCTACCGGTTGCGACAAGAATTATTTACTAACCTCAGTCTAAAATAGTACGAATGAAAATCACTAGATTGATTTAAATTCTTGACATAATTTTATATGTATTCTTGATATACGGAATGCTATTACTGAACGGACAATTTTCTTGTGGTTACAACAAAGTGCAACGAAGTAAGCAACTTTTATTTTAAAAAAATAAAAAAGTATGAAAAGCTATCATTACGATGCGCTATCTAGCGGTTGGTAAAATGTCACTGATATTGTTTATTTACGACGTATTACCTACCGCTAGATGGCGCAGCGTGCTGAAATGCTTCTCAAACCGTTATTTAACAGTTTGAGATTTCAAACTTTCAAATTAAAAAACCTAAACTTTAAACAATAAACAATTTTACAATTATACTGCTATACAATAATACATTTACATGTTGTAGTCAAATCGGTGAGTATAAAAGCATATATTTTTGGGTGTTTGTAATAAACAATATCAGAATCTTAAATGAAACTGCTTCAAATGCAGCCATTCCATCAGTATTTTCTTATGACGTCACGTTCAACTATCGTCAGTAAACCGACTTTACAGACGACCGATTTTTTTTTCTATGTTTTAAAAATATCAGAGGTTGCATTGTTCAAATGGTTATAACTCATAAGCTATTCAATGAAATGTCATGAAATGTTGACAGTAGTGGTTTGAAGGCCATACAAGTTGTATGGCCTTCAAACAACTTGGTGCTTGACAGCCATATGACTAGTTTTTATATGTGGCACCACCTTGTGTCCGATTCCAGAATCTTACCGAACAGCGTAGTAGCATACCTCTGCTGACATTTGCAAAAAAAAAAGAAAAGAAGTGGAGTTTATTGTATCACCGTCATTGAGTGAGTCTGCTACAAAGTTGACATTTTTACATCATCTGGTATACTCATCTCAAAAAGGTCATCTATCTTATTCAAAGATCGGTCAACAAAATCAAAGCTACCTAAGATGTCATTAGCACTAGCAAACTGACTAATCATTTACCGGGTGAGTCTTAATTAATTGGCATCCTTGACATCGGTGAGTCTATGAGCAAATAAACAACTTTTTGTAGAAAAAAAAATCTTTAAAATTTTGTAGTTTTTTTTTTAAGGATTAAAGCATTAAACGCGATGCGCCATCTAGCGGTAGGTAAAATATCGCAAATATTGTTTATTCGAGATATTTTAGGGGGCTGCAATTTTTGACCCTCCCTCCCCCCATGTAATGCGCCGTGACTTTTGTGTACCCCCCTCCCCGTCCCTAAACGTAATGTAACACCCAAGTGACTATTTTTACCTAAAAGTCACAATTATGTTGCGCAAAGTGCAGGAAAGTCGCTATAATACCTTTGTTATTGTTTTAATCGCGTTTGCGGTAATAATAAATAAAACAAGAGATTTCTAACTCGCAATACATGCGTATATTGTTTATTTTATTTATTCATATTGTTATTTAATAAACAATCACACTGAAATAAAATCTCACTGAAACCTAACTGAAATAAAACATTTTAGTCCCCTATATATAGATTTTATTCCCTAGTTAAAAAAACAATGTTACATAACACCAACGTGTTCAAACCCCCCTCCCGCCACTGTAATGCATCGTAACGTTTTACATTTTACCCCTTCTCCCACATTGCATTACGTAATACTTGAACTCCCCTTACCTACCACTAGATGGCGCAGTGCGCTCGACGCTTGTTAACCCCTAGAGCCCCGATTGGCCGATTCAGTGTGACGGCCCCGTTTTAATTTAAGTTTAATTTAATTTGTTATATTTTATTATGGTTTATTATGTTAATATGTTTTATTTTAATGATGGGTACAGTGGTATGGCAGTAATTAATGTTTTGGTGAGACAGTGTCATAATTCAATTTTTATACCTATTTTTACTAAAAATTTTTGGGACATCAACTTGTTAATCGGCTGAGGGGCCGAGGCCTGAAGGGTTAAGAAGAGTTCTTTTTGGGATCGTCTAATAAATTTAAATCAGAAGTTATGAATGGGATTATATTCCTAGTTTTAGAATATTTTGTTTAATAGTCATGCTCATTGTTATATTTTATTACAGATATTACATATGACGAACAATCCGGCATCCATTGCTCAATCTGGAGCTCAGTCGGATTTGGAAAAAGCTGAAGCAGAGGTATTATATATTTTATGCTGCTATTATTATTAAACTCTAACCCTCATAATTGGATCAATGCATGTGCAGCCCGCTGCGCATGCATTTGTTTAACCCCTCACGTTGCGAGGTAAAAACTCACCTATCACTTTTGCGCGCGACATATTTGCGCAAAAAATCGACGCGAGTCAACGGCCTTGAGAAAAACGATCATAACTTATAAACCACTAAACGGAATAAAAAAAGATAAAGAGAAAAATGATCGCATTGAAATTTGACATATAAAACATTATAACCTTATCTCGTAAAACAATTAAGATAATAATGAATAAATATTACAAAATTGGCAAACTGAAAAAAACTCGCCTATAAAATCATTTCGATTTTTTTGTAAATACAGTTTTTGTAAATATCAAAAATTGTAAATACAGTTATGTTCTTTATTAAATGCTTTACCAAAAGATATATTTTTTTTACTTATTTGCATACAAAAATACGGAAAAAATATTTATTTATTCAGCCAAGAAAAATTTTATTTATTCTCGTAAAAAAAATTTTTTTTAATTTTTAATTTGTGACTACTTATGGTATTTTTTTATATGAAATTCTTTCAAAATAACTTTATTACTACATCACTTCTTCTTAGAAATCACACCAGAACTTTGACCTTTGTCTGATATTATAGAAAAATCTAAAGTTTTGAGAGTTTCCGCGTCCGAACCTAATAATAAACTTTGAATGCCCATAATATAAAATTCGTTAGATTTTTTCAATTATATTGTCTTATCATAGACTTATTATATGTCTAATAACTAATTACTATACTCCAAAGAGTCACATTTCATCGAAAAACTATGGAAAATCGCACTTTTTTCTCTCATAGTAATTATCAAAACAAGTTTCATTTTCGCGAGCCATATTAGAAAAACAACATATAATGTTCAAAATACGCCTAATTATGTGATAACTTAGGATGTAAATGAAGCAATACCTATTTTATTAGTAAATTAAAGCGACATTACGTCATGTTTCGCGATATATAGGGATATTTCACAAACATTACAAAATAAAAACGGCCATTTTTTCGCGAGCCGTGTGTTGTTGCCAAAGTGTTTTCTTCGAAAATTCGTGAAAAACAGCAAATGGATTGTCTAAATTGAATAATCCTAATGCCTAAACTACTTAACCCGTAAGTGCTCAAGTTTTTTTTTTCGACAAACCAGCAGTTTTTTTGGATTATTATAGGCCAAACCATCAACAAGAAATGTGTTTTATAAAAATTGTTGATGATGAATGCAGGATTTTGGAAATTTTGACAGCCCCATTTTTGGGGCGCTAAGCACGGCCCGCCACGCGAAATATACTTTCCGAGTTTGTTCTGTTCTGGTTATACTAGAGGGTTAGGTAAATAATTTTACTCATTTGCAGAATTTTATTCAACATTTATGTATTTACTCTTCACTTGACAACATAAAACATATTACAATGAACATTAAAAATGTCATTTTATAAATGAAAAGTTTCGAAACAGTTCGAATGGCAACCGACATTACATTTTCGACATTTTTTTGTAGTATTTATATGGAATTGGCCACAACGTATCTGAGCATCGCTGGAAATAATAATGTGATCAACCCCATCCAGACGAACCTCATCTGAAATCCTCCTTTTTCGTGAAGCTAGCTTTAGTGGGTGGCCTATGGAGCGAACCGATGCATACTTTCGCAGATACGTTGTGACCACTGTCCTGATGAAAGTTAAAAAATCAAGATGAGCCTTTTCTTGCCCAGCTGGTGATAGTCTGTACAACTGAAATACGTTGTTCATCGATGCATTCAAAGGCCACATCAAAAGTTGCCAGTACCATTTTTTTATTGATGCTTATACGATAGCAGCCTATATTTTGATCTAGGCGATCAACCCCGCCCATGTATTAATTGTACATCTATACACAGACAGGCTGTTGAATAGACACTTTCTTCTTTTTGCTGCTTGACCAACGCTGAGCAGATTCCATGGTTGTAACACCTTCACAAGTTGATGCCGCGGTAAATACACTGTTATCATTGTAGCGAATCAGTCATGCCTGATTTTTTATGTGTAAGTTGATGGTAGCTACCGCATTTTTCTTTTTTCATTATTGGCACTGCCCTCAACGGTGCATTTTCTACTCGATTGGCTCGAATTGTACCAGACCTTGATGGCCAGATTCCTTCAAAGCTGTAAGCAATCTATAAGACGTAAAAAAATATTCATGTAAACGTGCACTGTAAAACCTGCAGGTAATTCGGCAACCAAGGTCGTAACAACAGATCCTCCAACACCTAGATCAGGATTAGTATTGCCTGTGCTAGCCCCTTGATAAGGTATGCTTTGCATAAGGTATCCCAGGCGTGTAGCCATACACCAACATTTGAATCCGAAACAACTGACTCCGAACGAAACGAATCCGAATCGAATCCGAATGATCGACTTGCCATGCATGTGCTGTTTTGTACTATGATGTCCATAATATGGGATCATCGATTCGTCATGCTAACTTCACTGTTCTGAGGCCAATACTTCAACCATTTTTGGTTAAGTTTATACCATAAAGGTTCCACTTTAGTGAACTTATCTTCAACGTCTAATGCTGCGTTATCACAAACATGTATAAATCGAAGTATATGTTCAAATCTTGACCGTGATATGGCATTAGCTACGCCAGGATGGTAAGTGTCAATTCCGGTATCCCAGTACATACGATTTCTAGCCTGAACGTTATATCCACTCAGCAAAAATATTGCAGGTACAGGGAGGATCTCTTCTTTTGTAACGCCAAGCCTTTTTCCTTCGAAGATAGCATACTTATTCGAATTTTCAACAAACAAATCAATAATTTCTTCGTCGTAGAATAATTCAAACCAATATTCAAACAATAATTCAAACAAGTTTGAATAAAATATAACATGTAAGGTATAAATATAACATATAATACAATAAAGTAAGCATAACATAACATAACATGTTATAAACACTGTAAATAAGTCAAGAATGCCTAATAAATGAAGTTTGAAATTGACATGGCAGCTCGTGCTCACCGCCCCAATAATGGGGCGTTGCAAATAATAGCTCGATAAACCTATGCTTCAAAGATCTAATTGATTTTAATTATGAAAAACTCATTGATAATAAATAAAACAATAAAATAAACCACCTTACATAGATCTACTAATAAATTATTTGATAAAAATTTACGATTTATTGCGCGACATCATAACTTTCAATAATTACACTTTTTATCTATTGAAATGACAAATGAAATGTTACCAAGTCCTCTTGTTTTTTTGTAACGTGTGTTGCCCGTATTGTAAATAAGCGATATAATTGTTTTTAAAAATAAATAAATGATTTTTGAATATCAAAAATGGTAAAAAATTAAACGTTTTAAAATTGGGGCAGTGAGCACATACGGGTTAAAAATGGAAATTACTCACTTTTATCCGGTATACACTGCACTTATATCCACAAAACACTTCACAAAACAAACATTTCGCGGAACTATACACCGCCGCGGGGTGGCCGATCGACACTGCTGTTTTGACGTCTAATGCTGACTTTTTAAATCGGCGATCGGTTAAATCGTCGTTGGCCGGCGAATGAAAGATTATTTGGCCATGTCGTCCCGCGGTCAGAAAGCATTAAAGTACGACGATTCGAATCGTAAATTGCATTTTTCGCAGCGGCGAGCGCGATATCCAAAATCGGATGTTACGGATTGTAGGCGGCCGCCATACATGTCCCCAAATGGATGTTACGTGCTCAGCGGGATATCAATCTATCTATATAAATAGAAATGTAAATGTTTGCAAATTTTTGGTTGATTTGACTAACAATATATTTTTTTTGTATGCTACGTAATAATGTCTCTTGTTACCTAATCTCTTGTTACCTACCTCTCTTGTTACCTAATCTATTGTTACCTACCTTATTTACATATTATGTCAAGGCCATATATCGAACCACGAAATATTTGTTTTTCTACAGTTATGTCAATGAGGCCGGAAACTTCAAATGACCCTCGTATTATTATATATTAACAAATATATCGTATCGTATATATTTAACAAGCAGTAGCTTAAGCTGATGAGTCTTAGTCCGGGGTTGCATTACAGTTTTTGTGGAAGTCAGTCCAGTTTGTTTTTAAAGTCTTTTACACGTTTGTTTGGCACTGATCACTTCACTATCCCTAGTGAATGGAATGTAATGCTCTCCCGAGCATTCCATTCGTTTACCACTCAACTGCTGACGAAATGTTTCTTAGGATTTGAATGAAATGATTCACGCTGGAGTTTCAGATGACGCCCACGCAGATGTGTGTTGGTGTTCATGGTGTAGATAGTCTGCTACGAAGTTACGTCATACAATGCTGTCAGGTCAAACCGGGAGCCGCCAAACTTTTCTCGTATGTTAGATGCTTCAAGTTAAAAGGCATTTTAGTCACTCTTCGCTGGACCTTCTCTAGAAGATTAATATCCTTCCTAAAGTATGGGTCCCAGATCTGATAGACAATTCGATGAGTTCGGGGTTCTTCTTAGTTCAGGGATAGTGTGCGAAGGAAGGGACCAGATGTTTTTAAACCTTCTTTTATGTTTGCAGGTAAAGCGACTCCGTCAAGTGATCAAAAGATTGGAGTCGGAAGGAGCTGAGATGTCGCAGCGATTATCAGAGTCTATGGTGGGAACGAGCGACTCAAAGGAACTTCAGGCGCTGAGGCAAGCGCTCGAAGGCAGCAAAGTGAAGTTGCAGAGGATGAAGGAAGTGTTCACAACTTCCTCGAAAGAATTCCGAGACGTATGCTACTTACTCTTAGGATACAAAATTGACCGAATTGGACAGCAATATAGGTAAATATATTTCTTCAAAGAATTAAAAATCCTCAATTCAGTAGCTTACTAAGGTCCAGTGAAATTCGGTAAAAAATCATCTAAAAGACTTTTCCTGTTCAGACCATAATTGCTATAGAGATATAAAATGAAATGAAGACTTTCGAAGTTTACTAATGTTTTACTAAAATTCAGCAAAAAATCACTTGGCTTATATATTGGTGAAATAATGTATTTTGACTTTTGCATTTCCAAGTTGATTGTGATGATGAATTGTTGATCAAATACCATACTGAGCTCTCTGCCCAGTGTCTGCTTTCCCCGGAAGTAGTAAGATGAGAAAAGAGACCGTGACTATGCGCTCTGTCAATATGAAGCATATTTAGAGAATGCAGCGTTGTCTTCAGCGTTCTGTCTTTTCTTTGCTGCACGCAGGCAATCCCAAGCTGTCCATTTTGACGTCCGCCAAATTTTGTTTATACTGGCTGACTTTTTTAATTAGTGGGTGAATCAGTACAATCAGTAAGCAACTTTTGACACAATTTTTTTGGAAAAAATAAAAAAATCTAAAGGGGGAAAAAATAAACCTAAATGAATAAAAGGTGTGTTTTTTGAAAATTTTAAAACAAAATTGTTTGCATTTGCGCCATCTAGCGGTAGGTAAAATAACGCTAATATTGTTTATTGTGATATTTTACCTACTGCTAGATGGCGCAGCGTGCTCAACGCTTCTCGAACTTTTTGCAATAGATAAGATTTACAAATTTGACAAAAAAAAACTTATAGTTTTTCTTTAAAAAAAAAGTATAAGTTGCCTATTTGCTCATACTAATTAACCCACTGCGAGGATGTCATTAAAAAACTCACCTTGTTTAGCCCCCAGACGGAAGAACAAAAATGATAATTGGCTAAATCTTTTAAATCGAAAATTGATTCCTAGTTATAACAAGACACCTGGCAAAAATAGCCATAAACATAATATATCCAGACAGTCTCTAATATTAAATATAATCATTGACATATTCTCATTATTATGCTTGACTATTATTGTGATTATTTCCTTTTATTTAATGTAGATTTTTACATCTTATTAATATTAACATGTTATATTTAACATTGTCTTTCTTATTTTCCGTATTCTATTTTAATTATTTCCTATCATTATTATTAGTTAGTAGTAACCTATTTGTAATGGTTGTGGTATTTTTTTCACTGAATTTTTAAAAAAACACACATAAAAACTTAAGAGCTCGCTGCCTTAGAATAAGTCGCTGCCTTAGAATAAGAGCTCGCTGCCTTAGTTGGGCGGCAGCAGTAAACCTATGCTAATGCTCATATTGGCCATGCTCTTTTTTTTAAATAACAATAACTGTTCCATATTTTTTAATTTATGATAAGACATGCTTTGTAAATGTGTTGATTGATTAAATAAACTAAATACTTGAAACTTAGTGAATTTTCATGGTATTGTATCTCAAATTGTATTTACCTAATATAAATTTAAGCACTTTATATTACATGCCATTGATATAATATGTGAACATTCATTTTCTTTCCTTTTTTTTTTCTAGGCTCACAAGCATATATGCGGAATCGCCGGAAGAGTACTTAAATTTCACATTAACCGACGGCGAGATAGAAATGGTGCAAACTGACTATCTTTCTACTATCAACGAGCTGGTGAATCTGCATCTTCACCAGCATCAGTCACTTCCTCTATTCCTCAGCGCGCACACCATGGAGCTGTTCAACAGAACCACTATGATGCAAGAAGTCGAAGAAGAAGAAGAAGAAGAAGAGTAGTGACATTTAATAATAAAAACAAGCCAATGGTCCTGACTGATTTTTTTTCATGAACTAAAATTGGAATTACTTCAGGAATGAGACAGACCAACACGACAGTATACCGAGTTAACAAATAGTAGGCGCACTCTCGAGTAGCAACTTGTTGCAGGGATAGTATGCAAGGAAAGGGAGCAGAAGTATGCATTACGACAGACGCCTGTAGTTGGCATTATGTGTGGGTGGGGTTTGTAAAATTTCTCAAATGTTTGAATATCTGCATCCGCGGAGTAATGGCCATATATTATTATTATATATATTTAACAGGCAGGCAGCTTAAGCTGATGCGCCTGAGTCCGTGCTTGCATTACAATTTCTGTGAAATAAGTCCAGTTTATTTTTAAAAGTCATTGACGCTATTGGCATTGATCACTTCATATAGCGGCCATATGCAAGGCCTTAGGCCCAAGCCAGACATAACGGGCGCAGACGGGACGCAGACCCGAATTTTTAAGAACATACGGTGTCTGCGCCTCGTCCTTTCTGTATCTTTTGCGTTGCATCTTCTATACATTTTGTATGAAAGTTCTTTAAACGGACTCCGCGTCCGGTGTCTGAGTATTACGTCCATTGTTTGTGGCTTGCGCCTTAGGCTTCTTGTCCATGACACATTTTCAACATAAGGCGTGTTAGCCGCGACGTAGAAGAAAAAGTGATCTTTTGTCCACTACACCTCTTAAACCTTTAATTTGTGAAGTAAAATCTCGCCCGTACCGTTTCGAACATGAAACCGTCGAGCGTGAAATCGGCGTGAATCAACGGACTTGAGAAAAACGTCCATAAGTTATAAACCACTATACGGGTCATAAAAAGAAGAACTGTAATATGATCGCATTGAATATGATTTTTTTTAACTGCCCATTAGACATTTTGCCGTAGGTAGGCGATCGTCCCGAGTTAGCCACTGTCCACATTTTGTAAACAACTTCAAATCGGCGCAATAATTGTTCGCCGTGGAAACGTCCAGTGACATAGACATTCTCTCATACATTGCCATACAACACTGATACGAATTTCGCCTTAAATAAATACGTCTCGCCGAGGGGGTAATACGGTGCATACGGCAGCGGCGGCGTGCGGTGTTTCTCCTCTTTGTTCGTGGACAAGTTTCCATAGTGGTCTATTAACTGTGGATTTTCACGGCGAAAAAAACCTGTGTGGACGAGGGCTTGGGACTCGTGACGTCGTTCACTTCGATTTCAATTTTATTTTAAGAGAAACTACTGTCTATCATTATGCCAAGAACGGAATATGAAATGAATGATTGTCACTTTTTCAGCACAGAACTACCAATCGAACATAAAGCGACATAATTTAAGACCAGACAAAATGTTTTTAAACTAATTCAGATTATTTAATGTGCGGCAATTAGTTTTTGTGCCGAAAAGATACGATCCTTCATTTTACATTCCACTCTACGCACTGCTCTGTCTCGTTCGCATAAACTATTTTCTGATATTAGTTAACGAAGAAATAAAACGCAATTGCGCTCAATGTTTATTCATCGTTAAATAATTAATTAAATAACTTTTTGTACATTACTTTTTCAAGTATTAAAGATGATAATAACAGATATGTCAAAGAATTGTATTCAACCATGCAAGTAGGATATACCATGCTTACTCAATGGAGAGGCCTTTGTTGCTCAGCAAGCGGACTTATTGAAATGATCCTAACTTTTTGCTCAAGGTGACGTAAATCAATGGTGATGTGTAAAAGAAAAAAAAATACCTCACATTAAAAAGTTGCATCAAAATATCACATAATGGTACGAGAAGGGGGCTCAGTATATTTTGTGATTTAGGAGTTCATATTGTATAGGAGGTCATAGCGGGCAAGAGGTCTTTCGAATCATGCAAGAGACAAAGATTTGCAGCGTGAAAGAGACTGTGATGTACCAAATTTAAAAATGCATACCCCCTTGTGCGGATCGGATCGAAACATCCTTCTGTTAGGTTCCTGATACTTCGAATCGAGTTTAAAGTAGATTTGGATGTATTTTGGATTTTGGCATAAAAGAGCAAGGCTTTTGCAAAAGCTGATACTTTCAGACACTATTTTGCTATAGAATGTCGGGTTACAGTCAACAGGCCAGATTTCGGGACACCTGGTGCTGGCGTGTTAGAAAAGATGAAATTTTAATTAGTACCCGTAAAGTGTTTTGGAAAAGCTGAAACGTAATCAGTAGACAGTGGATGCAATAAACTACTCGAAACAAATGGTCAGATTGATTAATAATCGAACGCATGGCGCCAGCATGTCTGTACCATTATATTGCACGGCACAGTAGACCGATACGTCATAGACCGATGCTTGACATGTACAGAGATGCTGATGCCACGCGTTCGATTAAGAAGCAGTCTGACCGTATGTTTCGAGATCTTTATTGCATGTACATTTTCAGCTTTTCCAAACACTTTGGGATATTAATTAAAATTACACCTTTTCTAGTATGCCAGCGCCAGGTGTCCCGAAACCTAGCCTGGTGACTGTACCCCGGCATTCTATGGCCAAAATAATGTCTGATCTGAAAGTTTCAGCTTTTCCAAAACTCTTTCATTTTTTGTCGCTGGCTCTTCGAGTAATAAGTGCTAGCTTGCAGGCACCACCACGAGAGTGTAACCAGAATCTCATTTTCCGTCGATCTCGCGAGGCGCGAAGCGAGACACGGACACGAGGTTAGAGGCGCGAGTATAAATTTTAATGAGCAATATATTACACAGATATCTTTGAGTCGCGTCTATATAAAGGGGCAAACATTTTATCGTACGCGTCCGTAAGCCGCGGCTTATGGACGCGACTGAAAGGTTATCTGTGTAATTAATTTCTATTGAGCCGTGCACATTATCGGACGTCAGTCGCGGACGTGACCTTGAGGCTTCGGACGTACGATAGAGATCTGGCAAGCCGCGTCCCAAACGCATACTGTTCAGTCGCGTCCATAAGCCGCGGCTTACGGACGCGTCCCGGCGTCCGAATATATGATAGGGCGTTTACACTCTCGCGCGAGGCGCGAGGCGAGACGCGGGTGCATATGTAAACAAACGGAACAGAGGCAAAGCTTCTAGCGGCGTACAAAATGTTTACCTACTTTGCTAGAAGCTTTGCCTCTGTTCCGTTTGTTTACTATATGGTTTCGCGTCTCGCCTCGCGCCTCGCGCGAGAGTGTAAATGCCCCATTGCACTCGCGGGAGGCGCGAGGCGAGGCGCGGGACGAAGCGCGAGACGAGAGCACAGTAAATATAGTTAATATTTACATTTACTGTGACGAGAGTGTGAACCTCGTCACAGTAACGCCTCGTCTCGCCTCTCGCGGCGCTCACGCGAGCGCCGCGAGGGCGGTCTTTTGGGCACGAGTCAAAGGACCTCGCGACGAATAGTCGGGGAGCCAGCGACAAAAAAGCGCAAGACTTTTGGAAAACTAATACTTTCAGAGCGAGAGTGTAAATCAGATAAGAGGGATAGTAGACTAGTTCCCTAATAAGTCTGTGGATAGTAGCAACGAGGACGAACAGCCAGTTGTATGCGATGCATAGATGAAGATGATGGCTGGAGTCAGAGAAACAGACAACTGTGTGGGCGGCGGAGAGAACTATTATGCTAGCAGTACACTCTCGCCGAGTGTTGTCGCCGAGACATTTGCCGAGGCGCCGAGAGCCGAGGTGGGCAAAGTTCACTCTCGCCCAACGTCCAATGTCTCGCCCAATGTCCCTCGAGGCGATACATTTGCCGAGAGGGCAGGTAACCAAGTGGTGCAAAGTACACTCTCGCCTCTCGGCTTGTCATTAATCTAGTCCGAGAGAGCGATTCATCAAGAAGTGGTTTACATTTTTGCTGAACTACTAGCACTTGCAGTAATGGAAGTTTTTTTTATTTGTATGTTGCGGATGAGTAGGGTCCTATATACATGGTTCACCCTGATAAACTTCCAAAAACTTAAGATTAAAATCGTTTGAACTGTCCATTTCAATATTAATATATTAATTGAGAGTAAAAGAGAAAAAAAACCACTTCACAACACAACACAAGAGAAAAAATAAACTACGTAGACACGAGGCTGGCGAGAGTGAACTGGGGGTCTTTATGGCTCTCGGTTTCGCCCCGCGTTTCTTTTGACTCGTGCAAAAAACCGACATTCAAGCGAGCGCCACGAGGCGAGGCGAGACTTGCCGAGGGAGGAACGGGGGACCGAGACATGCCCAGTACATTCTCGCATCAGTTAGGCGAGGCGTGGCGAGGCGAGGCAGCCGAGGGCGCACGTGGGGCGCACGAGACAGGCCAACGCGAGGCGAGAGCTACAGTACACACTCGATCTCGCATGTCTCGGCGAGAGTGTACTGGAGGCATTACGAAACACGTCTTTTCCACTGATCATATAAATAGTATTTTCGAAGACTGGCTTCAGTGTATAATTTGCCAACTGTGGATGCACGAAAATTGCACCAAATTTGACGGCATGTATTCAAAATGTGGACAAAAAAAATAATTGATTTTTCAATTATTTTTTAAGGCTAATAGAATTTAAAAAGGTTACATTTTTGGTACATTATAGCGTAACATTAAAATTTTAATTTAAAATTAAAGTTACAATATACCTACATGCGGTTTTATTATTACTGTACATTGAAAAAACTATGGACTTACCCTGAAAGTGTAAATGAGCTATTGTGGAGGCAGACCGGAATTGACCGGAATGAACCTGGCGCCTACCTCCAGCAACAAAACGCGAAGCATCTTAATGGCTAAAAGTTTAAGCCAATCACAGACTTTAACTTAACCAATCAGAAGCAGCTAAAATAGCGTTTTGCAGAAAATCCAATATGAGGAATATTTTTTAACTGGACACCAACATTATAATTGTAAATCGTCCATCATCTCTGTTGTATATCACTTTTTCGGCTTATCTGCGAATATCTCAATTGTTTATTTCTGTATTTGTTGCATTAGATATTGTTTGTTTTTGTATTTCTGTGCTGAATAAAAAAAACTGCATGAGGTCTTTTTATTAAATTGGACATAATATTATTACACAACTTGAACTCGTGGCCCGCCAATGTAAATATGCTCATGCCCGCTCCACCACTCGCTCCACACCTTGCTACGTTGCACCATGTCCGCTCCACGGCAATATTGCTACGTTGGAAGCGAGTCGGCACCACTATGACGTTAGAAAAATGTATGGGAAAGAACGAGAGGGACATAGGCGATGCGGCCAACGCTGGCGAACGTGTGGAAGCGGGCATCACTTCGGTCTGGCAGCTATCAAGGATCCCACTTTAGAATGTTCAAAATTTTACTATACATAGCTGATGATATTATACAGCACATGTAAAAAGTGCGAGGGGTTGTTATTTCTTAAATAATAGATATTAATTCCCAAACTCGGGCCCGCGCTCCGCCGATGACTGTATATAATGGTCATAGCGGCCGCTCAAGCTTCCGTCTGGCAGGCATCAAAAATCCCACTTTAGGAAACTCAAAATTTTACTATACATAGATGATGATATTATATATCACATATAAAAAGTGCGTGAGGTCGTTTTTTCTTAAATTGGAGATATTCATTTCCAAACACGGCTCCGCGCCCCGCCGATGACTATGTAATGGTCGTGGCGGACGCTGAAACATCTGGCTCGGTCTGGCTCAGTCTGGCTGGCATCGAGATTCCCACTTTAGGAAGCTCAAAATTTTACTATACGTATATAGCTGATTATATTATACATCACATATAAAAAGTGCGCTAGGTCGTTATTTCTTAAATTAGAGATATTACTTCTCAAACTTGGGCCGGCACTCCGCCGAGTTAATATGCAATGGTCAAGACAGCCGCTCAAATGTTGGGCCGCCGCATCAAAGGTAATTCAGATTGATTTTTGTTGCTGGTTTTATAGGCATCGAGAATCCCACTTTAGGAAGTTCAAAATTTTACTATACATAACTGATGATATTATACATCACATATAAAAAGTGCGTGGGGTCGTTATTTCTTAAATTGGGTAGGTATATTAATTCCCAAACTCGGACCCGCGCCCCACAATTTAAGAAATAACGACCCCACGCACTTTTTATATGTGATGTATGTATAATATCATCAGCTATGTATAGTGAAAATTTGAACGTTTTCATAGGTCATAGGGCATGCTGACAAATGCGTGCACAGGTTGAATCGGTAGGCAGTGGCGAATTTTTTCGGGAACCTCTGCTTCGCTGCGTAAATGCTGCGTTCCGTAACTTTGTCACTTCTTCCTGGCCACACTTCTTCGTCTTGTAGACGTATCCAAGACGTATCTTTTCACGTATGTGTGATAATAATCATGATAACTCATTTTAAGGTAGTGACAGCGTTGACTGAGCCGTCGAGTAACGAAACATTTACGGGCGTATACACAACAGTAATTAATGGACGCCTCCTTACCTACTCCGCTAAATATGACATGCATAATTCGTATTTCCTGCGTGAGCTTTAATATTTATTTTCAGTTGTAACAGGATTCCCGTGTTGTCATTGGTGTAATGATATTGACTTGCTATATGCAAAGCTATATGTACGTACGTACGTACGTATGGTTATATATACCGTTTTCTGACGCCAACTTCAGTGACCGAATTGCGTGCGAATTGCCTTGTTGGCTGTCATTTCTTTGTTTATTTAATTTACGTGTAATTTACCAGAAAACTGTGCCTGAAAATCTGACTGACTGCTAAGTGCATCACGTATTTATAAATTTATAAAATGGGTTCCGAAGATCCGCATTTGAATTTACACGAGGTGAACGATAATTTTCGACAAAGCCTTCTGGACGAAGAAGATGTGGATATCGATAAATATATGCTAGGGTACAGGGAGTTAATCAAGTGAGTGCGTTCGTATTTTACGATATTATATCAGTAGGCGGCCATGTTGGAGTTTTTTTAAAAAATATTTTTGCTTTTCATAAATAACAGGAAAAAGTGCAATGACAATTTGCATATAGGTACTGCAGAGAATTTTGAAGATGTGGGAATTTAAAAGGTTTTTATAACTATTTTAGGGAAATTCCTCAGGTCCAGGGTTATAGTTCCACTGCATCAAATATGAAGATTTTTTAGTGGCTTAACCCCTGGGTGGCCATGCCCACCGATCGGCGTTTTTTGTATTATATCTGTATTTATGCAATTATCGGTTCTATTTCTTCCTCCACTGCGGCAAAAGCCTGTCATTGAAGCCTGCCATTGAATAAGCCACCAGTATATTAGTATGCTTGCACACACCTTCTACAAAGAAATTTTCGAGGGCTTTGATAATTTTGCGTGGAATGACTGGCTTCCAAAAGGTGAATTCAGGAAAATTTCGTTTTGCAATTTTAAAAAAAATAATCACCAGTAACGATTAGTAATGCATATAACGCTTAGTAACACATAACATTTAGTAACGCATTAGTAACGATAAGCGCACAGTAACGATTTATATGCGATTTGACTGTTCGCTGCGTGCGGTCACGAGTGGCGGTCGCGAAAGAGACATTATTTTAATGTCAAATGTGGGATATTATTAGTTTTTAGGTTTCCGGGCAATTATTCTATGTTGGATTGCATTTTTTATGATCAAGAAAATGGAAATTTGCATCCTGTCTTTTTCACCATTTCTCGTGTTTTTGAATTTTTCCAGCTATTTATTAATTTCTTACGGAGGCATACTTTTGTTTTATTTTCAATAACAACGCATGTATAGTTTTTAAATATATATACGCAATTAATTAATTAATTTTATTTTAAAATGCATTTTTTCCAATTTACGAGTATTAAACGTGTTCCAGAGTTCATAAAGTATAATCTGTCGACCATGACGTTCTCCTTGCACATTTAAAATCTTGTCATTTCTCCGAGCCCGTAATTAAATTACTGTTCCCCAAGGTACTGTCTTATCCCTGCTTTTTTCTCTGTTGAAACTCAATATACAATATATACAACAACATACAATATATACAACAACATACAATATATACAATGCCATTAATACAAAATACAATCTCTATGCCAACGATGTCCAAATCTATTCTCACTTCTGCCCAGAAGGCAACGATGCAGCTATAGCTTCTATTAACGCTGATTTTGCGATGTTATCCAACTGGTCCAAATCCCATCGCTTGCTCCTAAATCCGTCCAAGACGCAAGATATCATAATCGGCAGCAGCTATTTCACCTCGAGCATCGATATAAACTCTACCAAGGATTGGCATAGGTGCAGATGAGGTCCCAACCAGCTCCCAGTTAAAAATCTTGGTGTATATATACCTTGACCAGAATCTTCCGTGGCAGCCACACATCGAGGAGATGAGAGGTAAACTCTTCGGCCGCTTTCACGCACTAAAGAAACTAAAGAATTTTCTCCTCGAGGAAAGCAAAATCACAATCTGCCAATTTATTCTCCTCCCTCTCCTTAATTGTTCAGATGTTGCCTTTCTCGATATCAAGAAAGATGTAAGATACAAGGGATGAAAGACTACAAAAAGTCTGCATTCGTTTTATTTATAACCTAAGAAAGTATGACCGCATTACGGAGTACATAAGGAGACTTCACTGGCTGACGACCCGAAAGAAGAGATTCGAGAGTCCTCGGTTTGCTCTTCAGAATCTTGGAGGTCACTTGGACCTATCTCATAAGAAGGTTAAATGTTCTATCATTTCATGGGCGCTACCTACTGCTCTCGATCCCTACTGGTCAAACTAGTGATTTCTACTGAAACTCTTTCACCGTACGTGGAGCCCATCTCTAGAATGCTTTACCCACGCATGTAAGTACAGCACCGAGTTTGTATTGCTTCAAATGCAGGCTCAAATAATACACAAAATTTTACCCAAAAAAAAAACCGACTCCATTTTTTTTATAAGTGCAGCAGCCATGTCATGGTGATACTTGAACGGGCTATCATAATTCAAATTCAAATTCTTTATTTTACAAAAAATCATAATAACAGTTACAAATAAATGAAACCTAACCTAACTGGATCGCAGGAGACGTCCGCACTAAGGTAGGCTCAGATTCGTATAATTAAGTACTGCCTAATGCTACTAAATAAAAAAATACATTGACGAATGCCATGAAAAATATAATCAAGTAAACTAAAATTTTAGTAAAAAATAAAATTTCAAATAATCTTAAAAGGTATGTGATAATAAAAATATAAAGAACAACAAGCATGCCAATCATAAATATATGGTAGGTGAATAATAATGTGTTAGGAATGGTAATTAATTGAATGCTTATACGTTTTTTTTTGTCTGTGCTGTTACCGTTGAGGAGTTCCCTCGTTGGAAGCCAACCCTGGGTGCCGCAGTCCTGTCTTGGTGAAACTTAGAACAGGCTGTCGTAATCGAATGCATATACAAAATTTCGTGTCTGTGCTGTTGACCGTTAAGTGGTCCCCTTGTCGGGAGCCAACCCTGGGTGCAGTCGCCATGTCATGGTGAAACTTAGAACGGGCTATCATAACTGAATGAGTACACAAAATTTCGTGTCTGCGCTGTTGACCGTTGACGAGTCCCCTCGTCGGGAGCCAACCCAGGGTGTAGAATCAGGTCATGCTTACCATAAAAAAAATAATTGTCATCGGAATTTAATCAACATGTACATTGTCAACTTCATATGATAATATTTGAGGACTTCCCTCAATTCCTTATGGATCTCATCATCAGAACAGGATTTTGAAAAAATGGGACCAATCTGCAAGTACGTATATCCTTTCAAATAAAAAAATTAAAAAATCAAATCGGTTCATAAATGCCAGACTTCTGAGGTAACAAACATTTAAAAAAGATACAACCGAATTGATATCCTTCTTTTTTTGAAGTCGACGCACCCTAAATTTCTCTAGTCCCCTTCCCTTGCTTTTATTTTTTTTTATTTTATGGTTTATTTCCTGCTGGAATATACGAGGCATGTTAAATACGAGGGTCATCCAGAAAGTAAGGTTACAACATTTATGTAAGATTGAAAAATGCTTTTATTTAATTGAAATTCACAGGAGACTTCACAAATATATTAAACTATTTATCAACATAATCGCTGTCGAGAAGGAGACATCTTTTTAGTTGGGGCATTAGCTTTTGTATTACAGTGTCATTGACCTCCGCCGCCAGCTCTTTCAGCCACTTCTTTATAGCTTCCTCGTCCTGATCGCTGTAAAAACGTTTCTCACCCAAAAACTCCTTTAGTTTAGTGAAAAGTCGGATAAATTTGGGGAATAGGTGACAACATCCCGTCCAAACGATGTCAGCAGCTTCTTTGAAACTCAGCCTCAGGATCCCTTGTAACCTTACTTTCTAGATGACCCTCTTACATATTAGTGACTGCCTTTATAAGTGATTTTAGTTCCCACCTGTCCCCCAGTTCCCACCTGTCCCTATGAGTGTTAGTTAATTCTTCAAAAAAAATATATTGTTGTGTTTAAATTATGAATGTTTAAGTGGAAACATGTAATTAGCTTTATTTTTTTTAACTTAATAATTCTGTAACAAATTTATTGTAACAGCTGTATGTTTCCTTAAAAATAATAAAATAAAAAAATAAAAAATAATATTTTTTCTTATTTTTACTGCAAAAGATGTTCTCCCATTAGGTTAAAATTAGCCATAAGATATTGCTTCAAAGCAGTAGTCTCGCCAATTTGTTTATCAAATAAAGCGTCTATTATTATTATTATTATAAGCCACCAAAAAATCTTCATAATTGAGACAGTGAAATTCTATACTGTAACCATTCCCTGTAAAATTGGTTTTCAAGACACTTCCTAATACTTTATATAATCAATGTTACCATCACTGCGGTGTATTATATCTAATGTTGACGAAGATACACTTCAAATAAAATTTAACTTGAAATGCACATTTTTCAGATTCCTAAACCTGATCGGAACCATATTTTCATTTGTGAGCAGCGATGTGACATCGAAAATAGAAATAATGGAGAAGCATTGCGTCGGAGAAGACTGCCACAACTACAGCTCCTTTAAAAAAATGATGAAATACGAGAAAGAAACAGGACTGCACGAGAAAGACGGTTTTGTCTCCGGATCGAGAACTATGCTGCGTCTGCACCGCGGGCTCGGTTAGTATTGTCATTATTTAGCCGCTGGAATTCCAATACCACCGATCGGTGGTTTTCTGTTGTGGTAATTTGCAGACGGCCAATCTCCGTATTTATACATGCAATTATATGCAGTTATATGCAATTATATGCAGTATTTGCCTTCATTGAATAAGCCACCGTTATATATTAGTATGCCTGCACTAACACCCCCCACAAACAAATTCTAATGCTGCATTCACAGGTTGGCGAATGTTCGTGTTACAGATTAGGTAACGTATAAGATGCGGATTTTCAAAGAAATAAAGAGCTAGCTGACAGCTCGCAGCTGTGAAAATCACGTCAAAAATAAAAGAGGTGCGAAGAGTGCGCAGTACTGCGCAGACGCAGCTCGCAGGCTGACAACCACAGCTCGCAGGCTGTCAACCACAACCATATTTTGTGGTACGGTGACGTTGGCGTACCTGCCATAAGAGTTTTCCATATATATTTCCTAATAGTTGTTTACACCCACTTGGACAGGAACATTCGCCAACAAGTGGAGGGGGCGGGCATAAAGGATTGGTCTTGAGTTTCATTCCCATGACTGGCTGTCTAAGGATAAAACAGCAGTTCCCAAACTTTTTGCAGCTAAACTAGGGACACGATACTTTTGTACTCGATACTTTTTAAATCAATACTTTTACTCAATGAGTACTTTTTGGCAAGTATCGTATCGAATCAATCTTATGAATGATTTTTAAAACTAGGCCTTATGACTCACGTTTATGCCTGCCGATTAAAAAATAAAAAGATGTTTTGCTTCATTCATTCATCATGGTACACAGTAATTTGAACTTTATTTGTTGAAAATAAAATTCATTGTTATCGTCTTTACGTTGAGGTTCGACCACTCAACTTTCACCAGTGTTGCCAATTTAGCGGCTTTGTCATTAGAACCCCTCAAGCACGTAACATCCATTTGGGGACATGTATGGCGGCCGCCTAACAATCCGTAACATCCGATTTTGGATATCGCGCTCGCCGCTGCGAAAAATGCAATTTACGATTCGAATCGTCGTACTTTAATGCTTTCTGACCGCGGGACGACATGGCCAAATAATCTTTCATTCGCCGGCCAACGACGATAACATCGACCGCCGATTTAAAAACTCAGCATTAGACGTCAAAACAGCATTGTCGATCGGCCACCCCGCGGCGGCGTATAGTTCCGCGACGTGTTTGTTTTGTGAAGTGTTTTGTGTATATAAGTGCAGTGTATACCGGATAAAAGTAAGTAATTTCCCTTTTTAAGTAGTTTAGCCATTAGGATTATTCAATTTCCACAATCCATTTGCTGTTTTTCACGAATTTTCGAAGAAAACACTTTGTCAACAACATACGGCTCGCGAAAAAATGGCCGTTTTTATTTTGTAATGTTTGTGAAATATCCCTATATATCGCGAAACATGACGTAATGTCGCTTTAATTTACTAATAAAATAGGTATTGCTTCATTTACATCCTAAGTTATCACATAATTAGGCGTATTTTGAACATTATATGTTGTTTTTCTAATATGGCTCGCGAAAATGAAACTTGTTTTGATAATTACTATGAGAGAAAAAAGTGCGATTTTCCATAGTTTTTCGATGAAATGTGACTCTTTGGAGTATAGTAATTAGTTATTAGACATATAATAAGTCTATGATAAGACAATATAATTGAAAAAATCTAACGAATTTTATATTATGGGCATTCAAAGTTTATTATTAGGTTCGGAAGCGGAAACTCTCAAAACTTTAGATTTTTCTATAATATCAGACAAAGGTCAAAGTTCTGGTGTGATTTCTAAGAAGAAGTGATGTAGTAATAAAGTTATTTTGAAAGAATTTCATATAAAAAAATACCATAAGTAGTCACAAATTAAAAATTAAAAAAATTTTTTTTTACGAGAATAAATAAAAATTTTCTTGCCTGAATAAATAAATATTTTTTCCGTATTTTTGTATGCAAATAAGTAAAAAAAAATATCGTTTTGGTAAAGCATTTAATAAAGAACATAACTGTATTTACAATTTTTGATATTTACAAAAACTGTATTTACAAAAAAATCGAAATGATTTTATAGGCGAGTTTTTTCAGTTTGCCAATTTTGTAATATTTATTCATTATTATCTTAATTGTTTTACGAGATAAGGTTATAATGTTTTATATGTCAAATTTCAATGCGATCATTTTTCTCTTTATCTTTTTTTAATCCGTTTAGTGGTTTATAAGTTATGATCGTTTTTCTCAAGGCCGTTGACTCGCGTCGATTTTTTGCGCGCGAATATGTCGCGCGCAAAAGTGATAGGTGTTTTTACCTCGCAACGTGAGGGGTTAAGCGATATTTTGACACTAACAGCGGCTTTTTATTTCCATTTAGCAACAAAAAAAACTTGCGACTTTTCTAGCGCCTTTTTGATATGGTATTTATTTCGATTATCATTTTACATTTTTTCTTACCAATAGCAGCAACATCGGTCCTCTCCGAACGTTTATTTTCAAAGGCAGGCAGTACCTACAATAACAAAAACATGAAACCGATTAGCGCCAAAAGCGGCTACATAAACCTATTTTAAGGTGCCACAGAGGAAGAGTGGGAAGTTTAATAACGTTTAAAGAAATAATTAATAAACGTTGATTTGTCCATTTACATTTTTTTTTTTATTTTATTGTTAACCCGCTGAGCACGTAACATCCATTTGGGGACATGTATGGCGGCCGCCTACAATCCGTAACATCCGATTTTGGATATCGCGCTCGCCGCTGCGAAAAATGCAATTTACGATTCGAATCGTCGTAGTTAATGCTTTCTGACCGCGTAACGACATGGCCAAATAATCTTTCATTCGCCGGCCAACGACGATAAAATCGATCGCCGATTTAAAAAGTCAGCATTAGACGTCAAAACAGCAGTCTCGATCGGCCACCCCGCGGCGGCGTATAGTTCCGCGAAATGTTTGTTTTGTGCAGTGTTTTGTGGATATAAGTGCAGTGTATACCGGATAAAAGTGAGTAATTTCCATTTTTAAGTAGTTTAGGCATTAGGATTAGTCAATTTAGACAGTCCATTTGCTGTTTTTCACGAATTTTCGAAGAAAACACTTTGGCAACAACAAACGGCTCGCGAAAAAATGGCCGTTTTTATTTTGTAATGTTTGTGAAATATCCTGATATATCGCGAAACATGACGTAATGTCGCTTTAATTTACTAATAAAATAGGTATTGCTTCATTTACATCCTAAGTTATCACATAATTAGGCGTATTTTGAACATTATATGTTGTTTTCTAATATGGCTCGCGAAAATGAAACTTGTTTTGATAATTACTATGAGAGAAAAAAGTGCGATTTTCCATAGTTTTTCGATGAAATGTGACTCTTTGGAGTATAGTAATTAGTTATTAGACATATAATAAGTCTATGATAAGACAATATAATTGAAAAAATCTAACGAATTTTATATTATGGGCATTCAAAGTTTATTATTAGGTTCGGACGCGGAAACTCTCAAAACTTTAGATTTTTCTATAATATCAGACAAAGCTCAAAGTTCTGGTGTGATTTCTAAGAAGAAGTGATGTAGTAATAAAGTTATTTTGAAAGAATTTCATATAAAAAAATACCATAAGTAGTCACAAATTAAAAATTAAAAAAATTTTTTTTTACGAGAATACATAAAATTTTTCTTGGCTGAATAAATAAATATTTTTTCCGTATTTTTGTATGCAAATAAGTAAAAAAAAAATATCGTTTTGGTAAAGCATTTAATAAAGAACATAACTGTATTTACAATTTTTGATATTTACAAAAACTGTATTTACAAAAAAATCGAAATGATTTTATAGGCGAGTTTTTTCAGTTTGCCAATTTTGTAATATTTATTCATTATTATCTTAATTGTTTTACGAGATAAGGTTATAATGTTTTATATGTCAAATTTCAATGCGATCATTTTTCTCTTTATCTTTTTTTAATCCGTTTAGTGGTTTATAAGTTATGATCGTTTTTCTCAAGGCCGTTGACTCGCGTCGATTTTTTGCGCGCGACATATTCGCGTGCAAAAAAGGTGAGTTTTTACCTCGCAACGTGAGGGGTTAATGTACCTACCATTTGCTCAACCAGTTTATGTGCTCATTTATATAGTCCATGTCCCCAATCCACAATAATAAAACCAAACACAAAAAATTCCTAAGTACCGATATTTTGGGGTATCGATACTTTCTATTCGATACCGTGTCACTAGCTATCACCCATAAAGCGGGTTAGATATTATTAAGTACCCCCAAAAAAGTTTACTTAAAAAAACAAATCAGCTGTTATATTTTTTTCTTTGGTTCCCTGCTATTGTTTTCATTGTGACTATTGTCAAAAATCCACTATCAAGCCTGTTGCAAGTAAGTAGCCCCTTTCAAGTTGTGGCAAATAGGATCAGTATTTTCAAGGTTTTTTCGATAATGGATACTCGCCAACAATCTTTCGCCAAAATGTTACTAGTTGTGTGTTTTCAAAATTTATTTTCGGTGTGTTGTTTTCGCAAAGTCTAAGAAATTGTGCTTTGGCTTCAATTTCAGTTTGGAAATTTTCCTACATCCTCCGAATAGGGCCTTAGCACCATTTACTCGGCGATTTTCCAAATCAGGACAATATTTGCCGATAGAATGTGCTACTGATGACAAGTGGAGAGTTATTTCATCGGTTAACCCTTAGAAGGCCAGCCATGGGAATGAAAATCACAACAATATGTTCTCAACCCTCAAAAATTTGTTTGTAGGGGGCATTATTTCATGCATTCTGATATATAATGGTGGCTTATTCAATGGAGGCGACTTTTACCGCGTATAATTACATAATTGCATAAATACGGAGATCGGCCGACCGCGAATCGTCTCAACAGAAAGACCACCGATCGGTGATATTGGCATCCCAGCGGTTAATGAGCAATTTTATAATCCACTAACCAATCCTCAATTGTTAGTGATTAGGTATATGAGCCGTTTTCTTTGAAAGTGGTGAAAGTCCATTTTGACAAAAAAATAGTTAATGATAAAAAGGAACACAATTTACTATTAACTTTTTGTTAAAAGCTTTTCAAAAAAATCTTTTAAAATTTCCATTGTTTCTATCATTACAAATTTTCATAGTTAATGAAGTTACAAATATAATTACTTTAAAAATGGTGTAAGTCTACATTTCCCAAAGAAATACTACTATTTAGTTCAAAATTGTACTACATGTTTTCTTTAGTGCAATTTTATATTGTAAATGATTCCCAGAAATTTCCCAGAATTTTGGTTTTTCCCCATTTATTATAGAATATAAATGCCTTAGAAGATGCAATTAAAACTCTTAGAAGATGCAATTCTAAGAAGGCGAAAAAATATCAATGGTGAAGAAATAAATTGGTTGAAGATATGTTGAATAAGGGTTTTAAAAAGCAAACAATATTACAATATTCTATAAAACTTCATTTCGTAAGAATGAGGATTTAAAATCACTAAATTGATTGCCCTCACGCAACGGCGGATCCAGGGGGGGGGGGGTCATTGGGGTCATGACCCCCCCCTGGGGCCTGGGCTGGGCATACGTCGACCACTGATAATTTTTGTAGAATCTATAGATTGTATTTATTTTATTAAACTATTTGATTTGTATTTATTTTTGTAATTTTGGAGCCATAACTGCAGTATCCGAAGAACGCGGTTCCGGAAGCATTCAAAAAACTTGCCCGCAACCTCACCAGATTAAAAAGGGACAAAATCCGTAAAGTCATAGGTACTATGACAGGCCACTGTCCCCTAAACAAACACCTGTTTGCCATAGGTGTGACGGACAGCCCTCTATGCAGAGGATGCATGGAGGAAGAAGAAACGCCACAGCATGTGCTCATGAAATGCAGGAGCGTGGCAGAGCAACGGGCAAGAATACTACAATCTCCAGCATCTGTCCCGGAGGCCTGTAGCAACCCAAACAGGCTGCTAACCTTCTGGGACAGCCTGGGTTGGCTGGAGTAACATAAATAGAAACATGAGCCACGCACAACGGCCCAATCAAGAGGTCAAGTGCGGGAAAAAGCCCAGACAAACTAACTAACTAACTAACTGCAGTATAGGAACCTCTCCTGGATTGTTGATTTTTAAACGTCACCGGACTATATTCGCCACGCAGATTTTGAATCTTCAATAATCTTTTGTCGCTCTCAATAAAAGCGAGATATAGGCACTTAAAGTTTGCATAATAAACGCCAACACAACGTGTCAGAAGTAGTGTAGGAAAATAGTCTATATATTGCGAGTTCTCTAATCTCGATTACAATTCGCGATATTACAAAAATGATGGCACGGTTTATATCATCATTTCATCGCATTCGAAAAATTTACAGATGATTGATTTATGATGATTAAATTTACAGATGATTGATTTATGATGATTAAATTTACAGATGATTGATTTATGATGATTAAATTTACAGATGATTGATTTATGATGATTAAATTTACAGATTATCCCTCCAATACATCATGACTATTTTCATATCATTTAATGAAATGAAATCATCATAATGAAAAAAGTTAAAATATATTAATAGTAAGAGTATATATCATTTTGGTTGAATGGTAAATGTTGAAATAGCCTTTTTTTGCTATATATATATTTTTTATTGTTGAAGTATTTAATAAAAATTTCATAAAAAGAAATTGTTTTATTTCAATTGAGATTAATATTTTGTAAATGTAAGATTTTTACTTTTTGCTGACTTTGAAAGTGGTGTAAGTCCTTATTAAAAGTATATTTTTTTGTTAATCATATTTAAAAAATGTTACATTATAAATTTTAATCTATTTAATACTTAAAAATACAAAACTAGTGTAATAACATATATTCATATTTTTCAAATTATTAAGTGCAAAACCTTAAATATCTCCATATAAAATCAATTACACTTACACCACTTTCAAATAAAACGGCTCATATAGTTAGTTCGGATAGATGATATTGTTTTGTGACTAAACAATGATCCAATCCTTGTCCTTTTATCTTTAACCCTTAGAAATCCCATTTTACCGCTTTAAGGGTACCCCCAGGTTGGGAATCACTGGTTTAAAATCAGCAGGGGAATCAACTTTAAGTGATTTTTTAAAATAACCAGATTATAAACTTTTTAATCTGTTTTTCATAGTCTGATTTAAAGATAATTTAGTGACTTTTTTAATAATTTTGTTTCAGACTTTATCAAACTGTTTTTAAGACGGTTATCGGAATCGGGTCATCACTCGACGTCGCAATTATGCAACGAGTCATACTCGCAGACGCTAGCGCTGTATCACCCGTGGTACATCCGAACAGCAGCGACGCTGGCGATGTTGACGCTGCCTGCCAGGTCCGATCTTCTGAAAATAGTGTTCGGTTCGGACGTAAATCTCAACAATTCCCTAGCGATCCTACCAGACACGCTGAAATCGTGCGACGAGGTTTTCTCCCGCATCGAAAACTTGTACACGGAGTTTAGTTTTCATGAATTGCCCTAAGATGAGTTTGTTTTTTAAGAGGACAGGTTTGTGGGCAACGTTGGATTTCTGCCAGATAATTTAGATATTAAAAGAATAATTCATTTTATGTATTTAAAGAATATGAAATCCCTGCTTTTTAGTCACTCTTATTGTAATAACATTTCGGGACCGAAATATTAGACCTTTTAGCGTCTTACAGGAACAACTTACTTTTTTTTTTAACTGCAAATACTTAATAATTTCTCTAATTTCAAACTCCGCCAGATCCAGATAGGTCTATTTTACAGAAGGATCAATTTTCTGATAATAAGGGTGACACAATAAAAATGAATGTCATAAAAGAGAATGGGCATTTTGGGCCCACTTTTTCAATGCTGTAATCATATACCAATGGAAAGATCTTATGTAGAAAACATTTATTACTAGAACGACTGATTTCATTGAGCGGTTTCTGCGTTAAATCCTATTAAATATGGCTAATTACATAATATCCCATATGCAACTAACACATCCAGGCATTGTATTTCATATAACTGTTTAAACAAAAACCGTCCCATCGCAGAATACCTGAAACGATAATGTACATAGGAATGCTCAAGTTCGTCAGCAGTTTATGGAGGGGAAATACTGGGGTATTGTTGCTGGTACTCTGTAATGTGTCTCATGATTTCATTGCCGCTCTGTTTACTGACGTATGTAATATGCTAAGGTCGATTGACCAACGTGGTATGCCCAGTGACCGTACATCATAATATACTATGTTTTATGGATCTTCACTGCAAATAATAAATTTTAAATAAATGATTGGCATTTCGTGTAATTAGCCATATTTAAGATTCTGAACTTCAAAACTCCGAAATGGCTCATAATTGAGGTAAGTTGTAGTAGTCATAAATATTCTAGATACATTAAATAAAATACAAACGGAGCTGCCATGGAATTCACCGACCGAAGTCGGGGCCCATCATATAGTGTTATTACACTTTTTGGGGGGTGAGCAGTGGATTCCGGTCTAACGACCGGCTGTGGTAGGTTTAGGACAGCAGTCTTGCCACATGTGAGCGTTCACCTTACCACCCATTCACTCCCCCTTCGAAGCCATAGAAATCTTCGAAGCCAGAGAGATCTTTCCGATGGTAAATACATTATTGTTATTGGAGAGGTGAGCCCAGCACCCATACATTTTTGCCCTTTATGCAATATTTGATAGGAAAAATTACTAGTGCATATTTAAAAAAAATATTAGATTAAGCTGTAAAATACGCGTATTATCGCGTTGGACAATATGATATAGCTAGTTTTCATATTCAAATTTGGATCTGGCGGTTGTTGTTAAAGAAGTCTAGGATCTGACAGCTTTTGTTACTAACTTCAGGCTGTGTCATCACCAAAAAAAACGCAATAGAGCTAATAGATTCGCCATTAAGCGCCATGACAGTTTTCTGATGATTCTTGCTCTGATTGATCGGTACGGATATGGCAAGGTTTGAAAATAGTTTGTCATGGATGTAACGGAGTTTGGAATTTAATGCTGTTTTTTATTATCTTTGCATCTGGCGTTGTTTCAAACTAAATGAAGTTTGAGACCATAAAACTTAATGGAGACTAGACCATAGAGTAAAAATGTATTTTTTCAAAAAGTGGATCTGGCGAAGTTTGAAATTAGACAGATTTATTTTTACACTACATGTTTTTTGACACCTTTTGTGACACATGTTTTTTCGTTAAACACAATTACTATGATTGAATGAGAAGAAACTTCAGTAGTTAGCCCATTTTTTTCACAATTGTAGAATGGCAGTCATCCATCGGGGTCCGCAAAGAGGAATATTATTGCTATACCAAAACCAGTTCAAAATTTAGCTCAATTTACTTGATATATTCGCGTTAAAGTATATTTCTCAAAAAAGTAAATCGACAATATTATGTTTATGTAACGTGATTGTAGTGTAACTTTAGAATAATAATTCATTTATGCTCGGTAACAGAAGCCTGGGGAATGAATGCCCGACTACTCGATGCATTGCTTTAACTACATGAAAGTACCTTTAATTTATAAATTTTTGTCTGGCGATTGATGCAAAATTTGCTTTTCAATCCAAACGGGGCTTCTGTTACCATGGTCTAAATATTTAACTTATCTAGCATTTATACCTTTTTCCTTGTTTAGCCTCTGCATCTTCCCTATTTTTTATAGTCTTCCACCTTTTCCTATTTCACTGGCTTATGCTATATCTCAAATAATTTTAAATATCTTCCTATGCAATTACCCACCTATACCTAAATATAAGAACACAAAAGAGTATCTGAAAACACGTCTAGCTTTAAAGGGCTTTATTTTTATTTTTTATCGACTTGTAAACGTATATGGTGTGCTCAATGTGTGTATAAAAATATGTAACAAAATTGAAATATACAACACTTCTTTATATTATCTGCATTCTTTGAATTACATACCCCTTTCTGTTCACTTTTCATAAAAATCGGTAGTGTCACCCCAAGCTTTATCGACAAGCAGACACCCCACTGTGTGCCAAACCTCTCAACCCCCTCTCCCAATTCCTTTCCCCAGAAACAACTCTCCTTTCCCCCAAACACCACCCACCCAAACCCCTTTTGCATCCAAAGCACTTGGGTATCTATTAAAGCCCTCTAGATAAGACGGGATAGGAACCCACGGAAGAAGAATATTTTCATCTGGAATTTTATACATCCTGAGTAGTTGGTCTATTTTTTTCAGAGTGACAGCCCTAATAATAAGGTGAGATAGGACCTCCCTTCCGACCCCCTCCCCGTGATTTGTGATTAAGATAGCAAATCTAGTATAGTATTTTTGTAGTTTCCATGGTATTAAAATTACTATTTTCCAATGATTCATTTCTCGGCTAGCCTTGTGCAGCTGGACATTACTATTTTATTAAAATGTATGCCGGGTTTTTTTTTGTATTGCTTGTATAAGACATTGCAACCATAATTTAACAATGTGTTTCGGCCCTACGATGCAACTGTACCGAATTCAAGTCTCTAAGTCCAATATTTCAAGATGGAAGTATGATTAGGTGGACCGATTTTAACCACAAATCTTTTCAACTCTTGCCATGACCAAATGATACCTGCATACCAAATTTCAGCTCAATCGGATGAAGCATTTGGGCGCTATCGTGGAGAAATACACAGACACACAGAAGTGCGATCACAATACTTTTCTCTGCCGGGAAAGTAATTTCGGTTGCCATCATTTATTTCTTATAGTAAAATACAGAATAATGTATCAAAATTTAATGAAAAAATCATTATAAATAGCATAAAACAAGGCAAAATTTACAGACAATAAAAATAACAATAAAACTAGCTATAATACATAAAGAAACAAGCAGATAAATGCTTATTTTTTTGAAACAATCAATAAATTGGGACATAAATAAATAAATGGCACAAATATCTGCATAAGATCTCCATTTTTTAGTATGAAATTGGATACTACTAAGGCGAAAGGACTAGCGAGACATGAATCTAAAGTATAAGATATATTACTATCTTTGATATTACAATAAAGTTGGATCATAGTGCGGGGTGTTTATTACAAGAACATCGGGGCACTTTCCTAAGCCATTGTGTTGTGCAAATCGGTTGGAAAAGAAGCTGCAGAAACGATGACAATCATCAGATTTACATGTTTTGAGGTCAAAGTCTCTGTCTAAACCCTTCGAAAGCCAGCCATTCTGAATGTTTTTGAATTCAGTTTACCAAACAATCGATCCTTTTCTCCCAAAAATGAATGAAAAATTGTTTTTGACTTATTGGGCTGTTATTTTATATTTATTATTTATTTATACATAAAAAATCGATATACAGTATAAATTACTGAATAAAAAAATTGAGGTTTATAACCAAACATTATTTATAAAAACAACTTGAAAAAACGAATATTTTCAACTCCCAAAAGCATGTTTTCAACCATAGAAAATGTGTTTGTAGAGGGAGTTAGTTCACGCATACAGGGATGTCTTATTCAATGACAACAGGCGATTTTTACCACAGTGGAGGGAGAAATAGTCGATAATTGCATAAATACAGAGATCGCCTGCTGCGATTGTCCCGACAGAAAAATCATCAAATGGTGGTAATACCATTAGGTTAAATAAGAAGGAAAAATTAAGATGTTGCGACGAATGTGGATTGTTTTCTTCTAAAGATATTTGATATTCTAACAGCGAAAGGAATCTGGTTCTTTACTGTCACTGGAACCAGCTGGGGTATGGTACCACAGTGAGCGATGCGGGCTCGGCCGATGTCATCTAGGTCTCTGCAATCTTCATTCGCGACTATGTTTAACGCGCGGCTCAATTCCAGCTTTATTATTAAGGCGAAAGCGAAGGTCAGGCGGGCGGCGGTTCGTCGCAGTGGTTGGGCTGCGGCAAAACGGTGGAATCGTCGCCTTTGGCCTCCGACTCTCGAGAGGTAGCTTCGGCGGAGGCCTGGCTGGTGGAGGCCTCTTCGTCGCCGTTGATCTGGGCGCGGATGATGTCGCAGATGATCTCGGCCTCGAGCGAGGGGGGGGCGCCGCTGGGCGCGGGCGGGGGGGGGTCCTCGGCCGCCGAACTGCCGCCCGCCGTTGAGCCGCTCGCCTCGCTTTGGCGCACGGCCGAGTTTTTGTGGAAGCCTTTGGTCTGGCAAGTGTTGTAGGCGCCGCAGTGCGAACACTTTAAACCGACTACGTGGAACTTTACCGTCGAAGCCTGCAAACAAAATTACAACTTTTACGAGTTTCGGATCCGTTTTGTGATTATCTGGAAATAAGTTAATAGTAAAAACACATGTTAAAAAAAAAACTAGTTTTTATTAACCCCTTGAGTATGATACGACCAAATCTGGTTCTGAAACAATTATCCGTTGAGTATGATACGACCAGATCTGGTTCCGCGTTTTTTTCACTTCTTTGACGTTCTCATATTTATTCATAATTATCTAATTGTTTTACAAAATGATATTTCAATATTCTATATTCGAAATTTCAATGCAATCATTGTGCAGTTGTTCTTTTTATGATTGGTGTAGTAGTTTCGTAGTTATAGTACTTTAAGGTCGATGTCGCCGAAAATCCTGCAAAAGAGACAGATGCATCCATGAAAATACCCATTTACTCCAAGGGTTAAAATGCTCCAACTCGAGCCAACCCCGGATGCAGCAGCCGTGTCATAGTGGAACTTAGAACGGGCTATCTTTATTGTATGCTATACAGAATTGCATTTCATACTGCAATTCTGTATAGCATACATACAGAACATACTGTTCTCGTGCAGTTCACTCATTAAGACCTGCTTGTTATTTCTGGTCAGCTCAACGGTCCAGCCCCTATCCGAAGTCGAAGGTCTACCCCGGGAAGGACTCCGTTTCCCATGACATAGCAAAGCGGATCAGTTCCCCTGGGGATGTCCTTCGGGCGCTCCTGGGCGGTGTGCGCACTGTGCGGAGTCAGCCTACTGTGCGGAGTCAGCTTATCGACTGTGCACTCTGGCAAATAACAGAAAGGGTTTAGAAACGATATACTGTTTGCTAAGTCGCGGGGGTGGATGTTGACCTGATGTCAGCCACCCGATCCCGAGTGATTGATGGGCAAAGGACGCCATAATATAGTATTACCGCTGAAATAACATCAGATAGAGGCCATACAAGCGACTTCAGACTCGTAACCAGACGAGAGGATGGAGAAATTCGGCCAAATCTGGTAGTCAGGGCGTGAAGCTGTCCGCTGGGTTCTTCGGGAAACTTCCCAGTGCCCTGCGGTAAGGCATTGGTCTCTGATGGGTGAGTTGGCGTAGCTAGTCGTTAGACTGTTTTCGTCCTCAAGTCTCTATATTTACTCTAGGTTGAAAGAACGATCAATATACATAGTTATACCTTCCTGCAGTGATGGGTTCCCGTAGTTACTAACTGCTGTTACTAAATTGAAAACGACCAATTGCCTCAATAACAATTTAGTTTTATTACATATGCCTCAGCCTCAAAATACATTAGTGAAAGTTTTGTAGTATAGGTAGTAGACAATATAGATAGACCAATAAAGAATTGAGCTAGAAAAATATACAAGAGGGAATGGTGCATACATTTTTAGGCAGGCAAAATTTTATGTCACTACCCAAACGTTGCAGTAGACCTTTGTATCGCCTGTTTGTAGTTCAGTAGTAAATAAATGGTCTGATAATACTAGGACTAACATACTCCTTACTAGTGTTGCTAGGGAGAGAGAGAAAGCTGTTTATGAGCTGCACTATTTTTTTTAAATAAAAAAATATATCTTTTAGCAAAACATCATAAGTTACCTAAACGAGCATGTTGAATTTTAGCAAGAATTAGACTTGTATTTTGGGCTGTACCACTAATAACAAACTTACTGTTTTTTTTATAAAACCATTATTTTAGGTTTATAAAATTGCAAAATTGGTTATTTTAATTTCATTTGGAAATACAGTAGAGCCCCGATTATCCGCAAGCAGATGATCAGCGGTGCGGATTATCAAGAGACGTAACCGTTTTTTTTTGTCAGTATTGTTTTTTTTAAATGTTATTTAAGGGTTTTGTACGTAGAAGAAAGGTTTTTGCTATACCGTACATACATTTTTAGGCTATCCGCGGTGAGATTGCCACCGTATTCTGCGGATAATCGGGGCTCTACTGTATCGGGAACCTCCTAAATATGCTAATGTTTTGTTTGAATTGAATAATTGTTTTAATTTGCTTACCTTGTGGCAATCCTTGCATAGTATAGTGGCTTGATAGTCTGCATATTTGGGTGGCATCGGAGTCATGGCCACTTCCATATCCAGATACTGCCAAAGCTGAAATTTAATTATGAAAATTATGTAAACAACAGGTAAAGTATAACACTCTAGAAACAGAATAAAAGTGAGTTGTTTTAGACATAAACCGCTAAATATAAAATTTTTAAACATACACTAATCGATTACTCATTGTCAAATTATAGATATTCCAAATTATTTCCCCATAAGCTTCCAATCTGATATTAAATTAGTTCTTGTTTATGACATTGTTTTACATAAAACACTGAGTCGAAAATCATATACAAGTTTCTTGATTAGACCTTTGTTATTGAGATAAAAATTACTGAATATCCAAAAGTAGAACATAAAAGATGATTTCCTAAAGTATAAACTCCTCAGTAATAATAAAGTCCTAAATTAAAATAACTTACATTTTTAACTCAGTTTTTTTCCATAGAATAATCTTTTATAGAAAAAAAACATAATATCGTTAGCAAAAACATTAAAAAAAAAGCATTTTCTTTTTACATAATTGTCTTGATTAGTTTCATTTATTTCTCGAATCACCCACTGGATAGGTGGTCACTAATAAAAACTACCTATGTATATAAAATATTTTGAATTATATAAACTTGTAATAATCAAAATTGTATCTCGACATTAATAGTACCAAAAACTGCAGTGGTAGCTGGTTTTCTTTGGCAGTTCTTTTCAGTGGAATTTTACTCTTAGTATTGACGAGAGAAAAAAACGGTTGTGTCACCTCAAGACTTTCCCGGCAAGCAGACAAGACACACCACCCGGTGCGCCAAGCCCCCCCAACATGGCTTAAACCCCCCCCCCCCACCCGATAATGATTGTGTCAAGTGATTAGGCTCGCAAATGTAATATTTCCGTGGTATTAAAATGGCTATTATCCAATGTAATGTAGTATTTGTGGTAAGGCAGTTTTTTTTTTGTATCGCTTGTGTAAGAGATATTTCGACCAAAATTCACAATGTGGTTTCGGCCCGACGACGCATGTGTACCGAATTTCAAGTCACTAAGTATAATATTTCAAGATTGAAGTATGACTAGCGCCCCCCCCCCCCCCCCCAATTTCCCCAGTGGGCTGATTTCAACCACAATCTTTTCAACTCTTGCCATGATCAAAGCATACCTACATGCCAAATTTCAGCTCAATCGGATAAAGCGTTTGGGTTCTATCGTGGAGGAATACACACAAATACACAGAAGTGCGTTCACAATACTTTCCCTCTGCCGGGATAGTAATTCTATAAAATATAGCATACTATACTATTATTGTCTTTTGACGTTCAGTATGTGCACAGTATACCCGACAGTAGCTTTTCTTAGAACAAAATTGAAATCAAAGCGAATATGTCATGAGTGGTAAGGGCTCGGATATGGTCGCCAGATGTTCCGCTACTCGACCATCGCGGATATCGGAACGCTCGAAAAGATCGCCAGCCTTTACCTGCTCGTAATATGAACCTTTCGCATTCGTCGGGACGTACCCCTCTGCCCAAATTCCTCGCACCCTCTTCCCGCATTGCCCTGTAGCTCGAAAGCTACTGGTTGGTATACTGTGGTATGTGTGTGGTATGTATTTACACTGAATAAAAACGTTGAATAAAAACTTCAGTTTGGCGTTAGGCGTGATGGCTGAGAAGGCCCACACCCGAGCATTAGGTGACGGTTGCACTGAAGGCCTACAGCTAGTGTGAACATAATAAGTACCCGTGTCATATCGATCATGCTAGTTTGACAAGTGGGACAGGCATAGTGGCCTGAATGGAGTAGATCCTCGAAGCAGGTGCGATGCAGGAGATGCCCGCAGTCCGGAATGTGGCATGGGATCCGCGAAGTGTGAATATCTTCAAGGCACACCGGGCAGTTGGAACGTGATACATTCTCCACACACTGTAACAAAAAGATAAAATATCAAAGTCACCATTGGCCTACCTTTGGGTTATTTTACAGAATATAGGTAAACAATTGTTAGTTATTTTCAATACATTTCACAAGTTTCACAGTTTTTTTACACAAGAGACCCATTTATTACCCTTTTTTTTGTATTTAGAATCGTACGAACAATTTGACATATCTGTTTTTGTACTCAAGCGTACCTAATAAGGGTTGTAGCATTCGGGCGATATTATAGCGGCCGTATCTCATATGTTCGTATAGGTAGGGCGGTTAAGCAGCTATAAAGCTTTATTCGACGAGGATAGTTACATAAAAAATCTCCCAGGTACTCCTCACACGCCAAACTTCCTACTATAAGGATGGCCACTTCTACTTTCTCCCAGTAGAGGGCGCAGCGACACATTTTGCAAGTTTTGACAGCTGCGCGTTGCACTGCGATTGGCTGGAAGTTAAGGGGTAGGTGTTCCAACGTTCAAACAATGCTTCTGAGACATGCGATGCAACTAAGCGCGGTTAATTTGTATAATAACGCTGAGCGCACGTGTGCCACACTTGTGTCTCCATTCGCCAGACTTGTATCGATCCTGTGTCAAAAACTACTTTCTTTGCCGGCATTCGTTGGTGATAGCTGTCAGATGCTAATCAATTTTAAAATTATTAATCAATGTTAACCCTTAGAAAGCTAGACATGGGAATGAAACTCACGACGGCATGTTTTCAACCCTAGAAAATTAATTTGTGTTAAAAAGAGGTTGTTAGTGCAGTGCACTAACAACCCTTATTAGGTACGCTTAGTATGCGTGCACTAAGTGCACGCATACTAATGTATAATAGTGGCTTATTCAATGAAGGTGACTTTTTCACATATAATTACATACAAGCATAAATACGGGTTGTCGCAACGGAAAAATCACCAGGTAGTATTAGCGTTTAAGTAACAGCAGTCAAGAGGCTAGTCGACCTTATATTTTTAAACACTGCGAAAGGTCTGATTTGAAGACAACTTTGAGTTTTCGCTCTTCAAAGCTGTATTCGCTGGAACGTTTCCCTATGCTTCTTGCCAAACTTCAGATTCATCCACTTCCTCTAAAGTAGTCTAGAGCATCGTTGCTCAACCTGTGGCCTGCCATGGATTTTGGTGCAGCCCGTGACATATTTCAAACTCCACTAAAAATATTCACACATATGTATTTATTTAATTAATTTTATTTTCCTAAATCAAATATTCAGGTATAAATAAACCATTGAAGCATTGCTGAGAAGTGTGATATGTGTCTTCAGTCTCGTCCTGCAGGAGGCCTCCAGTATTCTTTCTCCATACCATCTTTTCATCTTTATACCTATGGTTTCCTTAAAAAATACCTATTTATAATTATTTCGTTTCACTGAATAAATCACATAACAAAATCATGTCATTAAAGTTGCATGTCTGTCTTTTTAAGTGGATTGAATGAAAAAAGTATAAGTCCATTTTTAGGAACAATAAAAAGTTTTACCTGATTTAATCATTCTTCTTCATGAGACAACATGGAGAGGCTCTCACTGACCCCCTCCCTACCCCTCCGTGTGGTGGCCATGCCTAACATTTTATTTTTTACGCCCGATGCCCTTAAAAATGACAAGATTTCAGACTGCTGCTCTGGAAGCCTGTTGTCATTGATGAACAGGCTGGAGGGCAGAACTGGCTTTTGTCTTCAAAAAGCTGATCAAATCAAATCAAATTATGGAGCTTGTAGTCTTCACACTATCTTGGTCTTAAATTAGTGAAGACCAATTCTACCAAAGATAGAGAGGAGTTAATCAAATCTCACCTTGTGCCCGTCTACTTCAAGCTGAACCGGCAAGCACATATTGCAGACTGCGCAATGAAAGTAGCGATCCCTTCCGCCGACGCGACAAATACCACAACCATCACAGTGGTACTGTTTTTTGTCCTCATCGTCAAACAGATTACAAATCAGGCATGTATACTGTAAAAACAAGACAAAATATGTAAAAAAAAACAACCTAACTGAATTTCACTTTCGGCTAAAATAAACTGATTTTTCGGCAACCGAAAATTACAAAATCTTCAGCTATTGAAGATAATATTTATAATCCCCCTGAACCATCTTCAAGTTCCATACATTTTTAAAGTGCGGATACACATGATGATGATGATGATGATGATGAGTATCCAGATCAAGAATTGAAGAGTAGACAATTTTTTTACAAAGCAGCGAATGTATGCCATTGGATGTAACAAAATATATCCAATAAGGGCGGGTGATGTTGACAGTCTGTGCAATAAAATAAGCTGTGAGTGAGGTATTAACGAAATTCTTTTTTTATTTGACAGGCCCATGTATGCCATTAGGTATGGAATATGACATCGTTCAAATGGCTGCGGCTTCGCACGGTGGCACGGATCGGAGAGGTCCAATTTTCAATGACTCTGCCGTTCAGATCCGGCTGAATTTGAGCGATGGCCTGGGATATGTTGACTTTAAGGGCATCGGTCGATTGCGGCTTATTGGCATAGACCTGCGACTTAAGAGAACCCCACAAGAAAAAATCTAACGGGGTCAAATCACATGATCTTGGTGGCCAATTCCTGACACCTCTGCGAGAGATAACCATGCACTAACGAACACTCATCTCGATAAAAAAGTTTTACATTTTGTTCAATCATGTAACTTGCCATCAATGACTGAATAATCAACAACAGATTTGACACACGCCGCCAAAACAACAAGGCCACCACAGACTGTCAACATCGACCTGCTCTTATTGTATAACCCTAAGAGAAGAATGCCAAAAAGCTCCTTTTACTAAATTACAATAAAAGATTACATAATTAATTTTGATATATTCCCCCGCCCTGGTATGTAGCCCCGGGTTTGTGTTTCATGTTATATATCTCTTTAGTCAAAAAAGATTACTTTACAGGAGGAATATTAAGTAGGAAAAAGATCTTCATAATCAGGCTTTGGAAATTTCTAATTTTTTGTTAGTAAATGACTTATTAATGTAGACCCTTTCATGCATACATGCCAGTCAAAAGGACTTCAGTCGAAAAGTCATGAAGTATACCAAAGCATTTTAATGCATTTGCCAGATGCAAATGTAGCAAAGGCCAAGCGACCTTTATACCAGGCAAAAACTTTTTTTTTGACAGTTAAACCCCTTGCGACAGATCAAGTTTCTTGCTTATGAAAATCGTGACAATTTCTTGCTTAGGACAATTCTTGCTTAGAATCATAGAATAATTGCTTAGAGTGGAGGTGACAAGCGAGAAAGGGGATCTGCTACCACAGAGAGCTTAGTGAGGTGGTGTGCTTGCGACTTGTTTTCGGTATAGAACATGTTTACAATTACCTAGTAATAATATTTACTCCCGATAGGAAGGGAACAACCTTGACTCTATGGCGGCATTTCCAATAGATCAAAGGAGCTGTCACACTGATAGTTCTATTTACACTGTGGTATAAAATACCTATCTCTTTAGGGATCGTTCTCTCACGGGAGATAGAACGATCACTATTGTTAAAACTTCCTGAGGTGACGGGTTCGCCCGTTGTAGTTGACAACCCTCGTTGTGGTATAAGGGACACATAACAATGCCAAACATGATAAACTATGTCTACGTACCAGGTGACTGCTTTACCGACTGCACAAGCAACACTTTAAAGTTGTCAACTAATACAGGCGAACCCCCCCCCCCCACAGGAAGTTATAACTATACTAAAACATTCTTTCAACCATGGGGTGAGCCAGTGCCGCATTAGCCTTAAGGCCAAGTCAGTAGTAAGTATCACAAGTAGAAAATTCTGATAAAACAGTGCCAGCATCGCAATCGTACAAGATATTTTTTTAAAATATGGCACTATCAACGTTCCCAAATATTGCGACAACGTTGAAAATATTATATATAGATGTCTCATGATTACGAACGCTACTGCTGAACGTTTTTTTTGAAATTAAAACCGCTTATAAATTGTCACGACGTATTGAAAAGGGTGAATTACCATTATGTCTTAACCCTTCAGGCCTCGGCCCCTCAGCCGATTAACAAATTGATGTCCCAAAAATTTTTTGTAAAAATTAGTAAAAAAAATGAATTATGACACTGTTTCACCAAAACATTATTTTACTGCCAAACCACTGTACCCATAATTAAAATGAAACATATTAACCCGCTGACTCCGTAACATCCGATTGGGGACATTTATGTCGGCCGCCTAAACACCGAAACGTCCGCTACCGGATAAAGCGCTCGCCGCTGCGAAAAATGCAATTTACGATTCGAAACGTCGTACTATATGCTTTCTGACGGCGCAACGATATGGCCAAAATATCTTTAATTCAAGATTTCTGTGTGGTAATATCGAACGGCGATTTAAAAAGTGAGCATAGACGTCAAAACGGCAGTGTCCATCGGCCACCGCCGCGGCCGCATATAGTTCCGCGAAATGGTTGATAAAAACAGTGTTTTGTGCAGTGTTTTGTGCCATTTACTGGATAACAGTGAGTAATTTGCATTTTTAAGTAGTTTAGGCATGAGGATTAGTCAATTGAGATAGTCCATTTGCTGTTTTTCACGAATTTTTAAAGAAAACACTTCGGCGACAACAAACGGCTCGCGAAAAAATGGTTGTTATTATTTTGTAATGTTTATGAAATATCCTGATATATCGTGAAATATGACGTAATGTCGCTTTAATTTACTAACAAAATAAGTATTGCTTCATTTACATCTTAAGTTATCACATAATTAGGCGTATTTTGAACATTATATCTTGTTTTGTAATATGAATCGCGCAAAGAAACTTGTTTTGATAATTACTATGAGAGAATAAAGTGCGATTTTCCATAGTTTTTCGATGAAATGTGACTCTTTGGAGTATAGTAATTAGTTATTAGACATATAATAAGTCTATGATAAGACAATATAATTGAAAAAATCTAACGAATTTTATATTATGAGCATTCAAAGTTTATTATTAAGCTCGGACGCGGAAACTCTCAAAACTTTAGATTTTTCTATAATATCAGACAAAGCTCAAAGTTCTGGTGTGATTTCTAAGAAGTGTGATGTAGTAATAAAGTTATTTTGAAAGAATTTCATATAAAAAAATACCATAAGTAGTCACAAATTAAAAATTATTTTTTTTTTTTTTACGAGAATACATAAAATTTTTCTTGGCTGAATAAATAAATATTTTTGTATGCAAATAAGTAAAAAAAAAATATCGTTTTGGTAAAGCATTTAATAAAGAACATAACTGTATTTACAATTTTTGCATATTTTACGTATTGTGTGACAAAAAAATCGAAATGATTTTATAGGCGAGTTTTTTCAGTTTGCCAATTTTGTAATATTTATTCATTATTATCTTAATTGTTTAACGAGATAAGGTTATAATGTTTTATATGTCAAATTTCAATGCGATCATTTTTCTCTTATCTTTTTTTAAATCCGTTTAGTGGTTTATAAGTTATGATCGTTTTTCTCAAGGCCGTTGACTCGCGTCGATTTTTTGCCCGAATATGTCGTGCGCAAAAGTGATAGGTGAGTGTTTACTTCGCGACAGGAGGGGTTAACATAATAAAACATAATAAAATAAAACAAATTAAATTAAAATAAAATTAAAACGGGCCCGTCACACTGAATCGTGTTGTGATATCGGCCAATCGGGGCCTGAGGGGTTAAAAGAGTTTAGCACAAAAAAATAAGAGCAATGAATATCTAAGGTCCTATCAGTTTATGCAGTTTTATAAAGTTTAATGTTTTTTTTTATAAAATAACAATATATTGTTTATCAATGTTTGTTTTGTTTAATGAAATTGGTTTATCAAAATTTTGTTGTTCAAAACGTATAAGGACATAATTTGAAAAGTGCAAAGGGGACCCCAAAATTATGATGGCCTTAGGGCCTCTACATGAGTTAATCCGGCACTGGGTTGAGCACAGAAACTTAGGGACAACACAACACAATCCACCGTTTAACTACGCCAACAACTTTTTCGAAATTTAAATTCTAAGTGTCAACATATTTTAAAATTTTCTCACCTCTAAATAATAACTAAATAATAAATTTAATGAATATAGTGCAATTCTACAGTCTGGATTTACTCGCGGTTAACACGGGACGCGTCCCGAAGGATCTTATCGGTCTGAGCCGTTCACTTTAAATATTCGACCAGCGTGTTTATGGACAAAGTCGACCATCGAAAACAAGCGAGCTGTCGTTACTGGCTGGGGGCAGATCGACTTTGCTGAAGATACATCGGACGACTTACTGAAGGTGGTGGTGGATTTGATTGACCAGCCGACCTGTCGAAGACTATATGCAAAGACTCTCAGAAGGAGGTTACCGCAAGGTATAACGGACGATCAATTGTGCGCTGGCAGCTTAGAAGGAGGACGAGACTCTTGTGGTGGCGATAGTGGTGGACCTCTGCAAGTGACGATAGCTGACAACCAATGCCTCTTCAACCTAATCGCCGTTACCAGTATTGGAAAGAGCCCTTGCGGAAGTGCCAAGGGACCTGGCACATATACTGCCGTGAAGAGTCATGTGAAATAAATGGCGTTTTAGGAATATGTCTTCCGCCGGAAAATTGACCAAAAACTGACGGAGATTTGCCAAAAGGGAAACTATCACAATTTTGTATAATGTCGGAACAAGAGACTGTATGCTGTATTCAACACAGCCCCATGAGGATAAATCCAATAATGCATCTTCTACATCACCGCCTACTACAACAACTACCAATAAGTCACCGATCTCTACAATAGCTCCAGAAAAACCTTAAACATCACCACAAGCCATAACTACCAATTTCATAAATGACAGTGTGGAAAAACGAACTAAATCCGAAAAAAAAAATTTAACAATGACAGCCATTGCTGTGTTGGCGATTAATTAATTTATTTTATTTTATCTGCGTCCAAACTTTTCTCCGGTCGTAATGGTCTCCGTTCCATCGGGCTCAGAAGAGGGAGGAAGAGAGAGTGCACCTGTGGTCGCGCGCCCACCTGTGCACTATAATATAGCCTGCGCACTTGACTGCTTCCGAACAATGGACTCTGAGAAGACTAAAGAAGTCACTAGAATCTACAATTCAGTCGCTATGGCCGAACACGGCTAGAAGGATATATATACGCCAACATGCCCATGAGTGTCCAGCGCCTTACCGCGAGGGAAAGGGAAGTGAACCCAGCGGGCCGACCTAACCGCTCTCACTACCAAATATGGCTGGATTTCTCGATCTCCCATCTGGCTATGGATCTAAAGTTGCTTGCCCAACCTCTACCCGATGTAAGCGATAATTCAGTTCAAATTTATTGCGGACCGCGGAGTCATTTACTCGTCTGTTCACTCAGTCTGTTCACTCATCTGGCAGCTATAGGGTCGATTTAAGAGTGGGTCACGTCAGGTCAACATCCACTCCCGCTGCATAGTAAACGTATAAGATCGTTTCCAGACTTCTCCAGCTTTTCGCCAGTCGATTGGCTGACGCTGCACAAACTGCCCAGAGGCGCTCGAAGACCATACCCCAGAGGAACTGATCCAACTGCCATGGCATGGGAATCAAGAGTCCTTACTGGGTTCGGCCCTCTTCGGGGAGGCTACTAGATAGGAGCTGACCCGTGAGTTGAACCGACCAGAGATGACGAGCATGTCTTAATGGCCCGACTGCACGAGAACCATTAGCTTCCACAATAGCAACAACGTAAAAATAATTTCAAATCTTTAAAAAATAAAGTAGGTTTAAAACTAACCTTTCCAAATCGAACACCGCACTTCTCACAATCGGCTTGCACTTTCTGCCGCGTGTCACACTCGGTACAAATCAACTCTGTCACAGATTTTCTGTCAAAGAAATGCTCTTCCTTCTCATCGTGACAGTAACGGCACATGTAAAACTTATTACAGCACGGCGTCTGAAAATAAGAGACATTGTAAAATAGACAAAGAATCTGTGAATCTCCTTATTTTAACAGCGTTTTATATATTTTTTACACGATTGCCCAAAAAAAAAGCTGTAATGTGTTCAGGGTTTCATGTATGTATGTTTTCAGTTTCTTCATTCCACTATAACTTCTAAACACTTGAACCGACGAAAGGAAGAACGGACTTACACTTTAAAGGATGAATTTTCTAATTGATCAAACATCGTCATTTCCCATTGTTAATTTAGATATAATAATAGTTATTTTTTAAATTGTTTTATTTTTAACACAATTGTGTTGAATTAATTATACATAATATTACTGTGGTCATCTCTATTATTGATTTTATTAAAAGAAATTATAAGGACTGTCAGCAAAATGAGTCTAGCAAACGATGTTTTTTAACAGAAAATATTGATATGATCTAAATATCGATGATTTCCACGGGATATTTTCGACCATCGATGTTTGCGTTACGATGTTGGTATCGATGGTAACATCTATGATTTTTGTTCGATTTCCATCCATAACCACCATATAGGTGTTTATAAAAAGTTTCTGAATAAAAAAAAAATTTACACTTCTTTAAATGCCTATAACTCTCTTATTTATTGAGTCTGTCAAAAAAATGCAGTTTCGGAATCAGCGTGGTGAATATAGTCAGGTGATGATACATAATCTAAAATGTAGAACTGGTAGCAATACCTAATAAATCCTAATATTATAAACGCGAAAGTTTGTATGTATGTATGGATGTTTGTTACTCTTTCACGCAAAAACTACTGAATGGATTTTGATGAAACTTTACAATAATATAGCTTACACATCAGAATAACACATAGGCTATAATTTATAAAGATATAGCGTGAATTATCTAAAATCTAACGATAACTGTCAAGTAAGTAGGAAAAAAATCTAAGAAATTGACATTCGAAATTTAAATTCTATCCTACTATCCTACTAATATTATAAATGCGAAAGTTTGTATGTATGTATGGATGTTTGTTACTCTTTCACGTAAAAACTACTGAATGGATTTTGATGAAACTTTACAATAATATAGCTTACACATCAGAATAACACATAAGCTAAAATTTATAAAGATATATGGTTTTCTATCATCATTATCACAATTTTCCATCACCACGCGGGTGAAACCGCTGGGCGCAGCTAGTTCTTAAATAAAGGTAGCGTGGATATGTCAACATTGAGTTGACATATTCACAACAATATTAGTGATATTGCCTAATAAACTACAATGACATGCAGAAAAAAAATGTGTTGCAGGTTGCATGTAGCCCTTTTCTCATAATTCGTACAGCGGTAGATATAGCCCAACGCCACTTCTACGACTACAGATACCCGGAATGGATAGGTCAACAGGATAAGAATAATATTCAAGTTCAAGATGCAAAATTGAAAGTACTTACAACAAATTTAGCTCTTCTTTTGTAATGGGCGCATCCGACGCGTCTCACTTCGGCTACGGCGTCTGGAATTGCTTCAGCCTCTGGTTCCGTCGCCATTTTAATTTAAGATTGATTAAAATGATAAACGTACATGAAATAGAAAATTTGCGAAAATTTCGCAAATCACACTTGCACGGACTGACAGCTGCTTGTTACCATTACCAAGGATCAAGTATGAAGTATGCACAGACTTAGTAGGGACTTGAAGTATGCACAGACTTCTTGGTATGCTTGGACTACGAAATAGGGATAGGCATTCGCGAACGTACTAGCTACTGTGGTAATGTTTAGTAGCTACTCGACGAGTGTAGCTAGTTACCGTTTACGTCATTTTCACATTCCGATGCTTTACACCACAATGGCAATCGCCATAATAATATTATTATATTAATATAAATTATAACTAATTGCTGCTACTCTGTAAGGCAAAACAGGCGAATTGCTTTTTTTCTTTAAATCCCGCTGCTGTGCAAACCAACGCACAAACAAATATATATAAACAAGACTTACCGCAGAGCCAGACTTGTCCACGTCAAGATGTCATAATGTGTTGCGTACGTTGCGTACCTTTAACACACGAAGTGAATTAGGTGTCGCTATAAACATTCAAGCCGGTTACTTGTGTGCTGATTTAGAATGCATCGAAATTTTTAAAAAAGAATTCGCCTGTTCAGCATTATAGAATGGTTCTTTTACCAAAGCGTTACGGAATGCTAAACCACCGGACGGAGATCTTACAAAAGCAGTTTGAAACTAGATATCAAACCAAAACTACTATGTGCGATAAATTTGCGATACGATGTAAAATAACGTAACTAGAGCGCTTCAAAGTTTCACCATTGATTTTATAAAATCAATGGTTTCACCTTCAAAATCAATCCGCCGCACACTATGAATGAATAACGACTCGGAGCTATAGGGTCGAGAACCGCTCGCCTGGTTTGATAGGGTCTCTTCCTACATGTAGATGACTTCATTATTGCCGTCTATTAGGCTAACCGCGCACTGCGAAAACATCCCGTGCGTTTTATTTTCGGAAAACCTGTGAACTCTATGATCACATGAAACCGCGCGCAATATGGAAAAGATCGCTCCAGATTTAAATACTGTTGACCGCCAAATATTTCTGTCGGTTCGTCGCCGGACAGATTTTTCCATACTATTGAGTTATATATAGCCCCGCGCACTGCGGAAATTAAACCGCAGATCACCAGCAGAGACTTGTGTAAACAACGATAAACAAAACAGTCTCAAAAATTCCACCGTAGTGCGCGTACCACGAAAAAGCGTTTTTTTTTGTCCGGCGTACAAAAACGTACCGCAACGTACCGCGCCACAGTACGCGGTTAGGCTTATAGCCTATTCTAAATCAGAGGTTCAGCTTTTCACTTTCCGAGATATACCACAAAATGTCAGAGAGGCAGGGTAAATTCGTACCAGTTTCATAAGGTCAAAGTTAAATATCTTGAAATCCAGAGCGGTAATCTGTATATTTTTACTATATCGAGCTCACCAATCGATATCACTAACACTTTACAAACCGCCATCATACTGCAGTATGGGAGAAGAATTGATGCAGAATTAATACAGAAGAATAAACACTTTTTGCAGAAGAATTAATCCAATTTAATAATAATAATATGTAATATAATGGGTATATGAAAAAAGTATATGTATAACTTGAATATGTATAAAATTACATATATAAATAATATTTAACTATAAGTATGGACGTGAAGTCCCACAGGCTCTGCGAGATTCTCGGTTTCTTAGTTTCACACACTAGTTCGTTGAGGCGTTCCTAGTTTGATCGGCACGTCTTAATAAGGCCGTTCCCGCAAAGTCGGGACCGCGCGAGGCGACCTTGCGCGACCGTTCTTCGAGTAGCTCAGTGGTACATTCAACAGCCATAATGCTGTTAGGAAAACGAAAAAATGAACCCAATAAGTTAAATTATCTAACACCTCTGTCTAATTTGTATCTAATATTAATTATGGTAAAAAGAGATTCATTAAGTTATTTTTTTTTCCATTTTTTACAGTTTTGTGGCAGAAAAATGTGCTACCAATTTAGAACACGACCCGTTCGTCAAACCGGCGTGTTTCTTCTTTCTTTCCAGGGTAAGTAGGTATATTAAAAAAAGTTTTGAACAAACATACCTATTAAATTTATTCTCTAATTTCCAATAATCCTAGGTAGCTGGCAGATATCATCTATCGACAGTATCACAATGTTATTTGAATTTAAGCATTTAGTTTTGTTGCGTTCTGTAGTTAGAGTGTGGAACTATCAGATGAAGAAGATCAGATCACTCATGTAAAGCAACTTTAGAATCGACGTCCCACAAGTCAGCGGCAAATTTGAGAATTATTATTGTCATTTGTCATGTCATTTTGCTGTCATGTCGAAACGTATGGTGTGTTAAATAAATATTAAGATTTTACTTACGGATTTACACGTAAATGTAAGTATTGAGCATTAATATATTGAATTTTATTTACGGGTTTTCAATTATGGTTTTTTTATTACGGTCGGAAGTATCATCAATTTATTGATAAAATGTAAGTATGGATTATGTTTTTATTGATTGCTTTTATTCACATGGTTTCCTCAAGGTTATGCAGGCCCCCGTTTTAAAAAAAATCCTAATTGGACGTGCCTTATTGTTATGATAGCATGATTGTGTTCTATAATTGGGGTCAATGATGATTTAAATTGGTTACTTCCATATTATTAAGCTAGGATTTATATTATTATATATTGCTGATTTTTATATATAATCATAACTACTTTTACGGGAGGTAGGTATACTATGAAATCAGAAAATATTTGTTATTATGACTGCATATCCAATTGGCTGGTATTAATGCAGTTTAGCGAACTCTTCTACATCGCAGATGTTTTAATGTCGCCCACTATATTCACCACACTCACTCCGAATCTGTAAAAATCGTTGCTCTATCTAGCAATGATAGCGAGATATAGGCGTAGAGTGAGATATAGGCGTTTAAAGAAGCGTCGAACACCTACTTAGCAGTAGGTTAAGTTAGTTAAAAAAAACAGTTCATAAACACCATTAGGGTAGTAGGGCGAGTAAGTTTTGTATAAAAAGCCTCGTATTGGCTTTCGAGCGCGGCGCTCTGTGAGCGGCTCGCAGTGAGCAGCTTGATCGATGCGCATCAGCGATTGGCTCACAGTGAGCGCACGAACCGCTGCAAGCCGGCCCTGCAATCCTCAAAAGACTGTTGCAATTTCACGTCGAGCATCCTCTCTTTTTAATTTGTTATAATGAGTGTGGTGTTTAGGGTTCCAAAGTATGGGAAACTCCTTATACAAAGATAAGAGCCATTGTTTTTTTGCGGTCCTCTATTTCGCTCACAAACTGCGCGCTCGACTGTCTCCACAATCCGAGCAGTGCAGACTGAGCGCCCTTTGAGCACCGCCAGAAAACCGACAGCGCGCAGCTCGAGGTTCAGCGGTGCGGAACGAGCCACTTGACTTGAGCAAACATGTATCGACATGCAATTTGAGCCGCTCACGGTGCACTGCGCTCGCAAGTTGATACAAGACTATAATCACCTATTTGGCGATAAATTAAGTTAGCTTAATGTATATTATTACGATTTGCAAGGTGTGGTTTTGGATATCCACGATATCCACGTTTGCAAGGCGTTGTTTTGGATTTGCCTGCATGAATATTAAAAAAAACTTGTTAATTTGTTTAAGTTCATTTCTGTATTATTTTTTTTCTAAGCTATTAATTATGTATTGATTAGTTGCAGGAGATGTCCACGAGTGCCGATTTCGTGACAATCAAAGTACTGTTCTTCGCTCAATCAAGAGAAGTCTCTAAACTTAGAGAATCACCGCTTGCCATACCGAAAGTCATCTCGTATTCAAACCTAAAACATTTAATAGTTACCAGATTTGGTTTAGAGTCAATCAGCAACAACGTAATCTTAGCTCTTAACGAGGAGCTCTGCTCCGAAGGCGACGTCGCCATCGACATAAAAGAAACGGATGAAATCGCCGTGATTCCCCCGTTGAGCGGAGGTTAAAAGATGGACTTCGTCAAACTCACGAACGATGCGTTGGATATCAACGAGATTTCCGGTCTGGTATTCGCCGAGACCTGCGGTGCAGTTTCAATCTTTGCCGGCGTGACGAGAGACAATTTTGACAGCAAAGCGGTGGTTCGCCTCGAATACGAAGCGTATGAACCGATGGCTGTTAAGGCGCTCAAAGCTATCTGTGAGAAAATCCGGGGGAAATGGCCAAACGTACACAATATAGCAATTTATCATAGGTGAGTGCACTTCAATCTTTACGACCGTAGGATCTTAGCTATCAGTTGCAGAACCCACGATGGTCGAAAGCCGCACTTGTCGGCCTTATATATCTTAACTTATAAGGTTCCGGGTTCGATTCCCCGCTGGGCCACTATTTTCCGTTGGGTTAAAATTACTGGAATTACATTTGAATTATATTGATCAAATGCTATTTAACAAAATACACACTTAGGGCACACTAAGAAAAAACGCCGGGCCTACCCAAGAATTCGTGTCGTAACTAGAAAATAACTGTGTACACTGCTCGCAGCGGTGCACGAAAAAAAATCTTGTCTGCGCAAGACACGACGCGGCGAACGTTGTTGCGGAGCGGCGGGGGGCGGCGTAGGTAGGGTTGAGCCAGCCCAGCCAGGTAGTTTTTGTTGTGCGTTTGGTGTGGACGTGTATTGCAGCGTAGAGTACAAAATGGCTGATGAGTTACTTATAACTTTAGTAGAAGGACGACCGGTATTGTGGGACAAAACTTTAGAGATATATAAAGATAATATAAAGATAGACTCACATACGAAGCATGGAGAGAAATATTTATTATCTTAAACAAAGACTTCGACGAATAAAATTTTTTGGAATAAAATTTAGTAGGCGGGTTTTAGTTTTAGAACTTAGTTTTTATGTGTATTTATCTTGCCATGGCAATGATCCTTCATCAGAGGAAAAATATTCAGTATATTTTTGACGAATTTCGTCTGCTGTCAGATTATTGCCTTCTAAATGCAATCGACTATTTAATCGGTCTCGATTGATTAAAGGCTCAACGTGAAGGGGGGTGGTCTGAAATTGGTCTGATTTATTTTCTAAGGGTGGTTGTTGAACTGATGTCAGCTACTCTTTAAACGACCCATTGGTCACCCGATCCCAAGTGAAAGATGGACAAACGGCGCCACGGTCTGCAATAAATTTGAACTAAGTTACGGCTAACACCAGGAAGAGGCCGCACAAGTGACTTCAAACCTGCGACCAGACTGTAGGATGGAAAAATCCGGTCAAATCTGGTAGTGAGGGTGTGAGGCTGCCCGCTGGTTTCATTTTCCAGTGACTCGCGGTAAGGCATCGGACTATAACGGGCATGTTGGCGTAGTAGACGGTGGACTGCGTTGTCCTTAAGTCTCTGCGTTCACCTCACTTTAAAAAAATATCTGATATCGATATACCTCCCAGGGGTGGTGGGTTTGCCTATAGTGGTTGACAACTCTAAGGATGTTTAGATGATCTGGATAGGTTTGGCTGGGATCTGGATAGTACTGTATAGGTACACGACGTCTTCTTTGGTCAAGGATACCTGCACTGGCAGTATACTAATCTAGCAGTCTTCACGTGTGCGGATTCCGAACTTCCCGATCGCCTGCTGTGTAAATGGGAGCAAGCTTTTCTGTGTGCTTGGCGTGGTTCTAGTTGATGTGAGAGAAAGTTACATAATAGCATGTTTTCCTTGCCTTAAATTTAGCTGTCCGAATCAAATTATTATCCTTATTGATTTTTGTTTTAGTTAGTTGAGGTGAGTTTGCTGTCTAAGATAATATATACAGTCTGTGTATTTAAATGAACCTAAATATATTGTTTAATTATTTCAGGTTAGGCACTGTTCCAGTCAAGGAGTCCAGCGTTGTGATAGCCATAAGCAGCCCCCATAGGAGTGATTCATTGGAATCCGTGCAATATGCCATTGAAAAATTAAAAGCAAGCGTTCCTATATGGAAGAAAGAAATATATTCTGGGAATAATTCCGATGATGGTCAGTGGAAAGAGAATGCAGAATGTCCTTGGGCAAATAAAAAATGATTGTCTTTGAAATTGTTATTTTTTTATTCCCGCTGAAGGGATATTTTGTTATTTTTACTAGGGTTGACAGATGTCCGATTTTCGACCGCAGAGTCCGGATTTTTTATTTCTGTTCGGTCAAGATTTTTTTTTATAAAGCGGCCATTAAAATTCGTGTAATATCTGGCGTTTGCGCTTGGGTATATGACCGACCAGTAAGAACTAGGATTCATAAAATGTGATTATTTTTTTAGTAATAAAGCAGTACCAAATTTGTTAAAAATGTAACAAATCTACCATGGAACGAATCTTTAGCGTCATGGGAAATGTATGGATAGATAAATACTAAAGAATGAATTGTGCGTTTTCTTTAATATTAGTGCTTGACACTGAATTCAAAGATGCCATATCAGGCAATAAACTTTTATAAAAAGTTGATCAACTGTTAACAATGCCACTTAGTAAAAAAATAGTTACCTACTTCAGGCTTTTTAGTGACTTTCAAAAAATTAAGTTATTAAAATAAAAAACTGGTCGTTTTATTTTTCAACACATTTGGCACCCCTAGTTTTTACCCGAAAATTTCGCTAAGTTGTTGGGGTTAATTTTTGCGTAAGGCAACTGTAGAAGTCGATTTTTGACAGTTCTGCCAGCTCAGCTGTCACCTGTGGCTGTCACTCGTGTTCGAATTTGAATGTTTTGTAAAGTTCGCGCGCAAGGTAATGGTTATATTTTCAAAAGTGAAAACAAAGTGATTATATTCTCTTCGCTCCGTCGGCGAACGAACAATGTCAGAATATGTGAGCGATGTGCACGAAAGCTTGAAATACCCCGAAAGCGGCGGTGCGCGTTATCTCGTGAAGGGATCATACGATTATTACCATTATCTGTGCGACGGAACGGACGATCGAGGTTGGGGCTGCGGCTACAGAACTCTCCAAACAATCTGTTCGTGGATTTCAAAAAATACAGCCATCGAAACATGCGCCATTCCGAGTATACATCGAGTACAAGAAATCCTCACGGAAATAGGCGATAAGCCGATCAGTTTCTTGAACTCGAGAGAATGGATCGGAAGCTTCGAGGTTTGCTTGATAATAGACGAGTTATATGATATTCCCTCCAAAATCCTGCACGTTGACAAAGGAGCCAATTTATCACAGTACGTTGAGAAGTTGAAAGATCACTTCTCGTATTTCGGTTGTCCTGTTATGATGGGAGGCGACAAAGACTGCTCTTCGAAAGGAATAATGGGCGTGTATGTAGGAGAAAGCGAAACGCATCTATTAATAGTAGTAAGCAACTCCTAATAATTGATTTTTTCTGTTATTCCTTGCTAAGTATTTCTTGAAACGTCAGGGTTATGAAGCTTAGCATAATCTTGCACTTAACATTAGCACATTCTTGGTCATAGCATTGATTTTATATGGTATCAGATTGCTCTACTCTATAGTACGATTTGGCAACCCTTTTAAAACGGTGAAATGCAGGTAGCAGCATTGACGGCGAAACTAATAGCAATTATTTGGCTTTCTATAATAACATTGATAATGAATAGTTTTTATAAAGGACTGCTTGATTATAAAAACCAAAACATTCAATTATTAATGCCATCTATCACATTTTTATATAGGCTGATTAATCACATCACAGACATATTACGGGTTGATAGAGTGCTATCTATTAGTCTATCTGAACATTAAAGTTCGTGATTATTAGGTATTAAAACCCCTTAAACCAAATTAAAAATTTACATTTTTATGTAATAATAAAAAAATTGTTTAATTTATACTATTATTTTATATCGCCATCTACAGTGCGCCACCATACTATTATATGACGAAAGTCGCCATATTGAATATAGTAATAGATTAATCAATTTTAGAACAATGCGTGCCATAGTTCTACTACACTTGCGTATCGTAGTACAATCCTCGTTGCCAAATTGTAGTATGACGTTGAGCAATCTATTACACTATATAATCAATGGTCATACCTTCATTTAAGCTATTGATAAAACAAAGTCTTCTTCCCCAGGACCCACATTTTGTCGGCAGGCCAAAATCCAAGGCACTTCTGCAAGCAGACGACTGGGTGAAATGGCAAGCTATCAGTGAATTTTCGCAAGATTCATTTTACAATATTTGTTTACCACAAATAAAATATAGATCATTTTAAAACATAACTTTTTATATTTAAATCATATATCTACATATACCTTTTGTTTATAAAAATATATCCCTTTCGGTAGTGTTATAAATTGAAACTCACACTAGTAATTGGTTCTCGTTTATTGCACTATACGTAATTTATCTCGTTTTGTTTCTCGTATTATACTTGTTCTCGTTCTCTTGTTCTCGATTATAAATAATTCCACCAATTCACTAGGGTGAATTGATTCCGCCTTTAGACATCACGTCCTAATAATGCGCTCAGCGCCATCTGTCGTCATTTCAGTCAACTACTCTATACATCGGTATTTTACACATTCCGCCCACTAAGGACTTGTCCTTCAATAACTGAACTCAATAAACCTTACTTATCTAATCCCATCACCGTAATTTGCTTGTAATACATAGTAAACAATAATATTAAATACTAAAAGAAACTAATATAAACTCAAAAAAACACATAAACATTTGTGATGCTAATGCAAATTTTACCGCCCACCGTGACAATGTGCGTTAAATTGATTTAGTCAGTACACAAAGCTTGTTAACAGGGCGTTTAAAGGAGCCTCCCTTAAATTTTACGGTTACAACTCTCGTCACATTGTCCGGTCCGGCATGTTTCTCAAGTATTTTTCCTAAAAGCCACTTAGCAGGTGGAATGTTGTCGTCTTTTACTACGACTATATCACCAATATCAACTTCTGGTTTTTTCGTACACCACTTATTTCTTTGATTTAAATTACTTAAAAATTCTTTGGACCATCGTTTCCAAAATGAGTTAAGCATTTTTTGTATCATTTTCCATCTGTCTGTCTGAGTAATCTACGTCATTTATATTGACTAGCGGTTCCCCTACCAAAAAATGACCAGGTGTCACGGGGAAAGGATCGTCAGGACTATCGCTAAGAACTGACAATGGTCGTGAATTTAAGCACGCCTCAATTTGTTCTAACAAAGTAGAAATTTCTTCAAACGTTATTGTACTATCTCCTATGACTCGTTTTAAACATCAAAATATCAACTACCCTAGGCAACCTAAATACGATCTTCCAAGCAGAATGCATTGGCATCACCAGAGCAGCACAAGCAGTTGCAGCCAAAGATGTCGGAGACCTAAGCTTGAAATTTGTCTCCGACAGTGCCTCCGTGCTACAAGCGCTAGCAAAAAATACTATAACCTCTGTCCTTGTACTGGAATGCCACAATGCGCTCCAATCCATTGCAGGGTCAAATAGAGTGACCCTGCAATGGATTAAAGGGCACAGCGACTCACTGGGAAACGACGCGGCAGACGAACTGGCCAAAAGGGGATCAAAGGAAATATTACATGGACCGGAACCCTTGATGCCCATTCCCCAGGCCCAAATAAAAACATGGCTACGCAGGAACACCGAAGAAACCCACCTTACAGAATGGAAAAAGAACGCAGGATGCAGGCAAACAAAGAACGCGGTTCCGGAAGCATCCAAAAAACTTGCCCGCAACCTCACCAGATTAAAAAGGGACAAAATCCGTAAAGTCATAGGTACTATGACAGGCCACTGTCCCCTAAACAAACACCTGTTTACCATAGGTGTGACAGACAGCCCTCTATGCAGAGGATGCATGGAGGAAGAAGAAACGCCACAGCATGTGCTCATGGAATGCAGGAGCGTGGCAGAGCAACGGGCAAAAATACTACAATCTCCAGCATCTGTCCCGGAGGCCTGTAGCAACCCAAACAGGCTGCTAACCTTCTGGGACAGCCTGGGTTGGCTGGAGTAACATAAATAGAAACATGAGCCACGCACAACGGCCCAATCAAGAGGTCAAGTGCGGGAAAAAGCCCAGACAAACTAACTAACTAACTATGACTCGTTTTAAATGAGCCTTAGCACAAAGTACACCCGCCTCCCAAATTCCTCCGAAATTGGGTGCTCTAGGGGGAATAAAATGCCACGTTGTTGACTCTAGACTTAATATCTCAGCTATCTCATTAGGAAGCTCAGATTTGGCTCTGTTAAACATGTTACGTAACATAACATCTGCTCCGACAAAATTAGTACCATTATCGCTATAGAGATCTTGACAATGACCTCTTCGTGATACGAATCGCCTAAATGCTGCCACAAAACCCTTGGCGGTTAAATCTGTCACAGCTTCGAGGTGGATTGCGCGGGTGACCATGCACACAAATAAACATATGTATCCCTTATAGGATTTGGCTCCTCGTCCTGGTGAAAATTTTATGTTGATAGGACCCGCATAGTCCACTCCTGCGGTTTTGAATGGTCGGCTTGGTTTTACTCTAACTTCTGGTAATTGACCCATCAATTGGTTGGTTGCTGCCTTCGAATATCTCAAACACGTTGTGCAACTTCTGTAATGTGTTTTAACCATAACCCGTGCGTTTAATATCCAGAATTTGGATCTCAAAAAACTCATCATGACTTGCGGTCCACCGTGTAGTGTCTTCTTATGGGCATCTGCAATTATTAGTCTACTAAGATGATTCTTGCGGGCAAAATAATTGGATGCTTTTGATCGTAGTCCACATCAGCCAGATTTAGTCGTCTACCAACTCTTAAAATGCCGCTTTTGTCTACAAACGGATAAAGAGTATATAACGCGCTCCGTTTTGAAACATACCCTTTCGTTCTCAATGAATTAATGTCGTCATCAAACTCGGATTCTTGAACTTGCTTAATGCACATCTGGAAGGTTTTATTCATCTCATTAGGTGAAACAAATCTTGAAAATTCTGTCCTCTCATTTTTTGGCAATATTAGTTGGAGAAACCTTCGACACCTCGAAATTATATTTAACATTTTATTTAAGTCCGAAAATTTCATCCATACAAAATTGCACTCCTTGTTCAATGATAAAAATGCTTTAATTCTTTCTTCTTCTTGTGTGTCAACTACCTCAATACTCTCTACGTCAATAACTTGTTCTGAAAGCCAACTTGGTCCGTTCCACCAGAGTTTGTGATTGTTCAACTCGTTAGGGTTAATGCCTCTTGAGGCGCAATCAGCGGGATTCATGTGAGTTGATACATGTCCCCATTGCTCAACATCCATAATCGTATGAATATGTGATACTCGATTACTCACATATGTAACCCATCGATTAACAGGCCCACGTAACCAAGCTAACACTACAGTCGAGTCTGTCCACGCGTACAAGTCTTGTTTAGGGATAGACATTACTTGTGAGACCTTGTGAATTAGTTTTGCAGCTAAAACTGCCCCACAGAGTTCTAATCTAGGGATTGATACCTCCTTTTCGATTGGCGCGACTTTCGTTTTAGCCGTTACAAGCTTCACGTGTACTTGGTTATTTATGCCAATTACTCTCAGATATACTGCAGCTGCATAAGCTACACTCGATGCATCTGAAAATACGTGTAATTCTAGTTTGGAAGCTTTGGTCGATCCAAGCCACCGAGGAATCAATATGTTTGTAAGTTGTCTCAACTCGTTTCTAAATTTTAGCCACTCAACCATTAGCTTATCTGGTAACTCTTTGTCCCAATCGAGACTTGCCTTTCATAACTTCTGTATGAACACTTTAGCAGTAATCACCACCGGTGAAATCCAACCAATAGGATCATACAGCCTGGCAATATCTGAAAGAACCTTTCGTTTAGTAATAGGTTGATCTGGTTCATTCAAGTTAACTCTGTATTCAAAATTATCTGTAAGTCTGTTCCAACCAATGCCTAACACCTTCATCATATTGTCACTTTTTATTGTCATCAATTGTTCATGACTTAATTTCTCCCGTTTAATATGTTTTAGAAAATCTTGATTATTGCTACTCCATTTTTGTAATTGAAATCCACCATTGTTCATTAGTTTGCTCATTGACTCGTAAATTTGGAGGGCTTCATTTTCAGTTTCACAACCTGTCATTAGGTCGTCTACGTAATAATCACTCTTTGTTATTTGTGCTGCCAATGGAAATTGATCTTTCTCAAGTTCTGCTAATGTTTGCAATGTTTTCACTGCAAGGTATGGGGCACAAGCAGTACCAAACGTCAACGTCAACAGTTTGTAATGTTGTATTGGCATATCAGGTCTAAGTCTCTATAAAATCCTCTGGAAATCAGCATCATTCTCATTAACATACACTTGACTATACATTTTTACCAGATCAGCAACAATGCAGATAGGATGCCTGCGCCATCTAATTAATAGATGACGTAAGTCCTGTTGAAGTTTAGGTCCAATATGAAGGTCGTCGTTTAATGATATGTTATTTAATCCCTTACTCGAGGCATTAAATACTACTCGAACCTTGGTTGTATCTTTATCCTCGCGTACGACCGCGTGATGAGGCAAGTACACTGCTTTCTGGTTATTAATCTCGTTACCGTCAACTAGTTTCATGTGGTTCAAAGTGCTGTTATTCAACGTTACTTCAACTTTTCCTCTAAAACTTCATTATACTCATTTAAAAATATAGGATTTTTACTCAGTCTTCTCTCTGATGCAAGTAGTTTCCGGGCAGCTATGTCGTACGACTTACCATACTGACATTGCGGATCGGCTGATTTAAAAGGTAACCTTACAATAAATCTTCCGTCTTCTCGTCTTATTGTAGTTTCAGCATAAAACTGTTCACAAAGTTGTTCATCGCTCGTTAATTTTTTCTCAATGTTGTTAGGCTCGTTCTCAATATCCCAAAACGTTTTTAGTAACTCGTCTTCTTTTATTTGCACATGTAAAGTTTTAATGTTTTCACTGTTTAACTCTTGTGAGATCTTTCCCGACAAAATCCATCCGAATAAAGTGTTTTGCGCTATTAAATTTCCGCGCTGACTCTTCTTTATTCCATCTAGCAATATTTCTCCATAGACATCGGCTCCTAGTAATAAATCAACTTTACCTGGCGAGGTAAATCCTGGATCAGCAAGGGGTAAGTGTTTCAGTTCCAGCCACTCATTCTGGCAGTTAAATAGCTATATTTTGCTCGAATCTCGTGATTTGCCTTTTTGAGATTTCGCTCAGCTTTTCCCAATTGGTCAAGAAGCTCCTTTTGAGTTTTAAATAAACTCTCCATTTTGATGTTGTATAGTCACAAAAAATTTACAAGTCCTCTTTTTCTAAGTCTTTTTTTTTTTAATCGAAATTTTCTAAGTCCTTTTTTTAGCCGAAATTTTCTAAGTCTTTTTACTTACGGTTTCAGGTCCATTTTTTCAATCACAATTCACAACACTTTGTATTATTTTTCGTCTCACTTACTCCCTGGTTTCGGCACCATGTTATAAATTGAAACTCACACTAGTAATTGGTTCTCGTTTACTGCACTATACGTAATTTATCTCATTTTGTTTCTCGTATTATACTTGTTCTCCTTCTCTTGTTCTCGATTATAAATAATTCCACTAATTCACTAGGGTGAATTGATTCCGCCTTTAGACATCACGTCCTAATAATGCGCTCAGCACCATCTGTCGTCATTTCAGTCAACTACTCTAGGCATCCTATAGTTAAGATTACTACAGTGTTTGCATACAATGTTTTTAATTTACTTAAGTATGACCATGTTAACATTTTTTTGTTAAACCAAAAACGAAACAAAAAAATTTTCCCCCAAACAGCCTATTTAGTGAATCTCGTGGAATCACATTACACCAGATGAAGCCCAAACGACATGGCGAAAATACCAGACCTTGCATGCCTTGTTTGCAGCAAGTAATACAAACGACTGGCATTGCTTAATAAGTACATGACTGAGCATGATGATAGCAATGCTATACATCAAGCTCATAAACCATCGCAGAGTTTGAACGTCACACGCCCTTAGACTTCATATCTCCCTACAGTCTGTCACCCGACCGATTTGCACTACCTGCGCCAATGTCTCTTTCCTCTCTCTAAAACTTCCTTCGATTTCAAAAGAAAATTGGGAATTTCATAATAATAGTCTAGTCTCTGTTCTAGACCATTCGGTGAACTGTAATGCCCTTGCAGGTGTTCTGCTGTCGTCCTCCAGATGGTGGTCTATGAATATAAGTCTCAGGTGTGTATCAAAAATCAACCCATGTCGACCCGGTTCCCAGAGACAATGCATTCAAGGCAAAGCTCTATAGACACAAATGGCTACTTCGTCGCTAGATATGTGAAGTCAAGAAAGCCGGTGATGAAGCCTCTGCCACAACTCCTCGCATGCTTAAACTCTGCTCTATACAGAGCGTAGCAAAGCAAAACAACAAGCGCAAGGCAGCATTCGTCAAATGCAAAGAGGAAGCCCTGTTCGATTTCAATTTCAGTAAAAGGTTTTGTCTACCCCCAAGGGAGTAATCCAAATCCTAGAACAAACGGCCACAGATTACTTTTGAGCACGTGTGCGAATTCAATGCAGTCCCATACGTACAGCCATCCTCCATGCATATCGTCTCTGCATCTGCCTGTGGTAGCTTTCGCTTCTCAATCTCTATATCTAGATGAGATTTGCACTCGGGTAAAGAGTAAGCCGTCGGTCGGGCTCTACTCCAGGTCCCGATGGTATTATTATATACTTAGTATAAAAAAAGTGCCCCTGCCTTCTGCAACATTTAACATTTATCTTCAGACATATATGGAGTAGCGGTGTCCTGTTGAACGTTGAAGCGGTGTCCTGATAACTGTTGCCGAGCAACAGTTATACAACAATTCAGTTTGCGCCGGACCAAAGGACTACTGGCCCATTGCTCTGACATATATTGTGGGATGCGGGTTAATTAAAACTCATCTGTTTCCCCGATATTATTACCACGCGATTTACACCCGCGGCGGGCGCGGTTAAATCACGGCGCGGCGATCGCAGTGTCTGCGGGCAACTAGTGGAACCGCACGGGCTGCGCTCACCCGTAAGCTTGGTGGCCGTCGCCTGTGCGCTCTGCGGTCGATTCGCGGGCAACGCGGTGCAGGCACATGGGTGTGGCTATTGACAATCTAAATAACTGCCAAGTTTGAGAGAAACCACCGCAACTGGTGTTGCGAGTTTTAAAACAAAATGTCCCGCAAACACAGCGGGCGCGGATGAAAACCTTTTCATGAGTTCTAAAGCCTAAAATGCGAATCTTTGAATGGTGGACGGATGAGTGGAAGGAATCAAGTGTCTTAGTGAATTACGTGGCGATCCAACCTACAGGTATATACAAAACGACCTTATAGGCCAAGGAAAATTTGCCGAATAAAACAACCACTTCCGCATACCCCTCACCTTTGCTAGCTGAGGATTAAAGACTCCTTAGTATGCAAATCCGGCCTGGGGTAAGTAAATCTTAACCATTAATAATCTTAACCAACAATTAAATGAAATATTCTTTAATTGCCCAATTTTTGATATTTATAAAATTCCACTCCCTTCTAACATCCCTTTCCTTTTGTCACATTAATGAACCAAAAAAAAATACAGCACATGACATTTTACGTGTAATAATGTAATTACCAAAACAAAATACTCAAATTAAATCTACTCAGTCTTATTAAAATCGCACTAATCAGAGTTGAGAATCAGGCAGACTCCTTGTAGAATCCAATGGCTGTCGTGTTCAGCAGTCCATAGATTTGCAGTGAAAACTAAACCTCTGCCCATTGCGTTGCGCCGATCCGATGTTGTGTACACAGGTGTTAAAAGAGTATTCTGAAAATATAATTTAAAGTCCAATAAAATATCAATAGGAATAGATGAAGACAGAAGATAGAGTGATCGAAAGTGTCTGTAGTCAGTTATATACAAATGAAGGGTAACGGGAAAGAAAGATCAATGTCAACTTTTATTTTTTTTGTTAATTCGATTTAAAAAAATTGCTCACTTGAAATATGACATTTTAGGGTTTGTTTGAGTGACAAAAAAGTATATTCTGTCTGTAAATCCAATACAGTTGAATTTTAAAAAAAAAACAGATTCTTCTTAAATGTATACCACATAAAAAAGTATCTTATCTAAAAAAATTAAATTGACATTGATCGTTCTTCATCGTAACCCTTCAATTGCGAATTAGCCGCAATTAGAAATAATGAAATATTTACCTGTAATTTCAGTTTGCGTGCTTCAGTCGGAATGATGTAAGTCACGGGCAATTCCGTGAGCACGACTTTGGGAAGAGAGCGCCTTAAGCAGCCTTCCTCTATGTCCCAGCGAGCGCCTTCCAAATACATTCCGGTTATATAACAACCCTATAAACAATCAACATGGTAAACAATGGTAGGCCTTACAGGATAGGTCATCAGCTGACGTTTTATTTGACTGGTTTTCAGAATGTTCATCTTGAATTTCCGATAGTTTGCATAAAAATGTGTTTATCCTTCGAAACTTCAATCAAGCAAGCTTTAAATATCATGGAATGATCGTCCGAATTTAATTGACCCGTAGATTTAATTGACAGAAGAAGAAGAGGGTAGTTTTTTATAATGTGTAAATACCATATGTCGGCCATTTTTACAAACTGCAACTGTACCTGTGCAACTGTACAGGCAATATACTTCTTGCGAGACTTTATGAATATATAGTAATATATACAAACGGAACTGGACATATGGGAATGAGCAGTGGATTCCGGACTAACAACGGGCTGCGGTAGGTTTAGGACAGCTGTCTTGCCGCATGCGAGCATATACCTTACCACCCATTCACTCTCCCTTCGAAGCTATACAATTTGAGATGCAGAAATTGCGGTTTTAGATATATTTTTCTAGGAAGGATATACACTACTGTGAAAAAGTCTTCGAACAGTTACCCACAAAATAAACGAGGTGTCGTATTTTTGAAAGTAACTAAGTGAGCCCATTCCTTTTTTTTGTCGGGCTTGTTCATTCATCGGAGGAATCATAAAACTTTATTAGACATTTCTGCAACCTACCTGGGTTGGGAAACAATTAGAAGAGTGGACAATGGTTAAATTTTCACAAAATGCCGTTCTCGTCTTTACCTGAAAAAGGGGTTGTATTTAATACTAATATTATTTTTGAGTAGTTGCATATTGAGCACGTCGCAAAACGGTTATTGAGAAATACATTACATTACATTACATTTACGTCGTGTCCAATTGGTGGCTAAAAACCGCTCTTGGACGTGTCAAAATATTTGTTTTTTAAGTAGTAAGTGTCATTACTACTTTAATATTTACGTTACATACATATATTAATTTAAAAAAATATATAGTATCTAAGAAACTTTGGAACCTACTAAAAGTTATTCGTCGTAGAATCGTATTACAAAACAAATTAAAGAATAGTCAATGGCTACCTACTAAACACACAATAATTAAAATAGTCAGTTAAAAAGTTGAATAATCAAAGCAGAAGCCTAACAATTGAAATAGTCAATAAATCAAATATATACGTACTAAATACTGTACATAGTAACATCCAAAGTAGTAAGTAATTTATTAAATAATCAAACTAAAACTAAATCTTAAATTTAAATACTAAAAGTACATACCTATATAATTATCATTCAAATTGGTACAATAATTGCAAAGTCATGGCCCTCGAATTCGGTCAGATTATAGAAAGGGTGGCCTATCAGCATCTCCTTAATGTTTTTTTTAAATTGTTTGTCCTCCAGTTGTTTAATAGAGGTAGAGAGTAAATTGTAGAATTTAATGCTAAGGTATAAGTAGCTCTTCTGTACTTTTGCCAGTCTTGTTCGGGGTACGCATAAAAGGGAATTACCGCGTGTATGGTAAGATAAAAATGTCCGCTCTAGTTGCGGTTTCTGTTAGGTGCTGCCTGGCATACATTAAGCACTGGTATATGAACGCCGAATACATGGTCATTATCTTTGCCTTACTGAAGTATGCTCTGCATGAGGTCCTGGGCGTTAGCTGATAGATGCTGCGCAGTGCTCTTTTTTGCAATAGGAAGATTCTTTTACTGTTTGCGGCATTTCCCCAAAATAGTAGTCCATAAGTCATTATTGAGCCGAAATACGCAAAATACACTGATTTGGCTGCCGCGAAGCCACAAAGACTTCTGATTTTTTTAATTGAGTATATAGAACTACATAACTTACTAGCTAATTCATCGATATGGGTATTCCATTTTAATTTGCTGTCAATTCTTAGACCTAAAAAATTTATATCTTCTGTGATGTCAATTTTGAAATAGTCATATAATTCATTTAAATAGTCGAAATTTAGTCGGTCTTAAGCAAAAGGGAATTATTTTTGATTTTGTAATATTTAGACGTAGGTCATTAGCATTAAACCAAATTAAGAGTTGTTCAATTGTATATCTAATTCTACTTACTAATGATTTCTTATCCTTGTCACAGAAGATAAGGGATGTGTCATCTGCAAACAGTGTAATGTCATCATTCTCGAATGACACACATCCCGGCAAGTCATTGGTGTACACTAAAAATAAAAATGGACCTAATATGGAGCCTTGAGGTACACCCTTTGATACAAGAATCGGTTTGCTTCTTGTTCCATTTACCTCTGTCGTTTGATACCTATTTTGTAGGTATGATTGAATTAAATTTAGCCCTTTGCCTCTAATTCCATAGTGTTCTAATTTATTCAGGAGAATATTGTGATTGACGCAATCAAATGCTTTTGATAAGTCACAAAATAGACCAATTACTATTTTTGAATCATCCAACCCATTTAATAACTTATGGAGTAGTTTCGATGCAGCATTAACAGTCGATAGTCCTGCCCGAAAACCAAACTGTTTACTGTTAATAACGTCATGAGTGTTGAAAAATTTTGTGAGGCGGTTTAATATTATTTTTTCAAAAATTTTGCTGAAAGCCGGTAATATGGATATCGGTCTATAGTTATCTATGTTTTCACGACACCCTTTTTTGAACACAGGTATTATTTTAGCCATTTTTAATTTATCCGGAAAGGAGCTTCTGCTATACATGAATTGAAGAGAGCGCAAAGATAATCTGCAAGTGCAGGCATTGATGACTTAGTAAAATAGTTTTTGATTCTCTCTGCGAATATTAAAAAAATATATAATTCGAAATACCGTCGTTTAACCCTGCCGCGGTAAATTGTTTATATTGCTATTGACCTGTGAACTCTTTGATTATAATTTATTAAAATGAATAAAATTAGTTCAATGGATCGACAAAAAAATATTATTCAACATAAAGAAGGATATTCAGTTTGAAAAATCCAACAACTGTACTGCTTTAGTAATGCATGTTCCCGTCTGAATACAGTCTCTCATAAATTCTGACCAAGGGTCCAACCCCATTCACCGAAAAATACCCCTAAACCATAACAGAACCTCCCCCGTGCTTAACTGTTGCAGCCAAATACTTGTCTTTATATTGTTCTCCGTGGCATCTGCGGACGAATTGGCGGCAATTAGATCTGAAAAATTTGAATGTGGACTTGTCTGTCCAGAGGACTCTTTTCCACTGCCCATGGTCCAAGTTTTATGTTCTTGGGCAAATTTTAATCGTCTCTGACGATTATTCTTACGAAGTAATGGTTTCCGCTTGGTCACACACCCTCGAAGATTATTGTTCGGCAGGACTTTTCGAACCGCCGATGGGGTCACCAAAACGCCGCAAGACTCATTAAGATCCTGGGCCAGATCACGGCTTGAGTTTATTTTCGACCTCAAGGATGATACCATTTTATAGTGCTCTGATTATTCATCAATCTTTTTAGGTCTTCCACTCCTCGGACAGTCTTCGATTTGGCCGGTATTTTTGAATTTTTTGATCACATTATAGATCCCTCAAACAGATTTTCCAGTCAATTGTTGGATTTTTCGCACTGAATGTCCTTCTTTATGGTGAATAATAATTTTTTGTCGATCCATTGCACTAATTTTATTCATTTTAATAAAATACATTAAAAGAGTTCACAGGTCAACAGCAATATAAAAAAAATCCGCGGCAGGGTTAAACGACGGTATTTCGAACTATATATTTTTTTAATATTTGCAGAGAGAATCAAAAACTATTTCACTATAACCGTTTTGCCACGTGCTCAATATGCAACTACTCAAAAATAACATTAGTATTAAAAACAACCCCTTTTTCAGGTAAAGTCGAGAACGGCATTTTGTGAAAATTTAACCATTGTCCACTCTTCTAATTGTTTCCCAACTCTGGTAGGTTGCAGAAATGTCTAATAAAGTTGTATGACTCCTCCAATGAATGAACAAGTCCGACAAAAAAAAGGAATGGGCGCACTTGATTACTTTAAAAAATACGACACCTCGTTTATTTTGTGGGTAACTGTTCGAAGACTTTTTCACAGTAGTGTATATTTCCTTAGAGAGACCAAGATCTTTAAAGACAAGAAACAGAGATTTGGCTAGCAAGCCACGAGCGCCAACTTCCACCGAGTAAAGATGAACAGTGAAGCCGTTCCAGGTGAGGGAATTTGGAAAATCATATTTAGTTTGTACTCATGATCGTTAGGGATCTTTGATTCCCATGAAACAGTTAATTCTACAACAAGGGCTATCTTACAATATAGAGAGTAAAGAGTTAAATCTAGATGGATGCTGTGAATCCGAGTTTTTCAGGGAATTGATACTGCTTAGAAATTGAATCGACCTCCAGAATTCATTCTGAAGCTTCCTCGATTATTGAGAAAGGTTTTGAATTGGATAGCTTTTTGCAAATAACAGCAAGAAATTTGTCATGGTGGTAGGTGTACCGGCCTTGATCTGGGGGCTGACTTGCAGCTAGATAAAATATGTCTAGCTGTGCAAGGAGCATTACTACAGAGGGGATATGATTAGTGCAGGATTACGTATAAGCATTTGCAAGAGCAAATGCCGTAACCCGGAACGGCTTCACTGTTCACCTTCACGCGGTGGAAGTTGGCGCTCGTGGCCTGCCAGCTAAATCTCTATTTCACCTCTTTAAAGATCTTGGCCTTTCCAGAAAAATAATCAACTCTTTCTTAGAAAATATATCTAAAACTGCGATTTGCGCATCTCAAATTCTATGGCTTCGAAGGGGGAGTGAATGGGTGGTAAGGTGAACGCTCACATGTGGCAAGACAGCTGTCCTAAACCTACCACAGCCGGTTCGTAAGTCCGGAATCCACTGCTCACCCCCCAGAAGTGTAAAAAAAAATAGTATGATGGGCCCGACTCCAGTCGGTGAATTCCATGGCAGCTCCGTTTGTATTTATTTATATTAGGACCCCCACTTTCTTGTGGGCCCTAAAAAAAATGTCCGAGTGAGCAATTGTCATATATACTTAAATATACTGCAGCAATAGCTCAAAAAGCCTTATCAAGTCTAAATCCGGCACTGGATAAGACCTATCCTCTGAATAGCTCCTGCGAGTGAGGTTACTGTTGTGTGGAAATGTAATTTTTTATTTTTATTCATTTGTTGTGTGAGGCTTTTCTAAGGTCTTTATGAGTTTTGTAACACTGCGACCATTGCTGATCTATTGTGTTCGCCACCTACTATAGTTCTGCGCTAAGCCTCGTGTCATTTAAGAACCGCAACAGGCTTTTGGCACCAGATTGTTTTACCTCCTCAGGTAATGAGATATGTGATACCTCCTCAGTGTAGATATGCTCAAACGTATCATCCAATGTATTCTTCCAGTCGTTACCCACATAATAAACTCCTCATTAGAATTTGGTTCGTACCCAGCTCCTTGGAAAAATGCCTACGTTATACCCCTTCCTAAAATATCAAATCCTGTGCGACCAAATGATTTCAGGCCAATATCTATTCTCCCTGCTCTCTCAAAAGTGTTGGAGCATATAGTGTTCTCTCAGCTATCAGATTACCTTTCTGAATTCAATATGTTTAATCCCTATCAGTCCGGTTTCCGTCCCGGTCATAGCACTACCTCTGCCCTTGTCAAAGTAACCGACGACGCACGTAAAGCTATGGACCAGAGACAACTTACTTTGCTTGTTCTCTTAGACTTTAGCAGCGCCTTCAACTCTGTCGACTTCGACTTGCTCGTTGCACGGCTACAAACTCTCAACTGTTCGCAAACCGTTATTAATTGGTTCAGCTCCTATCTCAGAGCCAGACAACAGCGTATAAAAGTAGGCGATCGATCATCCAAATGGGTTAATCTAACAGCTGGAGTTCCACAAGGTGCGGTTCTGTCCCCGCTTCTTTTCTCAATTTTTATAAATCCTATCTCCAACCAAGTTCGTGGACATACTCATCTGTATGCAGATGATGTCCAAATATATAATCATTTCTCTCCCGAAAACATCAATGCCTCGATCGCCATCATGAACTCTGATCTTCAGGCCATTTGTGAATGGTGTGCGCTGATGGGTCTACTAATCAACCCTTTGAAATCCCAGGCTATACTCATTGGAGGTCGTAAATTGCTCTCCAGAGTAAATGTAAAATCCCTTCCGCTTTTAAAACTAAACGATATCACCATACCATTGTCGCAAAAAGTGAAAGATCTTGGTCTAATTATCGATGAACATTTATCCTGGCAACCACACGTGGACGAGGTAAGTCGTAAAATATTTGCTAGTTTTCACCCTCTGCAAACACTCAGAAGATTTCTTCCTATGGACACAAAAAAATCTCTTGCACAGTCTCTCCTCTTGCCTCTCCTTGACTATGCAGATGTGGCTTATCTCGATTTATCAGAGGAACTGCTCAACAAACTTGAACGTTTGCAAAATGTATGCATACGATTCATCTTCGGTCTACGCAAGTATGATCACGTGTCCGACTATAGGGCACAGTTAAAGTGGTTGCCAATACGCCAAAGAAGAAATGTTCATATACTGGCTCTCCTATATCGTGTACTCACCCAACTAACACCATCCTATCTCCAGGAGCTTTTTGAACCACTAAGTTCCCACGGTCTCGTACTTCGGTCAGCCTCTGACAGTTTATTAAAAATTCCGAGTCATAATAGTGATTTCTATTCCTATTCTTTCTGTGTCCATGGTGCAAGACTCTGGAACGATCTCCCAGCAAATATACGAAACTCGCCTTCTTTACCATCGTTCAAGACTCACCTTAAGGATTACTACCTTTCTAAGAAGTAACCAGTTCTTCCCTTTCTCTCCTGTTCCTCTCCCAATTTCCTCTCCTCGGGCACTATTAGTCTTAAATTCTTCCACTTGTCTGTATGTTATGTAATAATCTTTATTTTCACTATGCGCGCATGTACCACTATGTTTAGGTTAGCTGTAAGACATTGCCATGTGGCAATAAGCTCGCCTTTTTTGTATAATTTTTTAAGTGCAAATAAAGAGTTTATTATTATTATTATTATTAATGACCCCTCAAGTAGGTGTATCTTTTATGCATCAGCGTGGGAGTGCAGGGGAGTTTCCTCTGCCCCTTGGCAGAACCTGCACATTTTCGCGTCCCGGAAATTGAAGTTGTACATGGTGTTTGTTCAGGCCACAATGCCCCGTGAGCGCCCTCAGTATGCGTAAACTGTTCTTGGCGCTTTGGAATGATTCAAACCTGCCGTGTTGTTCCAGTGGTTGACGGATTGTTCTAAACATATTTTTTAAGCATTAGGTTTGCAAGGCTTTTTGGTACGCACAGCAAGGTTCAGGGCCGTTAAACGTTCTCTTTGCTCCCGTCTTAGCAAGTTCGTTGGATTTTTCATTTTCCTCGATTCCTGCATAGCCGGGAACCTATCTTAGAATTACCCTGTTTTTTTTGCCCAGGGAATTCAGTAATGATACACAGTTTTGTACCAGCTTTGAATTAATGGTATTCGAGGCTAGTACCATATAAGAGCTGCCTTGCTATCGAGTGGATATAGATACTGTGGTTGGCGTAGTTCTTATGAAATGTGAAAGTGTATGCTCAAAGGCATTTAAATAAAACATCAGCATTTCTGGTGTCCAGTCGTACTTTATATTTTTGCAATTAGACTGAAGTGTTATTATTACAAAACCTGTAAATTTGACTTTTTCATACATTGATATAACCTTCTACAATTATGATTCCGGGCAATATCCAAGGTAACTGGCCAGAAGGATGAAGACGCAAGGCTTGCCTTGTAAATTAGTATCAAAGGTATGGGAGTAGTGTGAGATTCCTTTTCCGGGTAACAGATTGCGGGATTCAATTCCAAAATATCAGAATTACACTTACACTTTCTGGCCTCTCTTCAATTTCATCGACGCTTAGGAACTTAGTAACCTTAGTGAATTGTGTAGATTTGTCCAGCGGCCATTTATAGAGTGTGCAAGCCATTTGAACGTGTGCCGTTAGGTATGATTCCGGTATATGCAGCCCTGATAACCACATCACAATGGGCTCTTCTTGGCACTGAAAAAAATATAAATAATATGATCTGACGAGTGACTGGTTCGTTCTGTGGGCTGCTGGAGTCAATAAAGACTGCTATATTCAGTCAATATAGCCTGTCATCCTACCTTATTTCTCTTCCTAAAGAAATTGGGCAAGAAAGGTGAAATATTTTAGGGTTTTCAAGGCAAAGCCGTAGGTATATCCTTAAAGGTGTCGACTACAACAGACGAACCCATCACCTCAGAAAGGTTTAACAATAATGATCATTCTGTCTCTCGTGGGTGAGCATGGAGGACTTAGGAACCATATAAACCTACCTTTCAGCAAAGCCAACATGCCCATCAGGGGCCAAAGCCTTGTGGCAAGGCACCGGGAAAGGTTAAGCAGTGGGCAACCTCGCCCCTGACCGCCGTTTTGGCAGGATATCTCCGTCTAGAATTAATCATCAGTATACCTCCGTCCTCCTCCTCCATAGACTGGTTACGCGACTGAAGTCGCTTACTCTACCTGGTACTCTAGCGGTAAATCAGTAAAAAATTATCACGGACCTGGGCGTCCTTTGCCTGTCATACCACTCGGGATCAGGTTCTCAGACATGTATCTAGATGCACATGATGCAGATGGTGCATGATGCATGATGCAGTATATTTCCATAGTCTCCACACTCCTTCAGTAATTAGTCAGAATGCACAACCAATTGCATTAGTCAGAATGCACAGTCCAGTAGCATCAGACGGAAATCCTCCAGGGAAAACCGATCCACAAGCCGTGAGGCCTGAGACGCAAGAGTCCTTCTAGGCTACTAATTAGGAGCTGAATTGTGAGTTGAACCTATCTGAGAACACATTGGATCTTATGGCCCAGGCTGCATGAAACCATTTGCTACCCGCCGTAGGCGAACTCATCACCCCAGGCTGGTATAACAATATGTGATCGTTCTTTCAGCCGTGGGATGAACGTAGAAGACTTAGAGACAAGACAATCTACTGTCTAACTCTACCAACAAGCCCGTTAGAGGCCAACGCCTTATGACGAGGCACCGGGAAAAGTAAACAGCTTGCAGCCTCGCCCCCTAACTACCAGTTTTGGTAGGATATCTCCGTCTGGAGTTATCCTACCAAAATTGGATATCTCCGTCTTTGTAGAATATCTCCGCAATAGGTAGTTATTATTATGGTTAAAGGTGACATTAAGCAGAAATTAAGGTGACATAGTTGCACAACAGGGATCGGCTAATTTTCCGATTGGGCCCGAGTCGATAATACCATTGGTAGAGAAGTAGAGTGCTTTGGCATTGGCAATGTGAACATAAAAATCTTTATATTTTTGATCTAAATTTGGCATCATTATATGAATTACTGTATAGTTATTATATTGACTGACAGGGATAACATGACGACTCAAGGGCTAAGCGATGACAGATAATACTCATGTAGGCAATAGTATGCGTTACCAAAATGCCAGTGGGCCTGAAGAATATGAATTATGAAGATCGCTTAGAATTACTTGGACCCACTTCCCTCAAACAAAGAAGACAAAGAGGGGACCTGATTGAGACACAAAGTTATCACAAATTATTAAGATGTAACTGGGCTAAAGAATATTTACAAATTCAACGTCAACACAAATCTTCGAGTTCACAGCAAAAAACTCAACCCAAAATTTAACTCTAATCCCCTTAAAAACATTCTTCAAAATAGAGTGGTGGACATGTGGAATAAACTACCATTTGAAGAGATTAGTGCAATCTCTGTCGATAAATTAAAAAACAGGCTCGATTTGTACCTAAAAACTTGTTAATATTGTTTATCACTAACTGTACAAGTTCTGTTCTAGACGTTTCAGCGAAGCTGCATGTCAATAATAATAATAAAATGAAATAAGAAAAATTCTTCATAAAGTCCCCCATTTTCTCATTATCTCACTTTAGATTTGAACCCACCCATGCTGTATATTGGTGAGTCCTTCTGGTGAAATGATCCATCCAACTGCCGAGCTTCTTTTTAGTGGCCGGCGCAAGCGTTAACCAGTGGCTCGGAATCTGACCATTGAATAGCGCATTAGCCGTCGCGTCGAGTGTTGCGTCCATACCAATTTCACCAATCAACGCTTTGCGGAGCAGCACCAACGTTCTCTCTATTACGACGATGAGCTTGTTAAACCTTCAAACGAGAGAAAAATTGTAGAGAAACAGAAATACCTGCCAGATTAGCGAAGTTGGGAATTTGGAAACTGACAGACGGCCTGTATATACAGGGTTATGAAATCGAATACTATCATGGTTGTTTGACATTATAAATAGGATGAAAACTAATTTACGGCGTGAGGTTTGTAGCACCCAAAGTTTCGGTTATGCTACAACCGCTGTTGCCCAGAGTGCCCTGGACACGGGCGCCACAAAATTTACACGGTAAATTAATTTTTATCCCATTTATAACATAAAGGATTCGTTTTATTGGTGACCATCAGCAACTGACCTCTATTACACTATAACGCTGGACTGACTGTACCTTACCAAATGACTGCTATTTGTTGTGTCGAGTTTAAGCGCCACAATTGCCACCACCGAATAGTAAAAGAAACTAAATTTGATGTTTAAATCAATTTTTTTTTTAATTTGAAAATTTGATTTTAACAACGATTAATAAGGTTTTCCAAGTTCCTTGTCAATAATACTTATTAATCTTTCTTTCTAACAACAGGTATCTATTTTAGACCACGCAGACAACAATAGAAGTCGCACTGATACATAAACAATATAAAATTTACATAATATTGAAGCAAACACTTACTGGTTTCTGAGTAACTTAACGCAAAAACTGTGGTTGCAGAACATGAAACATGTACTACAAAAACTATTATTTGGTCCTGAGGTTGCGGTAAATTATTTTGTTATTATTGTATTATTGTTAAAAGTTTTAAAATAAAAATGCTTAGTAAAGTGAGGAGTTTCAATATTTTAAAATGTGTATCGCGTGGATATTTGTGGGATATTTATTAGTAATGATTCCCATACATTGTTTTTATAGGATAGTAATTTTTCAAGAATCAGTGTTATCTACCAATAGAGCAATTCCATATTTGAACCAGTAACAGGCATATATCACATGTAGGTACGAACAGGCATGTTCAAATTTACTTATTTTTTATATCTATATTTTATACCCCATTCATTGCGATGGAAAATGTTGAGGTATTAACACTGATCAACATTCCTTCGCCTTGATAGTAGCAACGGAGGGCGGGGGCATGGTCAGGCAATTTGAGTTTTGAAATTGTCTGACTATTCCCCTACTCCCAGCATCTGTCCGATGCTGGGTTTGGCGAACGGTTTAGGGAGTAGCGCAGGTCGCACAGATCCCCTAAACAAGGCCAGGGGACTATCCTTCTCGAGGTTGCCGCCTGTTATTGACCAAGTGCCCTAGGCAAGTGGTATAACAAAAACCCCTGGCCGGCACATCAAGATCCTAACCCTCAGTCACATCCCAGTCTCCTCAGCCAATCCCACAGTGCCGAACCAGGCGGCACCAACCTACACCAGGCCCACACAGCCTCTGGGGCGCTAAACCCCCCCCACAAAAGTGTACCACACCTACCAAGGGCGGGTAGTGTGTGCGTTATCCCATCAGCTCAACTAAACAAAAATGGAAGCACAAGTAAAAGATAATTTACCCCAGGAGGGTACCACAATCCCTTCCAAGGATAGTGGAGAATCCCTCACCGAGCCCAGCTCGGTCTGCCCCTCATATTCTGGGGGGGGCAACTCGTGCCACAAAACAGGTTCAAGCCTGGACCTGACAAGCCTCAAAGAGGCAATACCACTGCCAACACCAGACACTGCCGTTGTGTCACAGTGGACCTTAATCGCTCACAAGCGCCCTTGCAAAAGGGGGACCACTAACACAACGGCAAATACCAAAAGCAAAGGGCAGGAAGGCAAACCGGAACGCAGTCGCCTTAATAGGCGCGCGAGAAGGAAAGACTTCCAGCCCAAAGTAACCACACCACACACCGACACAGGCACCGCAGCAGCGAGAACGCAGCGCGAACCTGTACCGGCCACAGTGGCAGGACCACAACCAACACCACCACCACCACCCAGCCAGTCGAAGAGACGGCAAAACCCGAGAGGTTATCGCAGTAGGCGGAACGCTGCGAGGGCTCCCACTGCTGAAAAGGAACAACCGGGGACTGGGGCTGGGCCAGACGAGAAAGTTTCTTCGAAGCGGGCTCGTCTGGACGAGACCCAGTCTCCTAGAGGGGAGTCCAAACGCGCGAAAACCGAAGCGAAACCCAAACGGGCGATGAGTTACGCAGATGCGGCTCAGTCGCACATGAAGGTGGCGGTCATCACTGTCCCGCCGAGAGACCTGTCACAAGCTCAAGCAGAGCAGCTTAGGAAGACTATCGACGATAGCATCCTACAAGCTGTACTGTCTCCACCCTCCCCGAGCGCGCACGCCCCATCTTTCCGCGGACGCCCCTTCCTGATGGACGGGGTATTAGCGATGTGGTGTGAGGACGAAAACGCGCTCAGCTGGCTGGAAAACGCAGTCATGACAATGGCATCACCCATACCCAACACCACCCTGGCTGTCATCAGGCAGTCAGAGATGAAGAAGAGGCTCAAGGCAGGGCTTCTTATCCATACCCGTATTACGGACGCAACCACACTACACAGAGTCCTCCGTGCCCAAAACCCGTGGTACAAAGTTGACTCGTGGCAGTGTTACGACATGTCTGTGGATGAAAAGTCTCAGGAGGGTGATTCAGAAGAAAAGGTGGTGCACCTAATTCTTGGAATCCCTGAAGACCAGAGGCAAATGATCCTGGACAGAGACCGCCGAGTAGCCCATATGTCGGGAAGTGGATATATCCGTTTCTTCCCCACAGAAGAGACCACAATGGCCGAGACAGCAACCGCAGTGGCGAATCCGGAACCCTCCACCTCTGCCCCCCAACGGAGGGGCAGTGACGGAGGAATGGGGACGAATTCGCCACTGCGGATTGAGGGATGCACCAGTGACGAAGATGACTTCCTGCGCAGCCCATAGCTCCCTCTCTCTTAACGTCATCCAAACCAACCTCCAGCACAAACAAATAGCGGCGGCCACCCTACGCAGAGTGCTGGAGACGAACAACCAGACCGTCGCCATGATCCAGGAACCCTGGATCAGAAACAACAAGATCTGCGGTCTAAACAGCATCGGAGGTAAGTTAATGTTAGACACCTCTGTTGAAAACCCAAGAACATGCATATACGTGCCAAAATCTTTAGCAACCACTTTGCTTAACCAATTCTGTTCAAGAGACCTAACTGCAGTGAAACTCACCACAGAAAAACAAACTGTCCTAGTCCTAGCTTCAGTGTACATGCCGAGCGAGAGCGAAACCCCGTCAGGAGAACTAGCCAGACTGGTGCAGCATTGTGAAGCACACGACTGGGATCTGATCATATCTGCAGACTCCAATGCCCATCACTCTCTGTGGGGAAGCAAAGACACCAACAGAAGGGGTGAGTCCTTAGCAGAATATCTATTTCAAACAAACCTAAACATTATAAACAGAGGTAGGGAACCTACATTTGTAAACTCTAGGTACCAAACTATCATAGACATTACCTTGGCAACGGACGCGGCGGCTGGTTTGATTGAGGGATGGCACGTATCAAACGAGCCATCGTTTGCAGACCACCGCCGCGTCTGTTTTCAAATACGGTACAAGCTAACAGACCCTGTCCCATATCGTAACCCCCGTAAAACAGATATTACAGGGTACACAAACTTGCTAAACAAAGCGCTAGGAGACAAACAACTAACTAACGCAGCACTTAGCACAGAAAACATAGAAACAAACGTACAGATCCTAACTACAACCCTTGTAAGTAGTTTTGAACTGGCATGTCCTGTTGTAAAACCTAAAGACCCAGGAAAAAGCTCATGGTGGGGGCCAGAGCTGGAAAGGCTACGTCGAGGACTCAGGACACTCTTTAACCGAGCAAAAAATACCAGAACCAGTGAGGACTGGGATAAATACAAAATGGCACAAAAACACTACAAGAAGCGGATCAGATTCCGGAGAACAGAATCCTGGCACAACTTCTGTAGTAGCATAAACTCAACGAACCAAGCCGGAAGAATAAAGAAAATCCTAGCTAAAGGTGAGCCCAACCTCCTAGGCTCCCTAAAAAAGGAAGACGGCACTTACACAAACACAGATATAGAAACCAGCTCAGTACTCCTGGAAACACACTTTCCTGGATGTCAAATCACAGAAGATCCTGAGTGGCCGGACGAAAACTACAGCACACCAACAACCCAAGAATGGGAAGTCGCAAACAAGATAGTAACTGCGGACAAGATAAAATGGGCCCTGAAAAGCTTCAAACCATTCAAATCCGCAGGGCTGGATGGCATTTTCCCAGCACTACTACAATGGCAACCAAACCATGCAACAAAATACCTACTACCAATCTATAGGGCCTGCATAGCCTTCAAATACATTCCAAAGGCATGGAGAGAGGCGAAAGTAGTCTTCTTACCGAAACCGGGAAAGGAGGACTACTCACACGCCAAATCCTTCAGACCCATCAGCCTAACGTCTTTCTTACTAAAGACTTTAGAAAGACTGATGGACCGTCACCTAAGGGATGGGGCACTAAGAAATAAACAACTACACCCACAACAACACGCCTACACAAAAGGCAAATCAACAGAGTCGGCACTACACATGGTGGTGCACAAAATAGAATCGGCTCTAACAAATAAGCTGTCAACACTCGCCGCCTTTATAGACATAGAAGGCGCTTTTGACAAAACCATGCACAACAGCATAAACCACGCCCTACAGGAACTTAAGGTGGAACCAGTCACCATAAAATGGATTACGGAGCTGGTTAGCAAAAGGGCGGTCCAGATAGTGATGAATACTACCACAAGAGCAAAGGTAGTTAAAGGATGCCCCCAAGGGGGGGTCCTATCACCACTTCTATGGAACATAGTAGTGGACAGCCTCATAAAAACACTAAATGAAAGGGGCTACACTACTATTGGTTATGCCGACGACCTAACAATAATGATAAATGGAAGCGCAGAAAACATGTTATGTAAAGTCATGCGCTCAGCTCTGCAGATAGTAGAAAAATGGTGTGACGAACATCAATTGTCAGTAAATCCGAAAAAGACAGAACTTATCCTCTTCACCAACAAGAGGAAGTTACCAGAACTACAAGTACCAAAATTATTCAACACCAAACTCTCCCTATCAAATCAAGTGAAATATCTGGGAGTCATCCTTGATAGTAAACTAAACTGGGCGAGTCATATCGAGGCCAAAGCAAAGAGGGCCTGCCTAACTTTTTGGCAGTGTCAAAGACTAATGGGGAAAAAATGGGGTCTCAACCCAAAAATCACACTCTGGCTATACACATCAGTCATCAGGCCCTCGCTGACTTATGGATCAGTTGTATGGTGGCCCAGAACACAACTGACCACAGTAAAAGCAAGACTCCAGAGACTACAACGCTTAGCGTGTGTAGCAGCCACTGGATGTATGAGAACCACACCATCGGCCGCACTAGAGTACCTCCTAAACATGAGACCTCTGGACCTTGTCATCCAAGAGGAGGCTAGGGCAGCCGCTCTAAGACTAAGAGCAAATGGACTGTGGAAACAAAACACAGAAACACCACACTCAAAAATTCTGAAACGGGCTTTAGAAGAAATTCCTCTTCTGGACGCACCCATGGACAGAATAATATGCCATCATGTCTTTGATCGTAGATACAATATCCAACTCATTCCAGAACCAGCAGATCACTCTGGTACGAATGAAGTAAGGATATACACAGACGGCTCCAAAACCACTCAAGGTACAGGAGCCGGCGTCTTCTCAAATGATCTAAACATCAAAATGTCAACTACCCTAGGCAACTTAAATACGATCTTCCAAGCAGAATGCATTGGCATCACCAGAGCAGCACAGGCAGTCGCAGCCAAAGATGTCGGAGACATAAGTTTGAAATTTGTCTCCGACAGCGCCTCCGTGCTACAAGCGCTAGCAAATAATACGATAACCTCAGTCCTCGTACTGGAATGCCACAATGCGCTTCAATGCATTGCAGGGTCAAATAAAGTGACCCTGCAATGGATTAAAGGGCACAGTGACTCACTGGGCAATGACGCGGCGGACGAACTGGCCAAAAGGGGATCAAAGGAAATAGTATATGGACCGGAACCCTTGATGCCCATTCCCCAGGCCCAAATAAAAACATGGCTACGCAGGAACACCGAAGAAACCCACCTTACAGAATGGAAAAAAAACGCAGGATGCAGGCAAACAAAGAACGCGGTTCCGGAAGCGTCCAAAAAACTTGCCCGCAACCTCACCAGATTAAAAAGGGACAAAATCCGTAAAGTCATAGGTACTATGACAGGCCACTGTCCCCTAAACAAACACCTGTTTACCATAGGTGTGACAGACAGCCCTCTATGCAGAGGATGCATGGAGGAAGAAGAAACGCCACAGCATGTGCTCATGGAATGCAGGAGCGTGGCAGAGCAACGGGCAAAAATACTGCAATCTCCAGCATCTCTCCCGGAGGCCTGTAGCAACCCAAACAGGCTGCTAACCTTCTGGGACAGCCTGGGTTGGCTGGAGTAACATAAATGGAAACATGAGCCACGCACAACGGCCCAATCAAGAGGCCAAGTGCGGGAAAAAGCCCAGCCAAACTAACTAACTAACTAACTTGATAGTAGCAACTTAATCTATCAATATTTTTATCGACTTATTTTCTGGTATAGACACATACAGATACATATTCCAGAAATCCTTTTTAGAATTCCTAGGAGATCTAGTGAAAACTCAAGTTGTAAATTTTGCTCGAAACAATACTTGCATTTTTTGTGTAAAACGATGTATTCTTTTTGGAAAGTAAAAATCATGTTTCGTTTTACTGTAATAAATCGCCGGCTACTGAAAGAACATCGCCGGCTACTGATTGATTGACCGGCGCTTTTAGATAAAATATTCTAATATAGTGGGCCCGATTGCGGTTTTCTGATCTAAAATTTTCTTGATAAAGCTCTAAAAAATTTAAACGTAGAACTAATCATTAAGGAACTATCATAAAAAAAAAACTATTTTAGTACCTTTAATTTAAGACCTGAGACTCAAATATTGAAAACTTGAATTTTTCATTAAGGTATAGGAATCCTTTCTACTGTTTTTTATCTAATATTATCATAATAAATACGATTTGGGTAGATAAAATTTCCTCTCGACCGAATTGGTTGTTTTTTTTTGGGTAACACCTTGAACCCACAAGTTTTATTGCCCAGTTAGGAGTAAATTCAGGATATATAGGTTCAGTATGTTATTTAAAGCTTCAGTAAAGCAAAGTGAAGACATGTTTCATATTGTCTTATGCTGAAATAATAAATATATAAAAAGTATAAAAATGAAAACAAATATTAATAAAACTATTTCATGGCATCAGATTGTCGGAACCGGGTTGATCCACTTTTTCTTTCTCTTGGGAAATTAAAATTGTGCCTTTACTATATTAGAATATAGTATAGTCTGTACCTTTCCAGTTCTTGGAGTAAAACCGCTGCTGTTGGAGTCACATTCATCTCGTGTGCTTTTCTCACTTTCCAAACCTCAAATGGAACTGGTATTTTCTCCAGAACATCCCCGGCCACAGTGTCAATGAAGGTTTCCCTACTTGTACCTTCACCTGAACCTGCAAGTAACAAAATATACATCAAAAATGCGTAAAAAAGTTAAAACAAAAGGTTTTTTTATTTATTGGCAAAAGAATTTAAACAATCACTTACTCTCTTCTGGAATTTGGTAGTCTGGAGGTAGGCATTATAAAAGTAAAAATATATATTAATAAACATGTTTTTTTTAGTTTTAGACTAATACACTTTAGACTTCAGTGGCGTATATCTTTGATCTAAGTAACTCCCATTCGCAAGATCATAGACAATAAGAAACTAATGATGAAGAACCCAAAATTTCATTAAAACAGACTTTTTTTTGAATGTTTAAAGTTACAATTTGCAAAAAATCAATTTGAGAAAATCAAAATCAATTTAAATTATATTGAGATTCGATGCGCGCCTCAGTGACAGATAGCGAATGGCTTGCATATCTATGGTTACTGCGAATAAGGTTCAACTCGAATAAGCAGTCCCGGACTGAGGTGGCAGTGCATCAAAAACCATTGAAATTCAACACCGGCTCTATGACATAGCGAGAAAACACCGCCATACAGTATTGCCCCGAAAGCAACTTGTCCTCCAGTATCTGAGTCAGAATGGCTAACAGAACGTTCCGTGTGGTGGTAGCCATCTATGTTCTACGTTCGGTGCGGTGGTAAACATCTTATGCACAGCGGTGCAGAAACTCAAGGGAATGACTACCACACTACTCATCCCAATATCAATATTGCTGGAAAATTGAGCAACGGCGCCAAGTACAGGCGCTGCCTAAATAGGGCAGTGGTGTGAAGAATCTCTTGTTCGGCCCCACAAATGACGCAAAACGGGCTCTGCCCCAATTGGTGATCGTGGCAATTCCTGCCTTGCAAGTCCATCCGCTTCTTCATAGCCTCTCATTCCACTGTTTCTCTTGCCAGTACCTCTTGAAATTCCTTGGTTAATTTGGATGCCTGCACGTAGCTCAGTGCTGGATTATCCAATACGTTAAGTAGGCACCGTTCTATAGACCCCACGCCTTTTAGAGGCCCCACGACGAGGGATGATTACAATCACTTTTTCTTAGTTGTTTTTGTTACATAGGGAAAAAAATCATTGATTGGAAATTTTAAGGAGAAAATATTTGATAATCTTTTCGATCCGACTAGTAGTATAATTGTTATAAATTATCAAAACTTGGCCACTCCCAGCTTGAGCGATCATATTTTGTTTATATGCACTTTGTTATGCAATATAAGCGTTGTCCAAAATGTCCCGCTTTGCCGATGAGATCGTGTTTTGTTTATTCTACACTATATCGTCAGAATATTTGACAGCCCTATTTGCCAGTACGAATCGAACAGAATCGTGCCGTACGATCCGTCTTTGGTTACATGCGCACGTTTTTGCTATGAGATAGCGTTATTGGCAATTGGAGCAGTCGAGGGGACTCTAAGATTAGCAAAGGAGGCCCCGAGGTTTCGAAGGCCTAAGGCCTCTAGATGGATTAATCCAGCACTGCCATGACTCCTGAGCGCTAAAAGCACCGCTCCGCTCTTTATATATATATTTATATGCCCTTCCCCTTTAATGCTCTGTTTTCTATTTCTCCGGCAGCCATGATTTTATGTAGGGTATCCACTTAGAAAATCATAGTTAGCCCCAGGGAGATTTTGATCTATGGCCTATAGTTATGCCAGTTCTTACCAGTCTGAGGCTGCAGCTCGATAAGATGAGTCCAAATGCTTTGAACGGCTCGTGTATAGTAACCAATTTCCGCATTTGGATGCAAGCCAAATACTTCTGGAGTATTTGATAATGGTAGCAAATCGATAAATTCTGAAAGTGAAAGATTATGTTGATTAGGTATGCAGGAAAATGTACAGCATATGTTCGGAAAGAAGAAAAAAAGGCCAGTAAATGAAGTAAACGATCAATAAGTATCTTTATTTGCTTGCAGATTCGAAGCTATTGCAGGTTTTGACAGAAGGCCGATATGTGATCGAATTCCTCTAGTCAAATTATTTTTAAACATGCATTTTAGACGTTGTTAAGCTTGTCTAAAATATACCTATCTATAGTAGCAGCTAGTCCTTAATACGTCGTTACACGTGCCAAAATAGTATATACATGGACTGAGACTCCATATGGGTCATTTTCAGCCTAATTAATTATTTTTATTTAAAGATCGGCTAAAGATCATCATGGATTAAATATATGTATACATGGAAGTTAACTGAATAGCTACAAAATAATAGCTGGGATGCACAGGGACTAGCGTTCCGCAAGGAACAAACCTCTACATGTGCATTCCTTTCCAACTATCGGAGTCACCACTGCTCATTATCAAATTATTAGGCTTATTTGGCATTCGCCGCATGTCTGCTAATCCAGTGCTGGATTTGTCAACATGCCGAATAGCCGCCTAGGGACGGCAGGCTTCAGGGAGCAGCAGATTTAAGAGAGCGCTCAAGTTCGTCCGCGATTGTGAATGTAATACTCAAGCAAGTCACTAGTGAAAACAGTTTTTTATTAAATATAAAATTTAATTCGGGCAAATGTTTTAAGTTCCTTTTGCGACAGTAATACTTCTATATTATGCTAGTTATGTTTATGTTAATTCTTTATGACGCTTTCTTTATGGGTAATATCGACAAAATATTATATGTGTTGTACCGAGCCAATACGCATCAATCTTGGAACGCGTGTTTGTACATAGTTGTGAAATCACAAGGAAAATTCACATTCTCAGTCCTTTTTTTTTGTTGGTGAATAAATTAGTTAAATGTAATCTTCATTCATATATAAATAGAGGCAGAGACACGGAACACCATTATAGATGATTTCGCCTATAAAAAAGGCAAAAGTAAATAAATACAAGTGATTAAGATAGGTATGAGGACCGGGCGGCACAAAGTCGACTGGTCTATACTTAAGAAAACTATAAATCCGGCACTGTACTAACCTATGTAGTGTTCTTTGTCGCCATCTTCTGGAACAAAATAATCAACATTTGCATCCTGGTAAAAGTGAAACGGTTGAAACACATCAAACAGGAAATCCCCTAAGTATTCTTCCATGTAAGTTTTCACGATGCGACGGTCGAAAGAGTCTATCACGCGGCCACCATACATAACCTAAAAAAATAGACAGATATACATTTATTTTTAAATAAAATACAAACGGAGCTGACATGGAATTCACCGACCAAAATCGGGCCGTATACGTATCATATACTCTCTATTTTGGAAGATGGTCCTTATCGTAGAATTAACTGTTCCATGGGAATCAAATATCCCAAAAGACCACGAGTACAAATTAAATAAATACCATGATCTAGCAAATGCCGTCACCCGGAACGGCTTCACTGTTCACCTTTACGCGGTGGAAGTAGGCGCTCGTGGCCTGCCAGCTAAATCTTTGTTTCATATTTTTAAAGATCTTGGTCTCTCCAGGAAAATAATAAACTCCTTTCTAGAAAAATTATCTAAAACCGCGATTTCTGCATCTCAAATTCTATGGCTTCGAAGGGGGAGTGAATGGCTGGTAAGGTGAACGCTCACATGTGGCAAGACAGCTGTCCTAAACCTACCACAGCCGGTCGTTAGTCCGGAATCCACCCTTCACCTCCCAGAAGTGTAATAATTATATATGATGAATTCGGTGATCGGTGAATCGGTGAATTCCATGGCAGCTCGGTTTGTATTTTATTTTTTGTATTTTATTTATCTGGGGGTTGAGCGGTGGATTCCGGACTAATGACCGGCTGTGGTAAGTTTAGGACAGCTGTCTTGCTACATGTGAGTATTCACCTTACCACCCATTCACTCCCCTTCGAAGCCATATTATTTTCCTTTATAAACCGAAAACGAACATTAGGCCAGATTAGACCACCAAGGCAGAGCGGAGTGCCGAAAGGTTCTATTCTCGATCCATTATTATTTATATTGTTTATAAATGATTTATGGGATGGAATGCCAGTGCATTGTAATATAAATGCAAATGATATGCAAATGATAACTTTTTTGTATTTAAACACCGAAACAATGCTAAAGTATAACGAAATGCCAATAACTACTTTCATACTGCTAGCAGTTCGTTCAAGAGCAATCAGTTGTTATTAAATCCAGCCAAAACTGTAACGATGAAATTTATTACGAAATAAAAATAGGTGTAACAATATTTTCTCACAATGTATTCAAATAATTGAATATGTTGTGAATTCCTGGTTTAAATTATTTGGTTCTCTTCAGCCTGATTTCGCCGAGGCTGTTTTTCAGTAGGTTTAGTTTTTAGGATTAAGTCTGCGACTGAGTATAAAACAAATTATAATTAACCAAATTTGTACTTACTTCACCGATAAGATATTTGAGCGATTCCCACGGTATACTAGATGCAGATGTAGCCTTAGAGAGATAGTTCTCTACGATTTGCATGCAAACAATGAAATCAGATTCATTGAAGTCATAGGGGATGTTCCAGCCAATCTTGTCGTACTTACAACGTTCCTGACAAAAAAATCAACAAAATATAAAAAGAATAAAATATTCTTTTTCTGATGTGCTTGAAACTTGAAGGTGATGATCCGGCATTGAAGATGGTTTCTACGAGGGTCATCCAGAAAGTAAGGTTAAAAGGGCTCCTGAGGCCGGGGGATTTTTTTATTTCAAAGTTAGTGCACTGACTTGTGCGTGTCCGAACAGTCATTTTGTTTGGTCCCGAGTATTTGTCGGCCATTTTGTTCAATCACAGTAAATTATTCCGACGTGCTCCCACCATCTTCCGTCCGTGCAAGATCGGCGCGGTCATCCATTTCTATACTTTACAGAATTATACCGCTGCAAAAATATCCATCGGATGACGGGGGATGATATGTGGATGTGTGGCTACACCAAACAATCCAAAAGATAATCACTTCAGTGGCGTCATTCATATTCCCCAACCGCCAAAACGTTCAACGCTTTCCATTCAGCCGGAAAAATCATGGCATCTGTTTTATGGGTCCTTAAGAGTATCCTTTAGGCAGAGTATATACCTAAAGGGACTACAATTAATGCAGAGTTTTACAATATCCTAAAAAAACTTCAAAAGAACCATTCAAAACCGCAAAAGGGGAATACTTACCCGGGGAGTCAGCCTTCTGCAAGGCCTCACACCGCGCGAGTTTTAAAGGAGCTGCTGACAGCATTTGGATGGGATATTTGGGAAGTCTATTGGGATATTGGGGAATATATAGGGTGGGCGTCAACTGTGTTTGCGGTTTGTTTTGTTTATATTTCGAAAATCACTGCCGGTCATCAGTGTCCATAGGGAAAATCAGTGTCCATAGACCTTTTGAAATAGATGTTCCCTAGGAAAGTCATCTCAAGGAGAGGCGACATTGATAACCCCCCGGGGAGCCCAGATCTCACTCCAAACGATTATTTTTTGGGGATACCTTAAATCAAGGGTGTATGAAGATAATCCAATAACAACAGACCAGCTAAAACCACATGTTATACAGGAAATCAACGCTATTTTCAGAGAAACTTGCCAACGTGTTTTTGAGAATCTGCTCCGACTTGAAGAATGTAAACAAGCTGGTGGACGTCACTTAGACATCATAATATTTAAAACTTAGATGTCACTATAATCTCCATCAATTCTAGTTTTTAAAATATAAAATTATAATTCCTATGCTCAGTAATTATTTTTAAATTTGATTTTAAAATAGAGCCTACAGTTAACGCCCATCAGTTATTTAGGAAGTCTCCTGTAAATTTCAATTAAATAAAAGCATTTTTCGATCCCACATAAATGTTGTAACTTTCTGGATGACCCTCGTATATACAGACATACAGAGAAAATTCATCATAGATTATTATATATAAACCTAATTCAAATATATCTGCTCTAGTTTTTTAAGCATTCTCTCGGAAACCTCGAGATAGCGAATATCGGCAGTAGTAGAAGTCCAGTATAGTAACCGGGAGAGTTTGAACTATGGTCATCTTAAACTCCACTGGCAGAAATAGCTCCAGCCTTCTAAAGCTGTAAAAGCCAAAAAATATTTTTTTGCTAACTTCGTCTGCAACTAAATGTGTTTCTGTCGATAAATTAATTGAGTTTTGGTCGATAAATATGCCCAGTTTCTCGTAACAAATAAAAGTTAAGACTTGCCTGCACGACGGCGTGGAAAAATGCCAAGACATACACCAGCTTTCTGAAGAGTACGTGGGAGCAAGATTCCAATGCCTGGTTCCTCATTTTGAAGTAGGTGCTTCGTATGTTGAGCTTCAAGCCGTTCGGTGCCTCTGTCACGACTGTTAAAATAGAGTTAGTGGGTTAAAATAGGCCGTTCGGTGCCTCTGTCACGACTGTTAAAATAGAGTTAGTGGGTTAAAATAGAGTTAGGGGAGTTAATGGGCCCTTGCTGAGGGAGTTAATGGGCCCTTGCTGAGTTGGGAAGACCCATTCTGTTCTGGGTTGGTCACACTCTCGGGTCAACACCTAACCGACGGCCTCCACGCATGAAGTGCGAGCCTGGGTAGGACTCTGGCCTTATGGTTAGTTTCCCCTGGGAATCAACCTTCTGGCGCTCCTGGACGGTCTCGGCACCGTGCGGCATGAGCCAATCGATTGCGCACTCTGACTAACAGTCGGGGAAGTCTGGAAGCAGTACTGTTTCCTATAGAGCGGGGGTGGTTGCGGACCTTACGGCGACTGCTCTTGAAACGACCATTGGCTACCCGATCCTGGGTGAACAGCCGGGCAAAGGATGCTGTGGTCCGCGATAGATTCGGTATACACCGTTTCACCGCTTCGTAAGGGAGAAGACCGCGCAAGCGACCTCGAACTCGTAACCAATCGAGAGACTGGAGTAATACAGGGAGATAGAACGACTAATCGTTAAAACTTCCTAAGGTGACGGGCTCGCCCGCTGTAGTCGACAACTCTAGTTGTTAAAATAGATAGCGCTAATCATGTATCTTCAGAAATTTAAGATGAATCAAACTTAGTGGCATAAGGGGAGGGGGGGGGGGGGGGTATTCCGCTCAGGGCGTCACTCATTTCCGATAGGGATAATGTTTTTGGTTTTATGTAATTTAATAAGTTAATGAATGAAAAGAGCAAAACCACTATTACAACATGCTAACGTTTCCTGTGCAGTTGGGCGATTATGACCTGCTCATTATCTTTGGTTGGCTCAACTCACGGTTCAACTCCCATTCGGTAGCTTCCTTGAAGGAGGCCAAACCTGGAAAGGATTCTGTTTCCCATGTCACGGTAGGTGAATCAGATCCTCTGGGGGATTACCTTCAGGTGCCGATGGGCAATTTATGCATCATGCGGTATCAGCCAATCGACTGTATACTCCGGCAAATAACTAAGGGGGTTTGGAAACTGGGGCTGTTGACCTGATGTCAGCTACTCTTAAAGCGACCTGTTAGCTACCCGGTCCCGTGTAAAAAACGAGCAAAGGGCGCTACGGTTCGCAATCAATTTGAACTGAATCACCTCTAATATCAGGTAGAGGCAGCGCAAGCGACTTCAAACCTGTGAGCGCTGGATCGCAGACGAGAGGACGGAGGATCCGGCCAAATCTGGTAATGAGGAAGCAAGGCCTCCCAATGATTGCACTTTTCAGTGCTCACGGTAAGGCATTGGACTCTCACAGACATATTGGCGTAGCTAGACAGTGAACTGTTTCGTCCCTTTGTTCACCCTACAGTTGAAAGAACAATCAATACCTTCTTGGGGTGGTGTGTTTGCCAAAGTGTTACAACATGCATACAATCAGATATGGCTGGCACTCGAATCTAATGCCATGGCTCTCTCTGTACTCTATCATAAACGCTGCCTCCAAAGAAAAAAATCCTTTTCTTTTGGGATAAAATCTACTGATGTCGCTGACAACCATTGCATATAGAAAATGTTGCATGAAATTTTCTACATTACAACAACAGGAGATAAATTTATTGACACTGCTAAAGAAATTTCCCGAAGAGATATAATAAGAGCCTTCTGGTTATTCAGGCTCAATACAAAATTCTGGAGCACAACATTAACGTTTAAGAGGCCTATTACAAAATAGCGTAGGTATTCTTTTAAAATGAGTTTAAAAAATGAACGCATTTTTTTTTGGATGTAACTATAAAAGATAGGATAAATAAATAAATAAATAAATAAATAACTATTCAACCCTGGGAGAAAACCGCGGCACTGAGCGCTCTTCTCTTGCGCAAGCAAATATATACACAATTTCTAATTGTTTTTTGCAGTGTTTTCTCCTTTATAATGACAATAATTTATATTATGTCGTATTGCTAAAAGAGTGAACTTTAATATAGTATAAGTATTATATAAGAATCTTATTTTATTTCTGAGAAAATTAGAATGATACAGGAAGTTTTTTTTAAAATTTTGTGTAATTGTAAGTAATGTATACCTTGGATATGTGGTCAAAAAACGAAAAAATAAGGCCGCTATGGTCAACAAGAATACATGACGGACATAAAAAAAAATAGTATACGGTTTTCGTTGTAGTGATATTACTGTATTAAGGAGCTCAAAGTTTGCCTTCCGAGCGTTTTACGAATAACGACTTTCGGAAAATGGGCTGAATAAGTAAATAATATTCGTTATATCTAAAATTAAAGGCCGCTATGGTCAACATCAAGAAATGGTCCAGGTAATTCAGTAATTAAAGTTTGTAGAAATCTCTTCATTTCTTGGAATTAGAACGCCAAAAATCCACTTTTCTTGCCTTTCTGGAAAAAATATGTGATAGGGCTCTTAATCGAGATGGAGACGGTGAAGAAAATTGAGAATGAGGAGTAACTGGATTTCTCATCATCAAACAACTGCATTGGGGATTCGGAGGGGAGTGTTTACAAATAAGCTTGTGATTGAAATTTATTTTACGCACGTTCTTTATAAATTTATGACCTAGATAGATAAAAATTATATAGATAGATAGATAATAAAGCCTTTTTCATAGTAATAACTGTGTTTCTTTAATTTAAAATAGGATACAATCGATAAAGTCGTAGTTATATGAGCGTTAACCTACCTGCCTATTACTACTGATGGTTAAAACGATCCACATTTTCCGAGCTTTCCTGAAAAGTCAGTTTTTTTTTGGTATTTTTCCATGTTTACTTTATGCATCAAGGTAATAATACTAAAAAACTACTGTGATATGAGATTAAAAAAAGTTTCAGTAACAACTTGGTTAAGAATCATTCCTCATCGCAAACAGTTCGTGACGTAACCCACTAATTGAACCGGACCCTCAAATCTCTCCTCTTTCCGAATACTAAAGAACCAGAAAGTGAAACTGGTGATTTGAACTTTTGAAGGAGGTGGCAAACTCGAGAACCGCCTCGGGCGTTACGAACTCTAACTACGCCATTTGTCTAGTTCCTTACCTTTTAGTGATCGTTGCAAGATTCCAACAGGAAACGAGGGTGTAGGATCTGCAGTCAGCCAGAGTCTGAATTCCGGGTGCGGTCTGTCCATCTGCTCAAGGTGTTTCTCCAGTTCATTGAGGAACGACACCAGAAGGTGGCAGTTCTGGAGCATGAGCCATTGTCCTCGGGATATTGCCGTTTCCAGAAGGTTAACAGCAATCTATAATAAAGGTAACAACTGTACATCCACAGGCCATCAAGCATGTAAGTAAGTTGTGCCTATGGATCTAATAGATCTCACTTATTTACCGGTCGGGCGTAAACAATGCCTATAGGCATTTCGCGTCGTTTGACAGATTGCTGTAGCCGTTTCGGCCGGCCTCAATATATATATATATATATATATATATATAATATTCCTGACTAACAAGATTAATTATTATTTAACCAGAGGTAATTCATGAAAAATTATATTATTAGTATTTATTTACAAAATTGACCAAAAAGTTGTGGCGCAGTTTGTTACGCGCGAATGAAGGCTGGTTTCCGACCGATTAATCAGCCTCTATTTACGAAAAGTCAAGAAAATATTAATAAAGGTATTTTACCTGCTCTTGACCTTGACCGAGGGATAAATATTTGAATTTCCCCCCTCCGAATCCATTACGGTCCGCTAGCTTCATTAAATCGGAGGTCGGATCGGATCCAGCACTAAGAATGAACACCACCGGAGTTTCCGGCACTGTCTGCTCAAATATTTTATCCAAACTGAAAATTGAGGTACAATATTGTTAGAATACCTTCTAAGTATACAGAATATATAATATAGAATAATTATTGTGTATAAAATGTGTAGGAATGACCAAGTACTGACTGAATGACTGTGGAAACTCGCGTGATAAGTAGAGATTGCAACAGACTCGCCTGCACCTTTGACTTTCATTATAGTGAGAATTGCAGATGAAAAAAATTATAAGAATAAATAGTGTTTATTTCCATTACAATTCTATAGGAACGACCAAGGATATTAAATTATTCTTTAATTAGTTAATCAATTTAACAAAGAATGCTAACAGTAAATTACTACAAAATTATTCAAACAAACAAAAAATACTTTAATATAACAATTAACAAAAAAAAAGTATAATTAATTACATTGATAACTACAATGTTGTTGATGCTGATGATAAGCGGTTGCAATCTTTCAAAATTTATTAGTATTTTAATAAATATCAGCAAATTGTTTGGTGTGTTATTCGACTCTTTGACTCTGAGATTAATGAAAGATTTTTCATTTTATGTCCCTATAGCGATATTATGACCCTCACAGAAAAAGCATTTCTGAGCATTTTAGCAAATTTCGTCCATGGATATATCAGCATAAATGTTTGTTGACATCGTAACTTTAGTCTTTCGATACCTATCCATAAATGATTTATACAGTATTATTTTTAAGTACGTTAATATCACCCTAATGGAAAATGACTTTTGCCTGTCACTGGCCTTAATAACAATTGAAAGCAAATAGGATAACATGCTACTTCTTAATGTGACCCCGATTGAAGCAAGTATTGCAGTCGAAGTTGCACCATAGAGCCTATTGAAGGTCTTGAATAGGTCTTAATTAGCAAGGTTTGTATTTGCAGCCTTTACAGGTGTCAGATCCACAAGTAAATATTATACTCCGCTCTTTTGTTGGTTGAGATAGTCGTTTGGAAGAAGATTTTGCATATAGATCATAAATTTTTGTAAAATTTGATGAATTCCTTGGTTTTGGAGTCATTGGTACGCGACAAAATAGTACATGCAACGTTCTGGTGATATGATGTTTCTATGGCTTGCGATTGATCACAAAATATAACAATGGCATGAGCAGCACCATGAACACATTTGCAGGGACATATCTGCTATTAATATCATATATCCCGCAGTAGACATAACGTTTGTTTGAGAAGGCCTATATAGAAGTGTATCAGTGCAGTAAAAGTGTACAGTGCCCTTAAAGGCAGAGATCAAAATAACAATATTTTATAAGGACTGTAATTAGGTTAGGAACACTAAATAGAAGTATAACCTGACGACGGGCGGTGTGATATACTCCTCTCCCATAGCATCCGAAATGTAGTCACCGAGAGCCCTGTAAACCCGATCTACTCGGAAGCAGCGTAGTAGCATCAACCGCTCAAAGGAGTTTAAACTTGTCGAGTAGCCGAAGGGAAATTCTATCGACTCTGGATTGTCGCTGTCAAACCACTGTGAAAAATAAATAAATATATAGTGAAATTTAATGATTGATGCTCCTGCTTTACGTGTTGAGCCCCATTGATCCAAAGGCTATAAAATCAATCCTCTTACGAGTAAGTCAACAAGTTTTTACTTGCGTAACATGTAGGTGTCTTAACTTATCAAATGCTGATTTTAAATTGAATATAATACGGTAAATCCTACCTTTTTCCATACATCTGTCTGCGTTCTTATCTGCATTGGTAAGTGTTGAAATTGATCTGGGAAGCTCGAACTTAGTTTCACTATATCCTCCCAATTCTATATTAAAATATAAATGTAATTAATAGTCACAATAATGTAAAAACATAATTAGAAGTTGAACAAACATTCTAGATATCAATCGCCACATAACAAGATCAAAATAGCAATCAAGCAAAATAGTAAAATAGCAATGCATAATAGCAGCAGTATGAAGCCTAGTAAGGCAAGACCATCTAAATCATAAGAGCTATACAAATATAGAATTTAAATTAAAGAAAAATAATTATTTTTCTTTAAAAAAAATAATTACTTTCCTATTAAACATTTTTTAAAAAATCTACTTAACACCATGTCATTTGTAACGCTTTGCTACTGGTGCAGAAATATTTTATTTAAGGATAATTTGCTTTGGTATTTAATATATAAAAGTATAACCCCCCCCCACCTTTACAGGCCTGCAGAAATTGCTTACCTCTGACTTTTGCGACAGTTGGGTTGCAGACATTGCACTAGACAAATTATAGTTATGTTAAATCCCTTTAAGGTCCACAAATTTATTCAAATACTCAACAGAAAGAATTTTTAAAACTGTGATTTCTGCATGGATAGTAAGGTTCCACCGACACAGCCGTTTGCATACACGCACGGACGCACTCATGCATGCACGCACACACACACACACACACACACACCACACACATCGTCTTCCACAAGGTTATGAAAGTTTCTGCAGGGCTTGTATTGTTTATGTTTACCCTGTATCATTATAATAGTTTTGACATTCAATATCTTTATGATCACAGACAGGATTAAACTGCTCAGCTGACTTGAAATTTGAAACATTTGAAATTTGACTCTTGAGGGGTCAAGAAAGCAGTGTGATTCATAAAAATAAAATTTTTAGTCCCAGGAGGATTCCTCCAGAGTGAATCGATCATCCCTCAATCAAATCAATCTTTCAGTTCAAAAAAATTACAAACGACAAAAGAATACCAAAACTATTATATTGATATGTGCCCTGCGGTCACAGTCTAAACCATATACGTAAATGGAAGTCTCATTGCTTTTCATTTGTTCATTCTTTAATGTCTGATTATTAAGATCTCCAAAGTCAATGTATCAATTTTAAAAGTTTTACTATTGATAGCTGAGTTTAAAGGTGGGTCCGATAGCCTATCACCAATCAAGTGCAGAAGAGGAGGTGAAGAAGTTGTGGGGACGGAAGCATTTTATTTCACAAAATGGCGGTATTACCTACTCTTAGAGAATAGATTTTAACTGATACGGCAATTAACCAATGGAATAATCGGTGAGTAAATCAAGAAGCAAATGATATCACTTAGTAGTGGAGAGGTAGGGAGTCCAACCTGCTGACCAACAACGTGGTGCCTCTTCCTTCGAATCCTGAGTCAGGGACTGAGTCCCTTCCTACTCAGTGGTGGCTATATGAATTGCGAATGTTAGGGGTTGAGTTGGATGATTACAAAAGAAAATATAGCGATGGGCAACGATCCGGGACTCTCAATCACGGCTTGACAACACAACAAAATCGATACTGATAAATTGACAAAATCTGAACCGATAACCCATTTACTTTTGTTATAATTAATTCACACCCTGAGGACAAAAGACCCTCCCTATGGCTAATCATAATTTAAAATTGTATACCTGAGTGGGTATCCAAGGTGCTGGACACTTTATATCGGTTTTCACCAGGCTGATTTGCCCTTTGATAAAGAATTCTAGCTGCATCTGGTCTATGTTGCCTTCGCTCTGTTGCAGCTTCACAGACATTTGAAAGGAGAACAGCAGTTTATGGCATTCAAATATACCTGTAGAAAAACAGATAAACTTACTGTTGGATTCCAATCTTTGTTTCACGACATGGATATTCCATTCTTTTTCAGTGATGGTTTGGCAATCAAACAATAGCAAAATTGATTCGTAAAAGCAAATCAAGAAGCAAAACGGTTATCTCTTACTGGTAGGTGAGGTGGAAGTACAGCCGATAGCTGATCACATGTGAATTCTGTCTTTTTTAAATCTGTGCTCGATAGAGCTCCTTACTTGTCAGTGGTGGTTAAGTGACTGGTATATAGTATGAGGGTAGTATTGGATGTCGACAAGGTAAAAGTAGGAATGATTTTCTTCTCACAAATTGACAGCGCAACAAAATTGTCACTGATCAATTGCCAAAACATTACCAAATTAGCCATTTGTTTTTATTATAATGTGGATCTTTACTGATACTTTTCTTCCGCTAGAGGGCGCAGCGGGCAATGACCTATAGAGGTGTGAAGTGAGCTCGCACCGTGTGAGGGAGAATTCGAATGAAGTTCGGGTTGTAGGATTCAATACACAGCAATCAATCGACAGTGTTACCAGATTAATAATTTTACCTGCCAAATCGGCTGTTTTTAATACTTTAGTGAGCTTTGGGCATTTTATGCTTTGAAATGTATGAATTTGATGGCTTTTCTGGGATTTATGAGAAATTGACATTTTCACAGTTTTTATCAGTATTATGACTGAAAATTGTGCAGTGCGGTCAGGGGCGGACCGTGCGTTTGTGGGCCCTGGGCTAATATTATTTGGGGGCCTGCCTCTATCAACTAATTGCCATTTTGCCAAAAAACTGTTTTCGATGATGATGTCTCGGTCACTAGGTACACAATATATAAAAAAAGAGGACAATTCAATATTTTATTTGTTTAATATGACAGACACACAAACACAACTGACACACACAAACATTTAACTTTTCACTAAAATAGACAAAACAACATTAATACTAATTGTATTTATATCTTAATTAGTAGCTTAATTAAGCAAGTAGTAATATTATTTGTAAAGCTAGTTAATATAAGTAAAATTTAAACAAGCATTCATTACTAGTTACCTATTGACAAGGCACTAGCCTTGGTAGGAACTCAACTGCTATACATAGATGTTATTTCTATGAATAAAGATTTTGAAAAAAAGGTATTGCAAAAGAATTTGCCGCTAGCGGTCTGCCCCATCCACCGAGAAATTGATACATGAAGCTTGTTCGTTGCGAATGACTGGGTCTTCGAGAAAATACACTGAAAACAAGCGGCGGGGAGTCCCCCGGATGCGAGAATTTCGTCTCAGGGTTGCCAACCTTATGATTTTGTTTTTTATTTCACAATATCATCCATTATTTTCAATGGAGGCTGGGGCTCTTTATATTCACGGGGCCCTGGGCTGCAGCCCAAAAAGCCCTTATATAGATCCGTCCCTGCCTGCGGTGGTCAACTACCCAAGCTTCGTGTGGATACTCACTCGCGCGGTGCATCGGTTACCTCACTTCTCCTGGGACCTGCACTGGTAGTGATTATTAGAATTAACCCACATCCAAACACGATTTAGTTCCTAGTTTAGCAATTCTGAGATTTCACAATTATATCAATCAATCTGTTTAAAAGTGACTCACCCGTACAGCCGTAGTTATAAACATTCAATGTTAGTGTCGTCATGATATTTTGCAATCTTTTCGTAAGCATCACATTGGGTATAGCTTTTCTCAAAGAGAATGCAAAGACCTGAAACCGTAAAAAGGACAAAATTACATCCTATGTCGTAGAATAGGATAGCTCTCTGGCTTTTTTGGATGTCAAGGACAAGAGGAGAAGTGAGAAATACTCTGACAGAGGGTGTATCGGAAGCACACAACCCACAAAGTCAATGCGAGATTTAGAGCTAAAAATATTCGAATACAGATTTAAATACTGGTTCACCATACGTGCTATTTATAAGGTAGACGACCTCGAAAAGATATTAGAATATGTTTAATAGACATACACACTTATTATGAAAAATAATACGATCTATCTAAGATACATCTTCAAGACCACGAGTACAAATTAAATAAATACCATGATCTTGCAAATGCCGTAACCCGGAACGGCTTCACTGTTCACCTTCACGCGGTGGAAGTTGGCGCTCGTGGCCTGCCAGCTAAATCTCTATTTCACCTCTTTAAAGATCTTGGCCTTTCCAGAAAAATAATCAACTCTTTCTTAGAAAAATTATCTAAAACTGCGATTTGCGCATCTCAAATTCTATGGCTTCGAAGGGGGAGTGAATGGGTGGCAAGGTGAACGCTCACATGTGGCAAGACAGCTGTCCTAAACCTACCACAGCCGGTTCGTAAGTCCGGAATCCACTGCTCACCCCCCAGAAGTGTAAAAAAAAAAAATAGTATTATGATGGGCCCGACTCCGGTCGGTGAATTCCATGGCAGCTCCGTTTGTATTTATTGTAGATACACATAGAAATAATTTCATAATATTTTATTATTCCTAAAAATTGTTGTCGTTTTACATATTGAGTATTTAAGTTTTATTTCGTTTGACTTTGGTTATTATTATTATTAATATTTGTTGCGTTAGTTTTAGGCTATTGATTTCTTTGTTTTTTTTATTACTTGTTTCATTCATACTTTGATTATTTGAGTTTTAAACATTTACTTATATTATTATGAGATATCAAACTGTATTTGCAACTTTGTATGAATAAAAGACTATTGACATATGGAGAGACATTTGCATGCCAGCTCACACCATCATTCCTACCAATCTACTCTTAGTGCAATGTGACCCTTAGCATTTTCCGCAGGAGGCGGAACATGACAATGATGTGTTTAAGAAAAATGGATTTGGAAAATATCCATGACACTCGCATGCGCTCCAATATGGAAGAAATCCAGAAATCGAGCAGATCACAGGCGTTCTTACCATATATCAAGGGTGTGACGGATCAAGTAAGTAATATAGTAAACCAATTTGATATAAACGTTATTCAAACCGATTCAAAGTATAGTTCGGTCTCTGAGACCTGTAAAAGACGAAAGCCACTGCAAAACCCGGGTGTTTATGAAGATCGAGTGCAGGTTTGGGTTGGCATATATTGAACAAACAAAGCAGTCCATAGACACACGACTGATAGAGCACATCAAAATTGTTAAAAAAGTTCAGCGAGATTTTTTTTTGATCTGCGAACACATCTTGGACAGCGGAACAAACCACTGGGTGCAGTGTCAAACTTCCATTATGCTATCCAATGAGGAATAGAAATAAAAACCTAACCCCGAACTTCAATAGAGACAAAGAGGTCTGGTTAGACCCACTTCCCGATCTAAAAGAAGTCCCAAATAGTGTAAACAAAGTTGAATTTAGGAGGAAGATGACAAACTTTTTGATAAAAGTACCTATCTGTTTAGTACTAATATTGCTCCAAAAGCAAAACATTGTGGAGCACAACAACAAAGGATCAATAAAAACGATTAAATTTGCTTTACGGGTAGGAAAAAATAGCTTTTTTGAAAGTCTTGTATTTTGACATTGAAATAAAAACAACTACTGTGACTTATTTCATTTCGTATATATATTGTGCAATTCTGATGAAACATGATGAAAAACCAACCTCCAAATAGGCAGACAGGGAATACTGATACATCATGTTAACTGTAGCCATATCAGATAATACGAAGAAAAGTACAGCGCCTCGCTTTGCCACGATTCTGTATTCATCTCGAAGCTTTTCAATGTCTTTTGCAGTACTGGCTGCAAGCTCAAGCTTGTCCATGACCTGTAAAACAATTTTAATTATCATTTCAGCCAACTAAAATGTCTAGCGGTGCAGGGGTGTGAAATCTGCAGCCCTATTATGACCGCTCTTACGATTCGATCGCTTTTGGCGAGGGAAAAGCGAGAATCGTTTTAAACGGCATTATAAACACTCTCTCTATCGCTATCAAAATGTAAAGAAATATAAGAACCATTCACTCGTTTTGCTCTCGCCACTGAAGTCATACATTACAGAAGCCTAACTAAACAAATAAGGTGCGTTTGGCTATACACTTTGTAAAAAAATTACTTAACTCTATTTACTGAATTTCAAAACAATAGCTTTAAAAAGTGAGCAATAGCTTTAATCTTTTAAAAAATCATTTTTCTTTTAGTACTGGTAAATTTAATGAAGGTCAATTAGTATCCCCTCCAATGTGTAACGTCCCGCTCGGGACGATCGCCTACCTACGGCAAAATGTCTAATGGGCAGTTAAAAAAAATCATATTCAATGCGATCATTTTACAGTTCTTTTTATGATCCGTTTAGTGGTTTATAACTTATGGACGTTTTTCTCAAAGCCGTCGATTCACGCCGATTTCACGCTCGACGGTTTCACGTTCGAAACGGTACGGGCGAATTTTTACTTCACAAATTAAAGGGTTAATACTTGTTTGGAATAAGATTATGTTATAAAATTATTTTTGACATATTGCTGCATATTGCTTAAAGATTATTTAATATTTAAAAAAATCATATATGTAATATAAATACTTAATTATGTAATATAAATAAGGCACAAAATGAACACATCTTTCTAAATGTAGTATTTTGCATCACAATGGCGACACAAAACGTTGTATTTTGTGACTCACATGGCCGAATGTTATTATACAGGTTTTTTTCAGATTTCCTCCTTTAGAAACTTTAAATGATAATATTCCAATTTCACTTAGAAACTATCCGAAAACACTTTTTCCGAAAACAAGATTTCTTCATAAACAAACACAGCACAAAAGGGGAGATACTATCGCCACAGCCTATCACTTTAGTGATCGAGACCCGATACAAATTAATGGTGAAAATAAAAAGTAATGAAGCAGAATGACCCTCGTTGTGACAACTTTGCCTATTTTCTGCTAGGGGCAAAAAATCGAGAGCTTAATAATATCGAAACATTGCGAGAGAGTTAGCTGGCACAAGTCTATAAGAAAAAACAGCAGCATCCATCATACTGTCATTTAATATTGACTATTGACTATTGGAGTATTCAAAGTATTTATGATGTGCAATTTTTCTCACCTCCTTCGCTTTCGTTTTTGTGTTTTCCAAGGTATCAATCAACTCGATATTGTCCAGCATATTTCCTGTCGAAGATGACAACTCTCGGAGTAGAGAATTTTCGAGATCTTGCAGTATCTTCTTATTCGTACTCGTTTCTATAATCAGAGCCTCTCTCTGCTCCTCCAAATCTGGTCGCTCGGCCCTCACGACCACACTTAGGAGCTGGTCTTCTAATCCCTAAAATATAAGTAGATATTATTTGTAACAATAATAATAATAATATTATCTTTACCCCAAATGGTCTTGCCGTCATTATAAACAAATCAAAAATATGATTTGTAATAATAATAATAAAGAGACCTTCACCCAATGGTGTCGCCATCATTAGAAATATCCTTAAAAGCTATATGTTGTAGTGTATGGCTGTGGTGCGATTCCCTGGTTCTTTAGTAGTTAGTTTATTATCTATTGTTACTCCTAGATCAGGTGTTACCAACTTTTTTTGGAAATGGAACCCTTAGCTAATTACTCTTATTTGGCAGAACCCTTATGCTGTAGGGTCAAAGGGGGAGAGGGAGGGAGCGGCTAGAGCCTATTCCTATTTCATCACAAGCGATTTTTTATTTTATTTTCATCACTTATTGAAGGAATTTACCCGATAGGGGTTCTTAAATCAACAAAAAAAATGCAATGAAATCATCATTATCCACAAAATGTTCGCCTGCCGCACACAGAGAAAAAGAAAACGGCAATACAATAGTTATTATTCATAAAATTTACATCCGATTAAAAAAATTTTAGGCTTACTTCGTGTATTGTGGCTTGAGTCGCATGAAAACGAATGCAGCTATTCGGAATCCGCATGAAGATACTTATACCCTCATGCTGGAAAAGGTACAGAAGTGTTTTTTGAGATTTTTGTACCTCAAGCAGTACGGATATTATCCATTTTTGTATCCGACTGCATTTATCACAGGCATGGTTGGCTATAATTCTCTCTGTCTCAGAAGAGAAATGCTGACCATGTCCTATGTTTGCAATCTAATTCGTGGTAAAACTGATAACCCTAGCTTACTAGCCTAGGTGGATCATTTCATATCTAATAATTATCTTCGTGCTCGATCGCACCATCTTTTCGCGGAGCCGTTCTAGCGCACTAACCTTTCGAGGTGGAACTTGTTGGCGAGTGCTTTGCGGCGCTTAAATGAAATTCACTCGATGGCACCAGATTTCGATATTTTTACCGCCAACCCTCACTCGTTTAAATTGCAGGCTATTAATTATTTATTCTTATATGATAGCTAGTATTATAATTGTCATTATATGTGTATAGTTACGGTGATATATTTATTAATTTTACTTCTCAATGCCTTGGTTTTACTGTAATGTTGATTAGTAATAAGCGAATAAACAAAATAAATAAAATAAAATAGTTATCGTCTATATCTTTCGCTTCAGCAGCTGTCTGTCATATAAACTCTAACCTCTATAAGTCCAACTCGATTAATTTTATCCTTACAATCCAAACATTATTATTTTTTTTCCCATGAAATCTATTTAAATGACCTCCCTTTGCTTATTTAATTTCTTCGATACAGTCACAACCGTATGCGTGTGACGCTGGCTCCTGCATCCCAAATTGGGAAAGCCATAAAGCCATTAAGAAGGAGAAGAAGAATAATACACCAACCGAAGTTGTAACCATGTAGTTAATAACCACTGTCTTGGCGTAGACTGCAGGATTGAAGTCAGGATTAGCAAGCTTCGTTGTCAAGTACAACCTGAAGTTGAAATCGTAGTCGACCTCTTTGCTGCCGAGAATCACAAAGCAACGTCCCATTTCAGTCTTAACGTTCCGTTCCATGACGTTGTCTATGACAGGATCGATGTAGTCGCTGCAGTCTTGAAATAAGACCGGCGTGCCGTAAGTGATTGCCATTTCGAGGTGCTTCAAGAAATCGCGCTCGTTGAATGACAGAACTTTTAGATTGTTCTTCTCCTCCATTTTCTTGATCCATTTGATCGCTTGAGTCTGTGGATCGATGCAGAGCGGACACCGCGACGCGCGCTTTGTCAAAATTCCATTTTGTATCGACAATTCATCAGGAGGTAGGCCTTCGGATCTCCAAATACTGATCTCCACATCATCGGTTAAATTCCTGGCTATGCTATAGGGATCCGTCAGAGGGATCTCTCTGGAGACGATGTCCGCTTTCCAGTCGTCCTGGAGCATCCGATTCCGAAATTGGAAGCTGAATGGACCTGTGTAACTCAGGAAGGCGGCAGATAGCAAACAGTTTCCGATTAGGTGAGTTTTCTGGATGTGTAGTTCTGCTAAATCAGAAGTCCACCTGAAATTAATAAAAATTACAATAAGTTTCTGATTTATCAGAATTAATCGTGCTTTCTCCTCTCAAGCAACCTGAGACAGGAAAATAGTAGAGATTATTTATTTTATTTATTTATTTATTCTTCAGTAAACATACAGCGCTTTATTAATTATATCAAATTATCTTGGTACAATGTTTCACTGGCCGATTAATTGTTTCCTACAGTAGTGTCTTACTGTATTTCCTTATATGATAAATTATCAAATGAATTGAATTTAATTAAATTACTATCAAACAAGATGAGATAATTAATCACAAATTCGATAACTAGAACAAGAATAATAGGGAATAGGATAAGGAAAGGAGATGGTTGAAATATAGGTATTTATATTATAGGTTATCGATATTATTTATAAGAGCGGCAGCAGGCAAGGGAGAACTAGAGGGGAACCGCATAGAGCGAGACCGGGGCTTCTGAATCGTGCGGCGGCTTGCATAGCGAAGGAACGTCAGTGGGGAGATACTGAATAATATATAATACGTACAATACTTCAAACAATACGCATTTTGTTAAATCAATCCAACGCATTCATACAGGACTTTGTAAACTATGTAATAGCAAAGAACAAAGTACGTTAATTTAATCGCGGTTATTATTTCGATGGGCAATTAAGCACTCACTGGACACCACGAAAAAACCCCCGCGAAACAGATAATAGACGTAGGCTAATCGAGAAAATTAAAAGTATATAGGTAGTTGTCGTAGGCCCAGGCCTTACAAGGGCATCTATTCTAGACAGATAATTTTTGTTGCATCAGCGGAGGTCTTATCATAAAAAGTAATTCCGTAAGAAGATACTCACCTAGCTTGTTCCGAACTCAATCCTGATATTAGTTTATCAGCAGCTTCGAGACGTCTCAGCATAATGTCTGTTTCTGACTGAATCTGCTTTCGAGTTGCCATGGCCGTTTCATACTTACCGTTCAGTTCATTGAGCCTGTTTTGTAACGCCTCCAAAGTTTTATTCAAGCTGTCCATATAAGAGCAGGCCTAGAAGGTTTAATATAAACAAGTATTATATCAATTTTAAACTGGTGCCATACTATTGAGCATCAGGTGCCTTGGAGATTATCAGTTCATGAAAATAATTATAGATATAAATACTTATTTAGTATGCCATATATTGCATTAAGGATTGTAACAATTTATATTTCTCTCCATTTTTATAATAATATGGTTTTTAATTTACATTTTTTAATAATACAGGTTTAATTATAAACATTATGACAATTTAATTTTGTGTTTGCGAATATATTATCTCGTAATGATTATATAGTACATTGTGCATTTTATTTCTCTCAATAATAATTTATATTTTATTATTCAATAGCTATGTACCTATTTATATGTTTAACTCCCATCGATTAAGCAAAATGACACTAAGAATGGTTAAAAAGCACTACTTAACCCCTCGCGGCCCGCGGTTTGAATTTTAATGTGTGCCTTACGGCCCGTAAGAAATTCGCGAGTCTCAAAAAAAAGATGGCGTTTCAGAAAAAAAACGATTACTCCGAAACTGTCACACCGATCGTCTAAAAAGGACCTGTTTTATGTTCCTATTGAAATTTGCTATTAGATATTTGTAACGTCGTTATGTAAAGCAATAAAGATTATTCATAATTATTAGTCAAAGTTGTACTAACGATAAAAATTAGCCACTGGCGATAAAAAAAATGTTTTTTTAGTCCATAAATCACTATTTCCGGAGATTGTGAAAAGTTTTATAATAATTATAATATGCTGCATTAAAACTATGACTTATAATCACTTTTAACACACAAACGAACGTTTTTTCTCTTTACGTCTCGAACTTACCGGCCGAGCGATCGCGGCACTATGGATCTTCAAAAATTTGTAGTGGCTAGTCAACGTGACGAAAAATACTTATCTGGCTACCAAACGGTAGAGAATTTTCTCCGCTCCTCGCACATACTACTGGCTAAGTGGTTGGTGCGAGACAGTAAGATTAAATAATCCATAATTAGCGGTCGGCCTCGCCTGGCCATTTCGGGCCGTCTGGGGTTCGACGGTAAATATCAATTCTGGACGTTTCGGGCCGTCTGGTACGCGAGGGGTTAAGCGGCGCTTTCATCATTTACCTGACCGAGACCTCGATATGTATTAATGAGTTATGTACCCAATAAAAGGGTTTATATGCTTAATAAAAGGGGATTGAGATAAAACGGGTAGATAGAAACGCATAAAATAATCAAAATTTATTATTTATTATGCATACAATATTGTACATTTAAAAAAAAAGTATTTCTTATTATAATGACATTTTAATGATTTAAGTGTTCAAAATGACCACCTCTCTCTTTAAAAATGAACTCTGAACTCTGGACCAAAGACTCCAGAATCTGCACGAAGTATATGGATACAAACGGAGCTGTCATGAAATTCACCGACCGGAATCGGGCCCATCATAATATTATTATTACACTTCTGGGGGGTGAGCGGTGGACTCCGGACTAATGACCGGCTGTGGTAGGTTTAGAACAGCTGTCTTGCCACATGTGAGCGGAAATTTGAGTTTTAGATATTTTTTTTTTGAAAGAAGTTGATTATTTTACTTACTCTTTTCGTCTTTCTGGACATCAGCTCTGCTTTTAATTCTGTCGACTATGACATCCTCCTTGCACATTTCAAATCTTGTAATTTCGCCGAGCCCATCATCAAATGGTTTCGGTCATTTTTGAATAACCGCAGTCAGTGTGTTAAATATAAGGACAAGCTCTCTGATTTTCTACCACAAGTCGCAGGCGTCCCCTAAGGTAATGTCTTATCCCCGCTTCTTTTCTCTCTATTTATTAACTTAATATCTAACGTCTCAGGCTCAAAAAACACTTAAACCCATGCTCATAAACTTTTCCCTATTCCACCCCCCTTGCATCCCCTGCGTCATTATAGGATTATTGTTTGTTTTTTTCTTAAATTTATTGTTTTTTTTCTGCTGATTAAATGTTTGAATTACCTTTATAAATTTAATTTATTAGTTTATATTATTTTTACCGTATAACATGCTGTTCCACTAGGTTAAGGTTAGCTGTAAGATATTGCCTTTAGGCAACAAGCTCGCCTTTTTGATTAAGCAAATACAGTGTTTTTATTATTATTATTATTATTTTCCTGGAGACAGAGATCTTGATGTAACAGAAATCTAGCTGGCAGGCCATGAGCGCCAACTTCCACCACATATAGACTGGCGTACAAGGTGCGTAATGTCTACCTGGATATTGAGAAAAGTAAGAACTGATTCCTGATTCCTGAATTTAAGTAAATGACAGATGTACTCTTTTGTTACTGAGGTATTCATGTGAATATTAATATAAATTAATTCTGATAAATGTACCGACTATCTTGCCCCTTGGATGCTCCCAGAATGAGACCACATTCTACGAGGAAGGAACTGAATGGTCCACCGTTAAACAAGCATAGTATAAGTCCTTACTTCTTTGTATTCCTTTTCGAGAGACTGCACTTTGTCCCGCTTTGGTTTTACATCTTTAAAAACAGCACAGTACGATAGAACGGCAATCACGAATTTTAGCAAACCGTGTCCGGCCCTGCTCACCGTCTCCATATTGTCCAGCTTCTTACAAAGCTGCAAAAAAAACATAAAGGTGTTTTAATTCAAAGAGAGGTATACATATGCGATTTTGCAAGCCTCTGTGGATTTCTTCCATATTTACATCAAGACTTTATATTTTACAAAAATATACATTCTAAAATTTCGAAAACCAAACTCATCACACTGATGAGTGGTTTCATATTATTATTACTATTTATTTTGGAAAGGCAGCTTTGCTGATACATATAGATCAGGTCTTGTAAAGCTAGTAATAAAGAATATTAACCAGTTTTTATATAGGTACAAATCGAGTCTGTTTTTGAATTGATTAACAGAGCTTGCACTAATCACTTCAAATAGTAGGTTATTACACATGTCCAACAATCTATTTACATAGCGTTAATAAAGGGATTAGATTTAAATTTTGCCCGGTAGGGTTTTTTGCTGTGACCTCGAAGATTTGCTGGGATATTGTGCCGTTGGGGTGACGCAGAGTAAAATGATTTTTTAGCATTCCAGGGTTAAAATACGAATGGAAAATGATGACTCGACCAAGAAACAAATCCGGAAAACAAATTCGCCAACTTGTTCACTAAACATAAGCATGATCAGCGTACCTTCATACGGGCTTTCACAGCATGGACTTGCCGCTGAGTGATTAGATCGCAGTTCATCTCCTGAAGTGAACGTAAGAAGGCAGGATCGGCCATCATTCCTCTGGCGGATTTCCAGCTAACTTCCTCAATGCCCTTGATGATCGCCACGCACTCGCCGACCGTTTGGACCGCTTCCGGGGGAGTTGCAAACGACCTGGAAAGTATAGATGGTTAGGTGCAGTTGCTAGTAGTAGGTTCCACTAGCAGGAGCCGGCAAACTGAGAAAAAATACCTCAAATGGGGTAAAATGCAAATCTAGGAAGCATTGAAGCTATGATTCTGATATGGGCTGCAAATAATTTATATGAAATCAACTAAGGAGACTAAAATAATGCATTGGGTATCATGAAATATCTCTGGGGAAAAATATATATTCCCCAAATGTGTAAAAAGCATTATTAACAAGAAATATTTTTAGCGATTTATTGAAGATTTTATGATTTTTAATACTCCTCAAGTGATTTGGTAAGAGGTTGAAACAATACAGTCCAGAATACTTAGTGCCTTGCCTAACATTTAAATTCGTCTCTGGCGGAATGAACTTATGTTTATTACGCATAATTTCTCTAACTTACATCTACCAATTTTAAGCAATTATCTTTTTCTGTAGAGAAATCTGTTAATAGTTCATATAACAGATTTCTATAAAGATACATCATTATTAGATTAGGATAATCCTGCAAAAGAGCCTGCAATTGAGCTATTGTAAATCGGTATTCTAGATGATCTGGTAATGATATGGTAATGGTAATGGTGATGATGGGGTAATGGTACTGTTTAGAGACCAAAACGTTATTCCGTAATACCTTATTTCTGTAATATCTTCTTTATTGAGTTCTGCTAAGGCTGCTCTTGCCGCTTCCAAAGCAGGCATCGCTTCGCTCAGAGCCAACTCTGCCTCTCCTTTCTCCACCTCTATCTTCCTCGACTGCTCTTCTATCTCGCTCTTTTTATCATCTGCCACTTTTTGTTTCTCCTTTGCATCTGTCGTAGCTGAAACAGAAAAATGGTACTCAACAATCAATGGCCAATCACTCACTTATATTATTATTGTTAGTTGACTGTTTTCCCTCAATACAAGAAATATAAAAAAATATTAAATACATGCATAAATTCCTTAACCTCTGAGCAATTATTTTGTAAAAGTGTGAAACCAACCAAAGTAGCATTCTTGTGCTCTCTTGTTGCTATATTTGTAACTAACTAGATGCAACGAATTTCTCCGGGGTTTAAATTTCTCAACAGAATATTGCCAAGAGAGTATTCTCGGGCTATTATATAAAAATTAAAATCCCGAAAATTTTCAGGCTTTTAAGTAAAGAAGTTGAATACAAAGACGTACTAAATAAATTAGATTTAAAAATGATCTTCAAACCGAGCCAAAATATAGTTCGATCTCTGAGGCCGGTGAAGGATGTTGTGGCTTAGCTTATGTTATACAAACGAAGCAGCCCATAGCTACTCGACTAATAGAACACATAAATGCAGTTGAAAATGTGCAACGAGAAAAAGTAAAGCTGGGTGTAGTTTTAAAATACCATTGTACAACATGATACGGGAAGCCATAGAAATAAGAAGAACCCCGAACTTCAACAGAGACGGTAGCTTCAAACTCTCTACCATGTGGCACCCCTCTTCTGAAGATGTTTTCAACCCCAATCGAATTGCAAAACGAGATACAGTAATTATGCACAGTGGATAATACAAAACTCCCACCATCGATATATGTACAGTAACAGCAGCAGTACCAGAAAAACAACAGCAAAAGAAAACTGACACCAGTCTACCCTGGACAACGGCTGTCCTGACATTGCCGAAATAACAAGTGCCTACAAATTCAGTTAGTAAAAATACATTTTAATTATTTTATAAGAAATGTACATTGGAATATTTATAGGTACAAAAAATATTGTGGATTAGAATATACATTATAATAAGATTCGGATTTATAAAATAGTAGTCTTCATGTTGGTCAAAACTGAAAGGTCTTTTTAACAAATAATATTTCCTTACTTCGGTCTTACACTGAGAATTATTTTTAATTTCCTATTACTGTAAGATTGGTAGGTAATTGATTTCATGGACATTGCTTGATGGATTGATTTCATGGCCATAATTTAGGTTATTAATTCCATTTGAATTGGGAGCAGATATGGCTTTGTGTAATAGAGCTTTTTTAAAGACACAAAAGCTCCCACCCTATGCATACAACAACACTCACCGCTATTAATTTCCGCTAGGAGTAATTCACATTGCACCGTTTGTTCAGCAACTATCAACTTCTGCACTGCTAATTTAGCATTCAAATCCTCCAGCTGTACATTCGCTTCCTCGATTTTACTGAGTCCGCCTACTAGTCGCTCACACTGAAAAGAAACAAATCAATAAAATGTGGAACAAATAGAGTTGTCAACTACAACGGGCGAACCCGTCACCTCAGGAAGTTTTTACGATTGTTCGTTCTATCTCCCGTGAAGTGAGCGCAGAAGACTTGGTCAAAACAGTCCACCGTCAAGCTCCGCCACATGCCCGTAAGAGGCCAACGCCTTATCCCCGAGATAACCAGGTATGTTACCCAGCGGGCTTACACTCACGCCCTTACTTCCAATTGCGACCAGATTACTCCGGTCTCTCGATTGGTTACGAGTTCGAGGTCGATTGCGCGGTCCTCTCCCTTACGAAGCGGCGAAACGGTGTAAACCGAATCTATCGCGGATAACGGCATCCTTTGCCCGGCTGTTCACCCAGGATCGGGTAGCCGATGGTCGTTTCAAGAGCAGTCGCCGTAAGGTCTGCAACCACCCCCGCTCTATAGGAAACAGTACTGCTTCCAGACTCCCCCGATTGTTAGTCAGAGTGCACAATCGATTGGCTTTCGCCGCACGGTGCGTAGACCGTCCAGGAGCGCCAGAAGGTTGACTCCTAGGGGAAACTAGCCCTAAGGCCAGAGTCCTGCCCGGGCTCGCACTTCATGCGTGAAGGCCGCCGGATGGGTGTTGACCCATGAGTGTGACCAACCCTGAACAGAATGGGTCTTCGTAGCCAATTCAGCAAGGGCCTATTAGCTCCCAATGTGGAACAATAAGGGTACCAATCAGTAAAAAAATGTGGAACAATAAAGGTACCAATCAGTAAAGACCTGGCCCGTCGGCAGCTATGCTGCGAAAAAGAAGCCAGCCGGTTTTTTCGTGAAAGGCCGCTAGTCAGTCGGCGGTTCATTCGTGCATTTTACTGTATTCTTGCCATTTTTAGGCCTAAAATGTTTCTTGTGTAATGGGAAAGTACATTAATTAAAAATAAAATACAAACATAGGTGCCATGGAATTCATCAATCGAAGTCAGGGTCCATCATATACTATTATTACACTTCTGGGGGAGGGGGGGGGGGGGGTGAGCAGTGGATTCCGGACTAACGACCGGCTGTGGTAGGTTTAGGACAGCTATCTTGCCACATGTGAGCGTACACCTTACCACCCATTCACTCCCCCTCTGAAGCCATAGTATTCGAGATGCGGAAATTGCAGTTTTAGATATTTTTTCTAGGAAGGAGTTGATTATTTTCCTGGAGAGACCAAGATCCTAAAAAAGGTGAAACAGAGATTTAGCTGGTAGGCCAAGAGAGCCAACTTCCACTGCGTGAAGGTGAACAGTGAAGCCGCTGTAATTTGGTTAGCTTTGAAGATGTCAAAATTTGAGCCGACAAAACGTCATTTGCGGGAAGCAATGCTTTTCTGCTTTCATCTTAAGAAAACTACCGCAGAATGTCATAGATTGCTGCTGGAGGCCATCTTTCCTGAGCTAGCTGAGAAGGAATCACTTCCATCGACCTCAACAGCCACGCTGAAGAGAGACATCCACGAATCCAAGGTAATGCTTTGTATTTGGTGGGACCAAAATGGTGTCATCTATTACGAGCTGCTGAAACCGGGAGAAACCATCACTGGCGATCGCTATCGAGCTCAGCGCAAGAATTTGAGCGATGCTGTGTAGATAAACGACCGGAATACGCTAAAAGGCACGACAAGGTAATTTTCCAGCATGATCATGCTCGACCACATGTCGCGATGCAGGTCAAGAACTTCCTGGAAACGCTTCGCTGGGACATCCTACCTCACCCGCCGTACTCCCCAGATATTACGGACGGAATGGCCCATGGCCTTTCCAAACAGTGCTTCCAGTCTTTCGAGGATATTAAAAATTGCTAGATTCGTGGATAGCCTCCAAGGACGAAGACGTCTTCCGCCGGGGAATATGTCTCTTGCCAGAAAGATGGGAAAACGTCATAGCTAGCGATGGACAATACATTGAATGAAATGCACTTTCCAATTTGCTTCGAGATAAATGTTTAATATCTCAAAAAAAATCAGTTTTCAATTCAAAGACGTCAATTCAATATTAATGTCACGCATAAGGAAAAGTTATTAACAAATAGGTAATAAAGAGTGTAAACTTATTTAACCCCTCAAGCCCCGATTGGCCGATATCGGCCACAAACTGATGCAGCGTGACGGGCCCGTTTTAATTTTATTTCAATTTAATTTGTTTTATTTCATTATGTTTTATTATGTTAATGTGTTTTATTTTAATTATGGGTACAGTGGTTTGGCAGTAATTAATGTTTTTGGTGAGACAGTGTCATAATTCAATTTTTTTACTAATTTTTACTAAAAATTTTTGGGACATCAACTTGTCAATCGGCTGAGGGGCCGAGGCCTGAAGGGTTAAGGCTTTTTATTTCTCGGTTCCCCGGCTTCTTACATATGTTTGAGTTTTTTAAAATCAAAAATCTCAAAAGCTGGAGAGGAGGGGTTCCGATGTCTAATTTTTGCCCCAGCTTGGAAAAAATCTATGTATGAAAACTCTCTAGAGTCCTCCGCGGCCAACATACTTTTTGCAAAAATTATCTGGTGAGTTATCCATGGCTGAGCAGTTAATAATAATAATAAATAATGGCATTAACCCTCCAACCGCAGGAGACGCGTACGTGCACATTCAACTCTTTCAATACGGTTCTGCGAAGTTGCATATAGTTAGTTTTCCTGGGCTATTTCCCGCACTTGGCCTCCTGATTGGGCCGTTGTGCGTGGCTCATGTTTCTATTTATGTTACTCCAGCCAACCCAGGCTGTCCCAGAAGGTTAGCAGCCTGTTTAGGTTGCTACAGGCCTCCGGGACAGATGCTGGAGATTGTAGTATTCTTGCCCGCTGCTCTGCCACGCTCCTGCATTCCATGAGCACATGCTGTGGCGTTTCTTCTTCCTCCATGCATCCTCTGCATAGAGGGCTGTCTGTCACACCTATGGTAAACAGGTGTTTGTTTAGAGGCCAGTGGCCTGTCATAGTAACTATGACTTTACGGATTTTGTCCCTTTTTAATCTGGTGAGATTGCGGGCAAGTTTTTTAGGCGCTTCCGGAACCGCGTTCTTTGTTTGCCTGCATCCTGCGTTTTTTTCCATTCTTTAAGGTGGGTTTTGTCGGTGTTCCTGCGTAGCCATGTTTTTATATGGGCCTGGGGTATGGGCATCAAGGGTTCTGGTCCATATACTAATTCCTTTGATACCCTTTTGGCCAATTCGTGAGTCGCTGTGCCCTTTAATCCATTGCAGGGTCACTCTATTTGACCTTGCAATGGATTGAAGCGCATTGTGGCATTCCAGTACAAGGACAGAGGTTATAGTATTTTTTTGCTAGCGCTTGTAGCACGGAGGCACTGTCGGAGACAAATTTCAGTTGCATATATTCTCTGCACTATTTCCCTGTCGAATCTTTTACTGTTGCTCTGCAACATCGAGAGACACATTTTCCATGTTTTCAAGTCGCATGGCTAATGGGAACAGACTAGTTACGACCTGAATAATAAAATTGGCCAGCGATTTTATATAAAAAATAGGAAAATCTCCCGCGGTTAGAGGGTTAAATATCATTTATTTGCCAGAGGTTTCTGCTTCCCAAGTTATTAGTAGTCTGATAATAATAACCTGCGCTATAATGAAGTTATCTTTCTCATCCAATAACTTTAGATAACGCTCGATGTAGTCCATATAATGCTTCGGAGTCGCATAGTTATACCGCCTGAGTTCTAGCTGGAATCGGAGAGTATAGGTAGCGACTGTCATGTGTACACGAACAATATGCTCTACGACCGCCTCACGGTATTGGTCTGGAATTTTGGGAATCTGAAACAAATAATCATATACAGAAATTAAATATTATATGGGTAAAGCACCAAGTATAATAAAAAGTTGTGTATTGCCTTCATACAATCGGAAGCAATGAACCCTGGTCACCAACACAAACCTTGTTATCTCGAAAACTAAGAATGCCAGCTTGTTCAAATAAAAAGTATTTTATATAATATTTAATAATACTCAAATAAAATTATTTGTTAGTTACTTGGTTGTTGTAAAGTAATGCCAAACAAAGGCTGAAAACAAAAACAAAAAGATTTTTTGGAAATCAAACTACAAATTCACTGCGTTTGTTTTTATTTTGATTTAGTTGTAACAAAAAAAATATAATAGGAAGCGTGTCTGGTATTCAATATTCATTATTAATGTGGTAATTATGTCACTTACACCCATCCTTCGTTTCCGATATATTAAGGTTTTTGGTTAGTGACCTGGATTCATTCCTTCCGAGTGTAGAGCACGAGAAAACCTTGGATCCCACTTAACTAAATCTGTGTATATTTATTTTATCTCGCTAGTGACATATGAAGTTCTATTTTTAGGAAAAATGGAGAATTTTTATTCTGCAGAAGAGAGCTCTTCATAGCATGTTCCAGATATCTAACAGGACAATATGCGCGCAGAATACTTTGCTTAAGACAAAATAACGACTATGTAATCTACTTTCACATTTGACTGTATATATAATTAAAAATAAGATAAAAGCAAATTTACGGCATGAAGTTTCCTGATGAAGAAGGACACCTGATGTTTCTGCGACGTTATAACCGCCATTGGTCCAGTTACTGCGACGTTATAATGCCAGAAAGCATTTAGCTGATAAACCAGCAAAAGAGAACATTCCCATAACGCTTATACCTCTTGTAAGGTTGGCTATAGTTTACAAAAGTTACTTAAACTCAAGATTTTTCTAACGCTTCTTCTCAAATACGCGTTACCAAATCTCCTTTTTGATTTTTTATTTTTCAATCGAAAACTCTCTTTGTCCTTTTCATTTCACGTCCTTATTTAACATTTATTGATTGCTTAGTAGTAGTAATATTCTGCTTCTATAATGGATTGTATTGATAGTTGGCAGGCATTTGCAATTCAATCATTTTGTTCAGGCGATCGCTGGCAGAGGGCAGTTGGCACTATATACTGCTGGCTCCCTTGAGGTTTTTAGTGGAGCCAATGTCGGCACCCAAAGCACTACCTTATATAAAAGCAAAATTTTGAAAATTGATGTTTAGAAAAAAATAATAGTTAGAATACTTACGAGGTAAAGGGGGGGGGGGGGGGGTTATCTAACACGTTTTGCCAGCCACGGTACTGCACTAAGAAGCAAAAATAAAAAACAAAAAATAATTAACCACTTTGCTATTACTGTTTCCTGTAAGGGTCTTAATCCCTCAAGCGGCGGATGTAAATCTTGGCCAGTCACCTGTCATTTCTGAGAGTTGAAGGTCAAAAATATAGCACTTTAGAAAAACGATCATAAGAAAGAAACTACTTGATGGATCATGAAAAGAAGAAATGTATAATGATCGCATTAAAATTTGAAATATAAAACATTAAAACCTCATTTTGTAAAATAATTAGATATTAATATGATGAATAATTATTAGAAAGTTGGAGAACTGAAAAAAACTCACTTATTCAGCTATATCGACGTTTTATCTCAAAATACGAAACCCTATCTAGAAATTGTAAACACATTTGTGTACGTTATTACATGCTTTACCAAATCTATTAGTTTGTTTTATTTATTTTCATACATATATCCGAAGAGAAGCTACATTATATCCGAAAAGAAGCACAGATCCGAGCAATGGCAGCACTCGACTAAGTGCCCCCAGACTACAAACAATTATATTAGGGATTCTAGACTGCGAGAAGCATGACTGAATAATCGTACAATACAGAATTTATCCGTCTTTCTTGCACATATCTAACAGGGGGTGATTGCACTGTGATTTTGGTGTATATTTAGTTCGTTGAGAGCGCGGTTTGTCGCTCCGCGCTAGTACCAGTTTTGGGACGTTACTGAGCATTGACTACTATACATCGTACCCGATTCGGGATGTTACTGTCTTGAGGGGTTAAATGTTTGTAATTAACTATATTATTTGTGTGTAAAAGTGTGGGGTGCTTTTTCTAGCATTATCCATCTATTTCCTATACCATCACCCCTCCAGACCCAACCGCCAATGAATAATTGAGGTTCTACGGTATGTTTATTGCATTTTTATGTCTAACTGTCGCCAATGGGGTATTACTATAAAGGGGGCATGAATTATCGATGTTACTAGGGTCTTGAAGTGTATACTGAAATGCATTTAAATAAAATAAATTACTAAAACTACTTAATCTAGAAAGTATTCAGAGAAAAAAGAGGTGCTTTTTTTATAATATGGTAGATGCATCCGTCTGACTTTTTTAGCGACCAACCCGAGACGGTCATTCGCACCACTCAAGTTAGGAAACATGAAACATACATCCGCCAGGAAGACATTTGCAACGGCAAGCAGTGCCTGTTTCGGCCAAGGATACAGCCAATCAATCGTAGTGTTGTTCACAAGTCCAGGGAAATTACGGCATCTGAAAGGGTAAGAAATGGGTAATTTTACGATGTGGCCATTAAGGAAAATCAGCCCTTTGCTGCTAAAACAGAATATTATAATTATTACAACTCACCTGTTTCTCAGAACGTCTCCAGTCGGTGTCATGGAGAGAACCACATGTAAATTGTTGGCACAAGTATCGCAAAAGTATTTCCAAATGGCATCCCTGCAATATAAACGACTAAAATTAGAAGCGCTTAATCAAACTAGAAGTAATTTTAATAAGAACCAAGATTATGGAGAAGTTCTATCATCTCGAAGAATTGGTAAGTATAAAATAAAAGTGGCTTAACCCTTAGAAATCCAGCCATAGGAATGAAACTCAGAACAGCATATTTTCAACCCTTGAGAATTTGTTTGTGGGTGGTGTTAGTGCATGCATACTAATATATAACGGTAGCTTATTAAATGAAAGAAATTTTTACTGTTCATAATTGCATAAATACGGAGATTAGCCACTGCAAATCGTCACAACAGAAAACCATTAATCGGTGGTATTGGCATTCCAGCGATTAAAAGCAGATGATATTGATATTGTTGCACAAGCTCTGTAAAGACCTTAAGGAAGAGCATTGGACAGAGCAGCAAAATGTACGTAACACGTAACAACAAACGTAACGACACTGAAGATAACAAAGGATGTTCATCAGAATAGATTCCTACGTTATTTTTATATAACTTTATGGAATTTTATTTAATGCTGGTAAATGTTTTATTGAATGTAAGGAATTACTTTTGGAAGACAATGAGATCGATTGCATTTCTTCATGAATTAATATCGGAAAATAGTTCATGCGAACGAGACAAAGCAATGCGTTAAAACAGAAAGTAAAATGAATTGATCGTATTTTTTCTTGCACAAAAACTACCTGCCAAACATTACACCATCTGAATTAGTTTCAAAACATTTTGTCTGGTCTAAGATTATGCTGCTTTACCGAATTTACCGCATGAAGCTAGTAGCACCCGACGTTTCAGCGAAGTTGCAACTATCGTTGTTCAGGGTAGACCGGGAGTGCTGCAAACTTTACGTAGTAAACTGATTTTTATCAATTTCATAATTCTTAGATTTTACAATACCTTTTAGGAGATCCGTTATTGGCCAATCCAGATTCTATTATCTCGTCCCCAAATTTTACAACAACCTACCTCTGAATGTTAAAGAGATTAAAAATCTTATATACATTTTGAAAAAAATCGGTTGTGTCACCCAAAGACTTTCCTGTCAAATAGCCAGAAACTTAATTCACCTGAATATTATTTCATAAATCCTACCACCCTCCCCCCTCAACTTAGCGCCACCCTTTAACCCCCCCCCCCCCTCCGATGATGATGATGATGAAATCGAAATCAAAATCTAAATCGAAATCAAAATCTAAATCTAAACCGAAACCAACACCGAAACCAAAACCGAAATCGAAATCTATCAAAACCAAAATCAAAACTCGCATAGAAAATTTTGGATCTCTGCTTTTGACCGTTGAAGAGTTCCCTCGTCGGCAGCCAACCCTGGGTGGATGGATTTTAACCACAATCTTTTCATCTCATGCCATGACCAAATGATGTCTGCATGCCAAATTTCAGCTCAATCGAATGAAGCGTTTCGGCGCTATCGTCGGAGAATACTTACAGACACACAGAAGTGCGTCCACAATACTTTCCTTAAACAGGAAAGTAATAGATTGAGGGCATACCTTTTAGGTTGTAGACTGCGGATTTTAACGTCATATTACATAATTGAATATTTTAAATAAAATCATAGGTTTAACCCCTAGAGCCCCAATTGGCCGATATATCGGCCACAACACGATTCAGCGTGACGGCCCGGTTTTAATTTTATTTTAATTTAATTTGTTTTATTATATTATGTTTTATTACGTTAATATGTTTTATTTTAATTATGGGTACAGTGGTTTGGCAGTAATTAATGTTTTTGTGAGACAGTGTCATAATTCAATTTTTTTACTAATTTTTACTAAAATTTTTTGGGACATCAACTTGTCAATCGGCTGAGGGGCCGAGGCCTGAAGGGTTAAGGTAAAAACAAGATTGATGATTTTATAAAATATTAATTTTATTTCGTAACCATTTTATTGATATATTTTTGATTATTATTGATATATTTTTGTTTTCTTTATTATATTTTATATTTTAATTAAAATAACAGTTTATTGATAATTATAACGACATTTTGTTACGAATTTTATGTTGGTATTTGAGAGGGAAAGGTATTTCAATATAGATTTGTTGCGATGAATATAATTAAATTCAATTGTCTACATTAGAACAGGCGGCAGCCTAGTTATTTTTGACTGTAGTAAATTGTAACTATTGAAAAATTGTAACGAACAAATTAATTTGAAATTTGAAATTAGTAGACATCACATTTCAAAAAAAGCTCCGCAAAGCTCAATAGGATTAAGGTTACAAGGAATATGTAAGGGCCCTAAGTAAGCAAGAATCATCACATAAGCAAGTCTTTATTATCGAATACTGTAGTTTTAGACGAGCGATTAAGGTTAGATTGGAAATAAGGGTATGTGTGCAGATTGGAGTATATTGGACCAGGAGGGTCCTAAAGTGGGAACTAAAAATAAAAAGAAGAAATGGAAGGCAGATAGAGTGTTGAACCAGTGGGTCTTCTACATATACTGCGACAGGCGAGGCTTTCACACAGCATCCGTTATCCCGAGGCTACTCGAAAGAAGCAACATCGCAATCAAGCAAAACTAAACTAGTACCTGACCAGAAGGAAAGAGTCAGAAGTAAAATATCTCGAATTAAACATACTTGGCGACTCCATAGCCGGCGTCTTGAGCTTTATCGCGGCAGCTTCCCAATATGGCATCTTTTTCTTCGTCATTGAATAGAGCCGGGATCATCCCGACCATTAGAATGTTGTTAATCAGCTCAAGAAAACCTTCTTCAACAACCTGCAATAATATAAAACCAGGTAAGTACGAGTTTTCGCACTCGCACGCGGAGAATTCGAAACGAGACCATTAGAGAAAGATGCGATCAACAAACACCGGTCATAGAAGAAATACAAAATCGTCGACTACGATGGTTCGGCCATGTTTGCCGAATGAACGATAATCGCTTGCCACAAAACTTCTTTGGCGAGACTGTTTGACAGAATGGAGAATTAAGCATTCGGCACCGAAGAAAACCTGGCTCAAGAATATCGAAGACGACTTAAAGAATCAACGATTATCGGGTATTGAAGCTCTAGACGTCGCCAAAAATCGCCAAGAATGGAAACGAATCTTGAATGAAGCATGAGATCCAGCAGCACAGACAGCAGCGTATTGGGTGCAAGAGCGACCCCTTCCCCAATCGCCGGCTACAGAATGAAGAAGAAGTTATTGTTAGTAGTAGCTACATTAGTAAAGTAGTAAAAATGAAATCAGTCGTACAATCTTAAAGTCTTAAGTTCGTTCAAATATTGCAATTACGTTTGTAGGGATTAATTTTATACAAATGGAAAAATCATCTTATTTCAGTCTGAAATAATTAAAACCAATTCCTGTATCAGTAAGTAAAAGGCTCAAAAATCGCTTCCTCTAGAGGCGTTATGGACAACTCCTCCACGTAACCATTGTCGCACCACCCTAGGAAGCATCATAGTAGATACACAAGATCGTAGATGGCAACCCTCACTGCTTTGGTACAAAACCCTAAAAACAGATAGCCATACCTGTGCAGCCGTGAACAGGAAAACTGTAGGAATCGAATCTATTCCCAATTGAGTAAATAGTTTTTTCATATCTTCTCTGAAGAGATTTTCATTGTATCCTCGAGTGATGATCAGTTCGAATACTTCACAGCCTGTGAAGCAAAATATAAACAAAATTAGTTCAATGTGCCAATCAATGTGCAATGAACATCTAATGAAATGAATCAGTACTTCGGCAATGTGACTTAAAAGTAGGCGGGGCCCGGGAAAATCAAGCGTGACCTGACTTTAGTGGCGATATCTTGTTAATGGGGTGTCAAAAACTGTTTTCTTGCTCTAGTGCGCGAGACAGTGTTTTATTTTGGTTGATCGACGTCTGAACATTAGAGATAGCTAGAAAGAGCTATAAAGTGTGGAGGTATGGGTGAGCCCCTAGGGCGAGTGCGGCACAGGACAGCTTGACCCGTCTTTGCGGTCAGCAGGGCGGCGGTTGTTTTACAATCCCAGTCACAAACAGCACTGCCGTGTTCCAACAAAACCACGCAACCCGGGTTACGTGGTTTTGTCGGAATAAGGCTTATTCAACTCTATTCTTTGAATACTATATAACTGTATTATTACTTTTTCATTATGACGTTTCATTCCCGAGATATACGTGGTGGACAAACCACGTAACCCAATTTAAAAAAAAAATATTATGACTAAAATACGTAAACCACTATTATAGGGTTTTATCGCAATAATTATCGCAGCCCATAGTACTAGCGTATTACGACTAAACCACGTGCCGCGGCTCGGTCGCGGCGCGGGCCTCAGCAGCCCGCCGAGGCAATTCAATTACTTTGAATATTCCCACTGTTAGTCAGGCTAATTGGAATATAACCTAACTAAGGTTATATTTTACATGGACAATTGTACCTCGCAAAATAAAAACAAAACGCTGTACTCAGCATTACTTAGAATAGTCAATGACTCTAGCGTTGAGGTAGAAACCATCAAAATTACATACTTGGAACCAGGTCATACTTTTATGGCTGCCGACAGCGTTCATGCGTGTATTGCGCGAAAAATCAACACTGTTGGTGATCTGTATCACTACGAAGATTTTCAGATGAAAATAAAAACTGCTAGGCGCAATTTGGAGGTGCAAAGTCTCCGATATAAAGACTTCGTGAAATTAGAAGATGAGATGACAGTCAAGTTCCCTAAGTCATACAACATTTCAAACCTAAAAGTGGTTGAATTTAGAAGAGGTTCTACAAAACTATTCGCTAAGAACGCTTACGAGCAAGCAGAGTTTTTAGAGATGTATACAAAAAATCTCTGCAGATTAAACTTCAGAACGCAATCTCCAAAGGCAATGATATCAGTGTTCACACTTTAACAGATCTAGATCACCAGGACTCGTGTTCAGGGATAAATAAGAAAAAAAAGAAGACCTCCTAAAGTTGGCTAAATGTATGCCCGCTTCACGTAGGGAGTTTTTTTGAAAACCTCGAAGTTAATGAAAACCTTCCAGATGATTATAGTTTGGAAGGAGGTCGTTAAATAAGTAAAAAAAAATAAACTAAATCTAATCTGTAACTTGTAACTGCATAGTAAGTAAGTAATAGTAAGTAATACTATTATAAATGACAGTATAATTTATTATACTTAATAAAAACAATTTATATTTCACATACCTTTCTAAGTGTTTTTATGCAATTTTACTTAATTTTATTGCCTGTCTGCTTATTTTTTTATATTTGGTAATATAAAAAACTCTTACAAAATTTTAATGACAATTATATATATATATATATATTAAGTAATCTAAAGACACCTAAGATTTTTTCCATTGACTACACAGGCTTTAATATCCATAAATAATAAAATAAACTCTAATATTATAATTACAAAACCACGTAACCCAATAATACGTTGTATTGTCATCATAAAGTACACTGTTTGCTATTGAATTTGTGCGAAAAAAGAGATATTTATCATTTAAAAATACTTATACTGAATATAGAGTATTTTTTTATAGGTAGGATTTGAAGAACTTTAAATGATCTATGATATGAAAAATACCCCAAGAAAATGTATGGTGTAGTTTAGGAATAAAACGGATAGATCTGTTAAAAACTTTAAGAGCGATTATCTCAGTTCAGTGTTTCGCGGGTTACGTGGTATAGTCATAACACGGCAGAGCACAAGCTGAGGTGGCACCCATAGCGTTTGACAATTAGGGTCCAGAAAAGGCGCAAAGAGACTCGGGCTGCAAAACAATGTGTCCATCTCTAAACAGTGTTTTTTATTACTGACATCCTTGTAGTAGGTAAATCAGTACGATAAAATAAGCGACATTTGAAAAAAATATAAAAAAACAAAAACCAAAAACATTTTTTTTTTTGGAAATTTAAAATTACCAGTCAAACAGGACAACCATTGAGGCGGAGCCGACCGCTAGATGGTGCAGCGCGATCAACGCTTTTTATGCTATTTTTTAAATATATTTTTTTAATTTGTCTATTTTTTTTTATGTTTTTTTTTTTTAAGTTTTTGTACTGATTTACCCACTACAAGGATGCCACTAAACTCACCCTGCATAGGGAGTGCCGCTATATTGAGACAAGTGCGGGAGCTCCTATCGTCTATGAATGCTATAGTAAAAAAATCCTTCGTATAAAAGAGTGTCAAATCTCATGTCTATTCTTTTTAATCTCATTTATTTATTTATTTCAACTATTTTTCGGGAGGTTTATTATTATATTCATGGTAGGATACAATGCTCTCGGAACACATTGACATATTTCCCTAATTATATTTGTATATAAATTAATTCAAGGACTTATTTATTTAATAGAGATTTTTTTCATATAATCCCTTTGGCAGCAAAAGAGGCAACACCCACTTATTTAATTTTTACAAGCTTTTATTTAGCTTGCAATGTTTGCCATTTTGTTTAGGTCAAATCTTGCAAGCTGAATTAGAATCACTTCCTCTTATTCTATGAAGTTGAAATTTCACATGTTGGTTCAGTTTTGACGACAATGCATTTTTATGGTAAGCATGACCTGATTCTACAACCAGAATTGGCTACCGGCGAGGGGATTTCTTAACGGTTAACAGCACAGACACAAAGTTTTGTATAAGCATTCAATTATGATAGCCCATTCTAAGTTTTACCATGACAGCGCTGCTGCACCTAGGGTTAGCTTCCAACGAGGGGCTCCTCAACGGTTCAACACGCATTCAATTAAGACACAAATTTTTGGTTATGCATTCAATGATAGAAAGTTCGAAGTTTCGTTATACCATGGCTGCTGCACCCAGGGTTGGCTCATGACGAGGGGTTCCTCAACGTTCAACAGCACAGACACGAAATTTTGTATACGCATTCAATTATGATAGCCTTAAAAATGAACAGACTTAGAAATATATCTAGGAAAACCTAAAAAATTAATTAATTAATTAATAGTAAAAAAACATTTTTACAAACAAGCTTTTATTAAAATGCTCTGAAAAGAAGAAAATAAACTTTGAGGTAAATCATACCCATAATTGTGTTCCAATATACAATTTTATAGGGTATTGATGATGATGATGATGTTTTTTTTTCTTATTTTCAAAGCTTTTTAATAAAGGCTTGTTTTTAAAAATGTTTTTTTATTATTATTCTACTTAGTTTTTATCGTTTTTAATGTCATCATTAGTTTACTTAAGTAAGTCAATTATTATGGACATGTAAATACTATAAAATTGAAGACTATTGCGGTTGTTTGACATTATAACGAATTTATATAAATAGCATAGAAACCGAGCAGATCAAGAGCATTCTTACCATACGTCAAAGGCGTGACAGATCGAATAAGTAAGATGACAAACAGATTCGATATAAAAACGATCTTCAAGCCGACCCAAAATATAGCTCGATTTTTGAGGCCTGTAAAGGATGTAATACCACTGCAAAACCCGGGGGTATATAAAGTCGAATGCAGTTGCGGTTTAGCCTACGTTGGACAAACAAAACGGCCCATAGCCACGCGACTGACAGGACACATTAAAGCTGTTAAAAACGTTCAGTGAGAAAAATCGGCGATCTGCGAACATATATTGGATAGCGGAAGTAACCACTGGATGCAGTTTCAAAATCCCATTGTGCTATCCAAGGAACATTTCTACTTTCCTCGCATGATCCGGGAAACCATTCAAATAAGAAGAACCCCGAACTTCAATAGAGACGACGGTTACAAACTGTCTCCTACGTGGAACCCTCTTCTTAAAATGTTCCCGCCGCCGAACGCCGATTGCAAGGACGTAAGACAGGATACAGTGAGTGTTGTGTGCAAGACAGATTTTCGAAATTCGCGAGCTCCGAGCCCGGCCCCCCACCTCCGTTATAACCTACGCAGTGGCGGCAGCAGTATTAGGCCTACCCGCAAAACAACGGATTGACAGCTCTTTCAGTCTACCCTGGACAACGGCGGCTGCAACGTCACCGAAACTTCGGGTGCTACAAACTTCACTGCTGTGATGATAATGTAAATACTAGATTTAATAATGTACATGCTCATCTATCTATATATCTAAAACTTTTCATGGTGAATAATTCATGATAGGTAGGTTTATTGCTTTAAGATAATCTGTTATAATAAAACGTGTGAATGTTTACGAGTGCACATGTATGTAAGTGTATGTCTCGGTAGTAGTAAAAGGAGTGGGAGGCTTATCTCCAGCCCTTGATGTCACCTGGATCTATAAGATCTTCTGTAACTACCCACTTTGTGGTTGGGTCAGTGGTCTACTAGAAGCCAGATACTGCTTACCGGTCCATACAGATCACTGACCCTTTAAGTTGGGCAATCGCTGGGTTCGAGAAAGCCTCGTCGCAGTAAACTGCAAAGTGAATGTCTTGTTATTGCATTCAATTGACAGAAATCGAATGCAATTCTTTTAATTTTATCCCAACGGACCTTACCAGAAATCGAACCAGGAACCTTACAATGTAAGATAAGGCGACCTAACCACTATGTCTATTAGGTTTAAAAAGTATCAGTAAAAAGTATCTTAAAAGGTTTTAAGACGTACAATGTTATGGAGAATAGAAAAGCCTAACCTGCAGTGAATGCCGCCATTCTCACAATAGACTTCTTCCCGGATCCGCCGATTCCGACGAGAAGGACGTGACCTCGGTCGCATCGCAGCGCTCGGTGGACCCTCGTCATGTGCTCTAGGAAGTCCTCGAATAGGATTAGGTTCATCTTCTGCTTTCGCTCGTTATATTCAGCAAGGATCTGTATTTGATCAAATGTTGAAGTCAGCAATTTTTAAAATGTGAGGAGATGAGGTTCAGTTTCAGAAAAAGCGGCATTAAATTTGTTGAAGCACTATCTTAGAAAAGATATTTTTAATAAACAAGAGTATTATTTTTCCTGTATAGCATCTTTGTGAGGACAGGAGTTTTTCGTTTCACAATTCGGCAATTAACCAGGTACCAAAAACGCGATTACAACAAGAAGAAATGAAGAGATTTCACTTACAGGTGGAGAGGTTGAGAATTGTTAACTACTAAGGACGAACCCGCGACTCCAGGAAGTTTTAACGACATAATGTCATTTCTCTTCCATGGAGTGAACGCAGAGACTTAAGGACAAACATGGTCCACACACCAACAAACCCGTAAGAGTCCAACGCCTTACCGCAAGGCACTGGGAAGTGAACCCTGCGGGCTGACCTCAGGCAGTTACTACCAGATTTGGATGGTTGTCTCCATCCTCCAGTCTGGTGAAGGATTAGAGGTCGCTTGCGCGGCCTATACTTGACATTAGCAATAATTCATTTCCAATTAATCACAGACCCGTGGCGCCCTTTGCCCGTCAAGGTTACTCGGGATCGGGTGGCCTTTGGATTGTTTCTAAGGATAGGTGACGCTAGGTCAACAACTACCCCTTTAGGAAACGTACGTCTCCAGACTCCCCCGGTTAATTTCCGGATTGCACAAGCAGGTTGACACAACCCGGTTTCGCCTGAGATATTTCCCGAATCCGCACTTCCAATCACTACCGCCTGCAACTGCAGGTTATAGAAAGAACAGCCGCAGGCAGAGCTTACAGTGGCCCTCCAGGTTAAGTCCCTCTTCGAGGAGGCTGCGGGATGACTGCTGAGCTATGAGCTGGGCCGACCAAGGTAATACAAACAAGACCATCACCATCCAAGCTACATGGTACTATTAGGAACCATTAGGTGAAGAGGTAAAGAGTTCAGTCTGACGACCATATCTTTCCTCTTCCCTTCAAAACGTGAACTCAGGGATTGGGATCCTTCCTAATTGGTGGAGGCTAAAAGACTGCCATATAGTAGGGGGTAGAGTTGGACGATGACAAAATTACTATAGGGATGTGCAAAGATTAGTGTCTCTCAATCATGTATGTGATTGAGAGACACTGATCAAACTCAACAATATAGTTGTTCTATTTTATTCTATACTAAGAAAGAAGTGAGATGTACAAAATCTATTGTCGATTTTTAATATATTTTAATTACAACTTTTCGAAATACTCTCCATCTCGAAATACTCTCATCCATCATACACGAATTCATTAGCCTAAACCAAGATTGAATAGCCTAAACCAACACTGAATCAAACTCAAAAATATTAACACTGATCTATTGAAACAAAATTGAACTAATAGCCATTTGATTTTTTGGGTACATCAAATCCACATCTAGATATACTTAATGGTAGGTAAAAGTCATGCAGTTGTCTACTTTTGTTTATTTACTTTTCTACACTCGGGAGCAGTGAATCCGGGTCACCAACACAAACCTTAATATCTCGGAAACTAAGAATGCCTGCTTATTCAAATAAAAAGTATTTTATAGACTATTTAATACTACTCATATAAAATTAATAAAACTTCTTGGTTGTTGTAAAGTGATGCTATCAAAAAGGCTAAAGACAAAATAAATGATTTTTTGAAAATTGAACTACGAATTTACTGCATTTGTTTTTGCTTTTGTTTCTGTTCTGTCACAAAAAAAAGCAATTCTGGTATTCAATATTCATTGTAATGTGGTAATTATTAAATAAGCTACCATTTTTAGTTTTCGAGATATTAGGGTTTATGTTAGTGACCCAGATTCATTGCTTCCGAGTGATTTGGAAAAATAAATGTATTGTATAATAATGTGATTTTACTTTTAATTAAAAATCAGTTTAATAAATAACCCCATGATTTTTTGCCGATTTGATCTACAATTTTACTACTGCCAGCCAATTCCAGCTATTAGTATCAGATAGAATCACTATGTTGTGAAACGAAGGATCTGTTAATACTGCAAACTCTTGAGAAGACAATCCATTTAGTTAAAAGCATATCATACCTCTTGAAATAAATAATAGACCGCTTCGTAATCAAGCAGATCCTCGTAATAGCGTTTTTCATCTTCGTTGATAGCATTCCGGAAGTCTCCAAACAGCAATGGATCTCTCAGGACGTAGTCCTCGACGGTTGCCGGTGGCTGTTTTTCAGTCTGTGACAGTGGAAAACAAGGTTGGAGACAAGAACACCCAGCTTGATCTTATAAGAGACTTCCTACATTTAGGAAATATATTTTGATATACAGGGGTGCGCAGGGATATGAGAAATATTGAATGTTATAGTTGGCAACACTGTAGTGGCAGGAGTAGTTTGGAACCGCTGCGTAGTTGGTGTGAATGCCTTGCCATTTAGTAAGCATGGGGCATCGGAGTGGTGCGGATCTTGCTATTGCTGTGAGAGCGATTTACTAGCAGGGTGATGGTATGACTGATGCGCGGGTATTTCGACAGAATTACCAACTAGGACCTCATGGACGTGTCCCATCTGCTCATGCGGTTACAATGTGGTTAGGTAATTTTGAAGAAACTGGTTCAGCCTTGATAAAGTGGCCTCCAGGTGTCATTCCACTGGTACGTATCCCTGAGAATGTTGCAGCTGTTCGAGTTTCCATCGAGAGGAGCCGTCGCCGCTGCATTTGACAACAAGCATCTGCTCTAGAGATTGAGCGACGAGGCGTAGAAAGGATACTGCATGAATTTACAAATTTACATACATTGAATATTAACATAGCCTAAATAACAAAAAATAACATAAATGACATAAATGCAATTTTGTAAAAAAATATGCTTTTTCCTGTGTTAATGCAAATTACGTTACTCCCTGTGCAACCCTGTATTTTGATGAAATCGAACAGCAGTCTACAAAGTCGTAGGTACCTATTGATCTAGTTGGCAGGATTTTTCATCATACATCAGACAACTGTTAACCCTTCAGGCCTCGGCCCCTCAGCCGATTGACAAGTTGATGTCCCAAAAATTTTTTGTAAAAATTTGTAAAAAAATTGAATTACGACACTATCTCACCAAAACATCAATTACTTCCAAATCACTGTACCCATAATTAAAATTAAACATATTAGCATAATAAAACATCATAAAATAAAACAAATTAAATTAAAACGGGGCAGTCACGCTGAATCGTGTTGTGGCCAATTGGGGCTCTAGGGGTTAAAATAGTCATAAAAATAGGATTTATATTGTACACATGACAACGCTGATACAAGCTCGTTGGCTTGCTCGCCCTCCGGTGGGAGAAATCAGCAGCGACCAGCACGGCTCATCTAAATTATAGTTTATATGAAAAGGTCTAAAATAACTAAAAAGTCTAAAAGTCTTTGTGAAAATAATGTGCAACATTTTTTTATTTAGACCTTCGTTATTATAAAAAAACATATTTAATATCCTAAAATGAAAATTAAAATTAATTTCCTTAATAACCAATGCCTAAATCAAAAAAGTTGTAGATTATTTTGAACTCAGTTTTGACCGTAAAATAATATCTTGTAAAAGTAAATCTCCCAAGTTCTAAAACAAAAACCAAAGCACTGAGACAATTCCAAATATCCTGTATATTTCAAGTATTTACCCTTTTGCAATATGCTCTCAGCGGTGCTGCGATTTATCAGCGCTTTAAATCAGTATGTATTTTGTCACTTCTATTATGATTGATAGAAAAAACGTCCTTCAACGCGCAACTACAGCTGCTATTCTAAAAATGATACAGGGTGGGGCATAAGTTGCAAAATCCAAAGTTCAAATGTGTAGTAAAAAATAAGGATTTTAGAATGACGAGGATGGGTTTCCATGAGTACTGGTGTCAAACATTTTAACAAAAAGTGTCTGATGAGAAAATTGATTGAAGTGGGGAATGTAGTCGAAATATGGTTAATTGTACAGAGCGCTGTTGCCGACAGAGAGGGGTGCATTTTCAACATTTATCGTAACTTTTTGACGTTTTTGTATGAGTTTCCAGTCAAATAAATTTGTATCAATTTGTTTTTCAAATTCTGACAATCTGGAATAAGAGACTTATATTAGCATTTTGATCCAGATTGTTTATTTTAATTTTTCAAAAAACTTTGTTTCGACTGATTCGGAGACAAAGGCGAATTCTGGCGAATTCAACCAATGAAGATATTTAGGGAAGTCGTCGAAGTCCATGCATTCATACAGAATAGCGCAGAAAACGTAACGTCGGTACAAGCAACTTGATGAAGAATCTCTGATTCATTGCAGAGAACTCTTCCGAGTTTTTGAAATGCACTTCGAAATCCTTCTACTTTATCTAATTAATCCTCATAGGAAAAAACTCACCACGCTTAACAATGCGAGCCAATTGCGTGATTGTTAAGGTATCACATGATGCACCAGGTGTTATAACAAACAACAGTAACTGTTTAACTACATAACTGAGTCCCACAGTAATACCAAATTTATTACCAACCTCAGAGGCATTATCGTCATCATATTCTTCTTCCAAATTACCATCTTCTCCACTCGCGTCTTCTCTAAATGTGGACATTTCAGATTCTGACGCTGTAAATAAAAGCGAAACATTAATAATAAACAAGATTATAAATGGATTTACCGCGTGAAGTTTGTAGCACCCGAGGTTTCTGCGGTGTTGCATCCGTCATTTTCCAGAATGGACTGAAAAGTTGCTTAGGTGAGGTCTAGTCAAGTCTGAATTGAGTTTTAGGATCTGCTTTACAATTATAAAATAATTTAGAAAGCTTCTATCTTGACAAACGCCTGATGAAAGCGCTTAAAAATCCAAAGATACAATAGAATTCCATCTTCGATATTTACAATTTCAGGTTTTTGAGTTTAGTTCTCCGCAGTCACTTTAGTTTTGCTTATGAAAAGGGACTTAACCCCTTGAGTATGATACGACCAAATCTGGTTCTGAAACAATTATCCGTTGAATATGATACGACCAGATCTGGTTCCGCGTTTTTTTCACTTCTTTGACGTTCTCATATTTATTCATAATTGTCTAATTGTTTTACAAAATGATATTTCAATATTCTATATTCGAAATTTCAATGCAATCATTGTGCAGTTGTTCTTTTTATGATTGGTGTAGTAGTTTCGTAGTTATAGTACTTTAAGGTCGATGTCGCCGAAAATCCTGCAAAAGAGACAGATGCATCCATGAAAATACCCATTTACTCCAAGGGTTAATAGAAAGACACTTTATAGGCTGATAGAGGTCAGTTCTTTATGTTATTTATCCTGGTTGCACACCAGCGGGTAAGGCGTTGGATTTCTAGTCAAGGAGGAAGTAGCCAGTAAAGAGAGTAACTGGTATTTTGGAGATATCGACTACAACGGGCGAACCCGTCACCCCAGAAAGTTTCCTCGATAGTGATCGTTCTGTCTCGTTGAAGACTTTGGGACGATACAATCCTACCGCCCAGCAAAGCCACAAACCCGCCAGAGTATCAGTCCAATTCCTTTCGGCGAGGCACTAGGAAGGTTACTAAGTGGGACACCTTGCCCCCTAGCTACCAGTTTTGGCAGGATACCTCCGTCTGGAATTACCCTTCAAGCTACCTCAGTCCTTCCGACTGGTTACGGGACCAAAGTTACTTGCAAGACCTCTACCTGTTGTATTACAGCGGTAATTTAATATGAATTTATTGCGGACATGGGCATCCTTTGCCCGTAATGCCACTCGGGATGGGGTGGTCCATAGGTCGTTTTAAGAGTGGCATGACAACAGGTCAACATCCACCCCTGCCGGGGTGGATGTTGGATAAGGGAAACCGATTCACCATCCGTGAGGCCTGAGACGCGAGAGTCCTTCCCGTCCTTCTAGTCCCTCACAAGAGAAGGCTACTGAATAGGAACTGAATCGTGAGTTGGGCCGACTCGAGAACATACTGGATCTTATGGCCCAAGCTGCATGAAACCATTCGCTACCTATACAGTACCTGGTACAGAAAGACCGCACCGAAAGTATCAGCGAGACTAGTCAGAGGTGTCAATCTGTTTGTTTACCGTACGAGAGAGGAGTGATTTTGGCGCACCACAAACCCATATCTGTGCCCCTCACAGCTTGCATAGCCAGACTGAAGAGTAGTGACAAAATTCGGCATTGGGTGAGCGAACCAAATTGCCTCATGTGCCACCTAATCAGTGGGAGAAAGTGACGACATATATAAATTATAACTAGAGGAGCGATTGGCAAAGTATGCCACTTATCTGGAGCAAGTTATGCTATTTATCATTTATCATTTATCTGGCCATCGAGAGTGAGCAGAACCGCCACATGTAAATTAAAATATCACATCCACATTCGGGTGCTATTTATGCTATCTTGGAGAGCGTGCTACACCTCATAAAGAGGTTTTATGTAAATGCACTTCTTCCGAGTATAAATCAATTTCTTACCTCTTTCAGGGCTATCTGCTCGCAAATATATTGTTGATATTTCTATATCCGATCCAATAATATCCGATTTGAAGTATTTGATGACATGGGATGCTATATGCTGCCTCATTAGGTTCTGATCCTAAAAAATAAAATTAGGCTGGATTATTAAAGGGCTAAATAGCCAAAATAGAGCATTCAGCTATATATGTATTTTACAGCTTTGCATGTCCTATTCATAGGCTTTTACAAAAAATTAAGAATCGCTAAACTGATCATTTTTCATACAAAACGCCAAGGCAAATTACTCTCGAAAAAAACATCGGAGTGTCATGTAACCTTCAAAGTATTCGATTACAGTATTGCACTGCGTGATGATTATGTAGATTTTAAAATAAATATAACACAAAAGTTATTATGATTCCAAAATTTAAAGAAAACATTATAGTGTTTATTATATAAATTTGGTCAAATCGTCTGTTATTATTATTATTAGTCCTTAGATACGCTAGCAGCTTAAAGCTGATGCGCGCACATAGAAGTTTGGAGTGGTGGTGCACTTTGAATTTTTTTTTGTTTTTTGTGAAGGTGTCGAGTCTGTTTTTAAAACTGTTCACGGAAGCTGCACCAATAACGTCCTCTGGGAGTCTGTTCCACGCGTCGACTACACGGTTGGATATAAAGTGTTTCCCTGGGTTTGATTTGCTTGAGGTTCTGTTTAGTTTTAAGGAGTGTCCACGCAAATGATCGTTTGTGTTCATTGTATACATCAATTTGAGATCTGCTACGTCATATTGTCCTGATAGGATTTTATAGGTCTCTATCAGATCACATCTGAGTCTTCGTTCCTCGAGTGTTGTAAGGCCCAGGGCCTCTAAGCGGTTCTCGTATGATAATTTTCTTATAGAGTCCACCATCTTTGTCGCCCTTTTCTGAGTTCCACAGAAATTTGTTAACACAAATTTCTTATAGAAATTATGACAGGCACCCTTTTCAATTTATAGTCATTATAATCCTGGATCCAACATTAAACGAAGCCATGAGGATTCTCACCTGGAGGAAGACCAGCTGAGTTAGCAATGGAAAATAGCAGCTGTACGCATTCTATAGTTGTAAATGGTACCTGTCGTTATAGTAAACCAGATGATACTTACTTCGACACTGATGAGCCTATCGCAGACAACCCTCATGAATTCATTTCTCCATACTCTTATCATACAACGTGGTTCCGAGAAATAAAGGGGATCCGTAAGGCAAATGCCGCAGGCGATTCTTGAAAGATCACGCAGATTGAAAATATAATGGAATCTCGATGGCGTCGGAGGTAGTTCTGTTATCACAATCTGAAATTTCAAATCAATACAAGGATGATGATAGCGGGTATAGACTGACCAGGCAATCATGACAGGGCAATATTGAAAAAATCCTCTATAAGCAACCCCACATGAACTGTCATTATTTTTGTTGGGTGGCTGAGTTTTTCTGATTTTAGTTTATATATCCATCATTACGCGAAATTTATTAAAACGTATCTTTAAAAAGTTACCAAACCACATAACTTCTTTACATAGATTAAAAAACACGCTTGGAATGCTTGCAGCTGCAGAAAATGCAGTATATTCAAAATATACAAAAAGCTAATATGTTGCGTCAATAAATAAATAAAATACAAACGGAGGTGCCATGGAATTCATCGACCAAAGTCATCATAAAACTTTTTTTTTTTTACACTTCTAGGGGGTGAGCGGTGGATTCAGGACTAACGACCGGCTGTGGTAGGTTTAGGACAGCTGTCTTGCCACATGTGAGCGTTCACCTTACCACCCATTCACTTCCCCTTCAAAGCCATAGAATTTGAGATGCGAAAAATTGCAGTTTTAGTTATTTTTCCTAGGAAAAAGTTAATTATTTTTCTGGAACGACCAAGATCTTTAAAGAGGTGAAACAGAGATTTGGCTGGCAGGCCACGAGCGCTAAATTCCACTACCTGAAGTTGAACAGTGAAGCCATTCTGGGTGACGGCATTTTCGAGATCATGGTATTCATTTAATTTGTACTCGTGGTCCTTTGGGATATTTGATTCCCATGGAACAGTTAATTCTACAATTGATCATCACTGAAATTATCGGTATTGATTTGTTTCACAGACCACGGATTAAACACAGACCACAATCACATTTGATACAAATAAAATTATTCAATTTGGACTACAATTGAGCCACGAATATGATATTTTTCACATAACAGCCAATGCTAACCTCAGCTGGATATTGAATGGTATTGGATATTTATATAACAAATAAGGAATTAAACAAGGAAATATATTAAAAACAATAAAAAACACAGCTGCGTACAGAAAGTGAACTATTGTATTTATAATCAAAGACATCTAATGCGAATTTAATAGTGGACAGTGGTGGACATGTGGAATAAACTACCATTTACAGCGATTAGTGCAAGTTATTAGTGCAATTGAAATACCACCTCGGTTTGTACGTAAAAACTTATTAATATCAGTTATGACTAGCTTTACAAGATCTGATCTGGATGTAAAATAATAATAATAATTCATTTTGTTCTATTTGGTGAGAGTCCATTCTGCGTAAGACTGGTCTTATGAGTGTCTTGCATAGGGTTGCCTTCAATCTATGGAATAGCAGACGGGACTCATTTGAAACTTACTGTTAGTTTATTTAGTATTTTTCTAATTGTTTTTTCTTATAAGCTGGAAACTCAGATGGTTAAAGAAATCCAACGCTTACCTTATACAAATCCAGAGTAATTTGTACGAGAGGTTCAGTAAGTGATCGCATCTCGTATGGGAATATCGCAAAATGACCGTCCAAAATACAGGTGTAGATGTGCTTCAAAGTTGAGTCGGCCGGAAACTCAAGGTTGTATGATGCGAACATTGATATGAATCTCGGGTCAACCTAAAAAAGGTTAATGATAGGAGCCCACTTAATCGCTTACTCCCTATATATATTAAGAATCTAAATAACTCCTAAATGAATTAGAATAATATATGAGCGGAATAGCATATTTATACATATATTATTATATAGAATAGAATATCTATACCTATACATAGTAAACCACTTACATCATTCCTTCCGCCACCGGCTTTCCCCATCGAAGCCAAGAATCCCAAATCTTTCAGAGTCTTCCAGTTCAAATCTTTTCCGCGGCCATATAATCCCTTCTTTTCAAAGAGCAGCTTCAACAGAGCAATTGGTTGCTGAGTGCCATACGTGTCCACCTAAAATTTAAAAAAAATTAACTCGTTGTTACCTGATCGGATTGGACGCCCAAACTTTTTTAAATAAAGTTTATAGATTACCTATATAGTCAATATTGTTTGGTCGAGGTAACCTTTTAAGTGCTGACCTGCCGTGCGCTAATGGTTGCATTCAGGGCTGCGAAAAATCGCACGATCTACGTCGCGCGCCTTTTGATATCATGTTTATAACTGATAGCTTTACCTAATAATGTATTTAAATATTTATTGAAATTTTATGCTGATATTCCATAATTCACTCCGCCAGACTTACAGCATACAGGAAGTGAGGACGGCACAATCATCCTGAGCTAAACCTCCTCCACAAAAGCCCATTCACTCTGACCCAGGATAGACTACTAAAAAAATTTTTGGTAGAGAAGTCCTATAAAATCCTAATCCCCACCAGGGAAAACTGGAAGAATCCGCAGTGGCTCCAAAGCCACAATGCGGACACCTGGTTCACCGACGGATCAGGAACAAATGGACGTTTTAGGGCAGGCGAGTACGGCACTATGTATTACTTATGGAATGTGGTATTTTCAGATCGATTGGTTTACGGGCAAGGGATTATAGTCGGTATTACTTTGCAGAAAATGCAAACAACCATCGAAATGCCGTAAATACCTCCGGCTAGTCGGTTGTACCCCATACGATACACAGCGCGGCGTTAATAGTATGTTTAGCGTTTGACGTACCCATGGGCACCGACAGCAGGGTACAAGGGGTGCACTTGTACCTCAGTCGGGAAAAAAAATATAAAAGATTGTTTTTTTTCTACTAAGCTAGCTACCTACTGTTTGGATGAAAATTTAAGCATCTAGGTTGCTGTCAAAATTTGATCATCAGCTTGTAATTAAATTTAGTGTCCTCCACTACTCTTTTCTTGCGAAGTGAAGAGACACGCTCGCGGCCGGCTCGATGGACTCCATACATCCCGTTGGTGACATCTTTTAATTGCTACTTGATTTACTCGCCAATTTTGCCATTGGTCGATTGCCGAAGAAGAAAAATTTAATCACCAAGAGGAAGTAGTACTGCTATTTTGCAAAACAAAACATTCCCATCTCAACAGATATAATTTTAAGTTTCATTATTAGGTATTTTTAAAAAAAACTTTCTGAGACACCTTTACTACATTAACCCCTTCTATGGCGGGGTAAAATTTCTGCCCGGGATAGTTTTGCGCATAACTTTTAAACTACTATACGGATCGTAAAAAGAATAACTGCAAAACGATCACATTGAAATTTGAAATATTGTAACGTTACAACATTATCTCGTAAAACAATTAAGATAATAATTAATAAATATTACAGTTAGCACAGCGCGGAAAGCGTCTAACCAAAAATGGTTAACTCACATAGGAAGGGTTAAATGAAAGGTAAGCTTAGGTTTGGGGGCGACATTCATGGAACACAATGCCCGCAGTAACTACCAAACCTGAACTTGCCTGTAAAATTAAATGAAAATATGCCAGAATTTAAGTGGGATAAATCTTAACTACCCCCCCCCCCTCCCCTCCTTGATACATGCCTGAAGCCAGGGCAATGGAAAGAGCTATAATCGGCATGACACTGCGTGATCACATCCGTAATGCAATAATTCAAAGTCATATTAAATTACTGCAAATTGCCAAGTCACAAATATAAGATGGCAGGTCACATAAATAGACAAGAAATAATAGATATTTAGGGAATAATTTTATGTATGAGTAGTAGTGCGTAAGAATGATTGTTACCTGAGGCATGTTCATATCGTCAATGAAAACTATTAGTTTCTTTCCGACTGGTGGACCGAATGTATTTTTTGTCCTTTTTTCTACAATCGACTCCAATGTCCGTTGCACGTCCATTGACGAAGTGCGGGAAGAAAAGTTTAATTGCGTTATTACCTGTAATAAAATTAAAGCAAGATTATATTAGATTTGGAGTATGGACTTTGGAACTCAGGTTCACTGCGACATCTGCAGATTATTTTGTGCCTCCGTTTGCTTACAGTTCCTTCCCCAGTACTGTGATTTCAACAAACTTCGATGTCGCCACTTCTTCAAGGCAAAATTTACATAGCTCGATCTGAGATAGTCCCATCCAATGGAGATGCTTATTCAGCTTGCAGTGACCCATAAGGTATACGAGCATGTGTAGCTGGTTCCTGCTTAGTAGTATAAAAGTTTTTATGTGAGTCACACGAAAGAATAAGGTGCTGAGCACAGAAACTGCTGGTCCTCAGATTGTGAGAAGAGTCGGTGACACAGCAGTTGAGTTCTATATACTGAAAAAGAAGACGAAGAAGAACTTCCATTGGTAGACACTTACATATTTCTCAGGATTGAGAGAGTAGAGGAAGTTTGTTATTATAGCAGTTTTTGAGGTCCCCGTATCTCCAACCAGCAGTACTGGTCTCTCTATCTGAAAAGAATTAAAATACCATAAAATTTAAAAAAATGATTTCTGCTTCATAAAAAAGTCAATCTGTCTCCATGGGGATGTTTGCATATTTTTTATATATAAGTGGCACTAGCGACGACTAACCCATGGAGGTGCGAAGTGAGCGATGCACTGAGTGAGAATTCAAAATAGCATATTTTCAAAATAGTAACAAAATACAAAAAAAAATACTTTTATTATATTATATGTATACTGTACCGTGCGAATAAATTAGAACAAAGAGTATTTTTCTTCAAAAAGTGCTTTATTAGACATAAACATACAAAAACAATACTGGTAGTTATAGATTGTTAGTTTTAATAGAATGTGTCCTCCTTTTGCATAACACCTTTCACTCTTGTAGGCATAGAATTTACCAGGTTTTGACCGCTTCCTTTCAGGTCATCATCGTGAAACCAGACTTGAATTACTGCACTGATCATCTTGGTTTTTGTTGTACAATCCATCTTGGAGAGCCGTTTTTTGCAAATGGCCCAGAGGTTTTCGATCGAGTTGAGATCAGGGGAGTTCCCGGGCCAGTAAAGTACAGAAATTTGGTTCTGTGCGAAAAACTGTTTCACTTCTTTCAAAGAATGGCATGGGGCGAGATCCTGTTTAAAACTTCCCTCGTTGAAAGGATAGACCTTGTGGAGCTCCTGTATCATATGGTATGATAAGATGTCAATATATTGTTCTGATCAGTTATATTCGGAACCTGGTAAATGCTATGCCTACAAGAGTGAAAAGTGTTATCAATGCAAAAAGAGGACACATTCTATATTAAAACTAACAATATATAACTTCCAGTTCTGTTTTTGTATGTTTATGTCCAATAAAGCACTTTTCAAAGAAAAATACTCTTTGTTCCAATTAATTCGATCGGTACTGTATAGTATTAATTAATGCAGCCCCACAGAAAAAAAAACACTATTAAAAGTGGCCTGCAATTGGGAAAACTTAAGTTGGTAAACTTAAAGTTTGCATCTTGTAAAGTTTCGTCTACTGAAAAGAAATACTAAATGGACAATTTCTATTTATTCTCTGACCCCTTATATATATGTAACTTTATCATATAGGAGTATTAAGGTAGAATAATTCTGTCAGCGTTGATTATATAAATTTTAGGGCAATTAATCAAAATTTTAACGCATGGTTTTTGCGATTAAGAAAAATTCCTAATTAAAGCTCCACTCACTTACGAATTACCAAACACTTTTTTCAATTTTAGGAGACTGTTCTTTCTTTACTTTTAATCTTTTGCTCTTTACTCTTAATTTCTAACACCTTTAATTATTAGCACCTTTAATTACCCATTCAACAATAAATTTATATGCAATCTAAATAAACTTGCTCAGTAATAACGCTTACCGATTCCATTATTTTTATAATCCAGGTGATCCTCAGAGTATCGACAGTTGGTACCAAAATCTCGGTGAATCTTTTAGTTCGGTCGTGGATATATTCAGGAATCAGCCACTGCCAGGCGGACCACATTTTCTTATTAACATCGAGACAGTAATCGTAGATAGTCGGAAAAGCCATCGGTAAGTGTTCTGGAAAATATATTTTAAAAAATCTAAGGATTGAAATCTAATATAAGGAGGAATAATTGAAAATCTTTGTAAAATGCTCATTTTAAGTGTGATTTTAAGTATCAGTAATCGGAAACACGATGAATTAATTTTACAAGAGCGGCTTGTTCAGCTTCTTCTTCCATGTCTTTAAAATGGTCAATTTGAATATTGAATTCTTTGAAGTTTGTTTAGAAGTTTCTCGTTTGCATCCATATACGCTTATAAGGAAGGACTACAAAGGGAATAAGCAAGGGTAGAAGGAAGGACTGTGCCGTTTGACGTATATGCTATGTTAACAAAGCGGAGTGTACCCCTACAGATTGATAGAATCCGGCCAACTATCAGTTTGCCTTATTTCGTAAATAGCCCAATATTACATTTATGCTAATAAATCCAAATGTATTTACACTATTCAATAGGCGATACAATTTTAAAATAAAATGATGCTCTGGGAATAATGATGTATATTTTCAGTAAATCTCAATGGTACATACCAACATAAACTATACTATTTGGCAGATAGTGCACACTGAATTACGTGCATACGCCCCTAAGTTACAAAGTGCCGTTACAAAGCACGCAACAAAAAGGACCTGGGCGTAATGATAGTGAGTGATCTGAAGTGGGGTGAGCATATTACACAAATCGTGAAATAGGCCAACTCAATTATGTACCTCATCCGCAAGTCATTTAACTATATCACACCAGCCTTATTTTTGTCATTCTACAAAACTTACATCAGACCGATGCTAGAGTTTGGATTCCAGATATGGAATCCGTACTTTGTGAAAGATGAGGATCTCCTCGAGAAAGTCCAGCGCCGAGCGACCAAGATGCCAATGGGTTTCAAATATCTGGAATAAGCAGAACGACTCCGCAGATTGCAACTGCCCAAACTCAAGGATCGTCGGATCAGGGGTGACGTTGAGACATATCAGATCCTCAACGGAAGCTACAACCGCCCCGAATTGTCGAATCTTGAAGCAAAACCATAAGCATCATCTCCGAGGACACAACTTTAAACTGGAGAAAACACGATTCCACATGAATCCCAGGAAATATTTCCTAACCAACCAGATAGTAGACCAGTGGAACAGTTTTCTTGCTGAAGTGGTTAACGCGTGTATTGTCAATATATTAAAAAATAGATTAGACGCACATCTTAAAAATAAATTGTTATAGTACTCAGTTTTATATTCAGACATATCAGCAATTATGCTGCCTGTTTGTAAAAGTAATAATAATAATAATAATAGTGTGATATCTTGAAATTGCAATTTGTGCATTTTTCCTTTAAAAGCTCCTTCTGAATAATTGCATTTTTGGACATAGCATAGTATAAATAAGAACTGTTGATAAAATAAATAAAACAATAATATTATTACTCACTAGTTGTGGCCTTTTTCTCTGGAAAATCGTCAACCATTATCATCGGACAAGCTTTTTTGATATAGGTGTCAAATTGTAAGCGACCAGTGTCCACGATACTTGCACCAAGGGAATTATATATTGACTGCAATTAAAATGAGGTCAAGTCTTAATTTTATATGTGTATTTTGATCATTTTAACTAAAACTTAGTTTGATAAAGAAGGCTGTCAAAAGAGCTGTTTAAAAAGATATACAAGGTGTATGTGAGTGAGACCTATTCTTGAGTATGGCTATCAACTCTGGAACCCCTACTTCTGCGAAGATGTAGATGTCAAAAGGAGCAGCGAAGGGAAACCAAAATGCCGAAGAATAGGAATTATGAAAATCGCTTGGATTTACTTGGACTGACTTGTTCTTCTTCATCATTCCTTCTTTACTGAGGATCGTAGCCACTAGGCAACAGTTTGCCTACGAGGCTCCTCCACTTCGACCTGTCTTCTGCATGGTGGGTCGCAGATTGTATAGACCTTTTTGTTACTTCATTTATGAGGTCGTTCCATCTGGCCGGTGATCTGCCTCTGCTTGTTCTTCCCTTCACTTGACCCCCGGAAAGCTTTTTCTCCAGATTCTCTGGGTTTCTCCTGGCAACATGACCGAAGTACTGCAGGGCCCTTCTCATGCATATGGTGGAGAGCCTCACTTGGATGCTCAGTTCTTGAAGGACAGATTTGTTGGTGCGGCGTGCTGTCAATGGGATTTCTAGCATTTTACGTCAACACCACATCTCCAGTGCATCGATTTTGGTGCATATCCGAGCCTTCAGGGTCCATGTCTCTGATGCATAGAGAAAGATCGAGAAAGCCAGAACTCGAACCAGCCTGACCTTAGTCCGCTTACTAATACCCCGATTCTTTTAAAGTCCTTCTAGCTTGCTCATGGCCGACCTTGCCATCTGGCTTCTGTGAGACCTCCTTTCCGCAGTTTCCGTCGTTGCATATCATGGAGCCCTGATAGACAAAGTCTTTCACAGCTTGAAGGTCACTCAGCTCGTTGGTGCGTTGCATGGTTCCAGCCCGGTCTACAAACATGAGTTTGGTCTTGCTGCGGTTCATGTGCAGTCCATACTCCTTGCTTTCCTTCTCCACCCTGCGTAATAGAGTGGCTAACTCATTTTCATCGGCATCTATGGTGGTCGTGTTGTTGGCGAATTTGGAGTGACTACTATCAAACAAAGACAATGAATGGACCTGGAGACGTATAAAATTCTCACAAATTATTACAATATATCTGGGCTAGAGGATCAACACAGAGGTAAGATCTTCCTGTAGGCAATAAAGTATAAATGGAGTCACATACTAAAGCTGCACATGGACAACCGAGTGCGGTGGTCATACTACTGACAACCAAACCTAAACTCAATCATCATCACTGGATTGAGATATATGCACGATCTTATGGTAGAACGTCTAAAACGAGGCTAACATCAAAGACCTACGTGGCAAAGTGCAAATAGTGGTAGACTTTCGACAATATTTGGACGGGGATTTATGTTACAGGATTCGTCTAAGGAGACAGAAGATCTTTGAGTAAACTGAACTTTTTGACCAAAATCAAAATCGAGCACAAAAATAGTGATGATAAAACAATAAATCATCCTTTTCTTATTAGGTTACATTAAAATAACAACATTATTAAAAAAAATTATAGTACAAATATAGCTGATTAATTTATCCAAAAAAACTACAAAAAAAGTAGTTTTAGTAAATGATGTTTTAAGTTGATACGGGAGAGGAAATTCGGATTCGGAATAGAAGAGGCAAGACTTACAATCAAAAAAACACAGTCAATAACATCTGGTGAGTATTGGTCAGTAGGATCATCCTTGGGTGGTATTAGTCCATCTAGCATGTGGCATAACTGCATTACCTAGAAGAATAACAAATGTATTATTCTTTATTTTTTATTTAGAAATCACACAGTATTAATTACACATTATTAGTGTTTAATCTTTAATATGTAGTAAATATTGTATTTATTACATTTAAATCACTAAATAATATTATTTTATTAGTAATATCTAATAAACTTTTTTTTTAATACGTCAGCTTGCAATTTAAAATAAGTCATAAATTGCACATCTAGGGTACAGGTATAAGCCGAGTTAGATGTGTGACGTGCCTCGGGTTGCATGGCATTGGAATGAATCAATTTGTCGCTTTATTTTAATTTCCTTGTGCAATCTTACTTGAATGTATGTAAATATGTATGAAATAAATAATTAAAATAAAAAAATATATATCCCTTGAAATTTCTATAAAAACATGTTTTTTTTAGCCAAGAGGTTCTTCTTGTCCGTTTTTAGACAAACCGTGACTATGCTTTGCTTTGTCGATTGCTGATTTTCTACTTTGCATCAATCTTTCTTCTTCTACTTAGGTTCCTTGCCGTTAAAAACCGTTGGTGACCATGAGAGCAATCCTTACTTTCCAGACAGCAGCCCGGAATAATTCTCCCAATATTATTTCGTACCCCTGTCGTTTAAGCCAAATGTTTCAGTTAAGAGTGGCATTCACTGTGGACAGTCAAAGATCTGATTCAAAGTCTTACCAAATTCAACGGTGTCTGAGGAACTATGGTCTTCAAGGGTGTTTGTTGCTGCAGTCCGAAAAGTCCAAAAATGATATAATTGATTGCGCCGGGCACATATCTCTGGTATAGCTCATTCATGTATTCTTTCTCATCGAGATTTGTCCGCGATCGTAGCCACCTAAAAGAGCAACAGTAAATGAAGGAACTTGAACTTGTCTCACAGTTGTTTCTGAACTGTGGTCAGGGCTCGTGCTTCTATTTCAGCACTGGCAGTGAAATAGCTGACTTACTGAGAAAGCATTTTTTTATTATTTATTGAAAAAATGACTTTTTACAATATTATTAACTGCCAGCTTACAGTACTAGACCGAGTTACTAAATCTAAGAATATAATTTTTCTTATACCAAACTAGCAACTTTTCTAATTTTTCCTATACCAAACAAAGTGAAATCAATTGAGAACAAGAAAAGAATTAAAATACATGTGGAAAATAAAATCATAATTAATTTACATAATGTATTTTTACATATTATGTAGCTATTTATGTATATTTATTATGTTTTTGTATATTTATATATTTATGTATATTTTGATTGTTTTATCAATGTGGTGGCGGGTTGTTTAAACTACGACTTTACTAGAAGTAATGTATGCCTCAAACAGCCAATGTGTTGATTATAATAATGCATAATACGGGGCACCGACAAGAATTAAGTGTTATCGGTATAGTCTGTTTCACAATGAGAAATAGGAGATGTAAAAATATTATCCAGGCGACCACCACACTAACTTGAGCAGCTTATAACATATTCCACAGAAAAATAACAGTGCGCGGTGGTTGCCTGGAGAATATTGTTAACTTTTCTTACAGCAACCCATAAAAGGACAGCACTTTTCACGCACTCAGCACGTACTTTTCAAGGATACAGCAACCCATAAAATTTAAAAAAAAATAAAACAATTAAAAAGAAAACAAAAAACTTCTAACATCGTTAAGAAGATATAAACGATATAAAGTGTATGTGTATAAAACTGCATGGGACCGCCTAAAGCTAGTAATAATAATTATCATGGCTGGATAATGTGCTTTTGATTTGGCAACATAAAACATCCATGTATCGATAAAACCGCCATGTTTTCTTTCTGCTCTCTCAGGTACATTTACTAATTTATCTTATGTTCTCACTCAGTTATGGTTTTAGGTACAAATCGAGTCTGTTTTAAAATTGATTGACAGAGCTTGCACTAATCACTACAAATGGTAGTTCATTCCACATGTACACCACTCTATCTTGCAGAATCTTAATAGGATTAAATTTCAATTTTGCCCGGTTGTGGTTTTGCTGTGACCTCGAACATTTGTGTTCACTTTGAATTTGCAAATATTCTGACATTTAAGCATTTAGGGACATATTAAGAATAAATTAAAATAATCGCAAAAATAAAACTAATAAGATTTCAAAATTGGACTCCAGCCAGTCTACTGCATCGTCAGTGGCAAGATGCAGAATACTGAAAAGTCCCTACAAGACTGTTGTATCTACCATGGTCGGTAAGGATTCGATTGAGGATTACCCATTCCCGGCGGCCTAGATCAAAACTGGGCAAGGTAATGTGAACTTCTGGTATTAGGCCTAGTTATTTTGAGTTATTATTATTTTGACTGTCTGGCTACTGTATATTGAGTTTTAACTCTTTCCCAGGTAGGATTGCGGAATTGCAGGCGCTTTCTACACGACTACCCAACAAAAAAGGAGTGTAATGTGTTCAGGGTTTATCAATGTATGGTTTCCGTTTCTCTATTCCACCATAACTTCTAAACGCTTGAACCAATTTAGAAGTGTGTGGTATTGCTAGAATCGTTATTTCATCCCGAGTGTCAAACGCCAAGTATGTAGTTGTCTAAATGTCCAAATTTCAATAAATTAACCCCTCCTGTTGCGAGGTAAAAACTCACCTTCACCAAAAACATCACTTTTGCGCGCGACATATTCGGGCAAAAAATCGACGCGAGTCAACGGCCTTGAGATAAACGATCATAACTTATAAACCAGTAAACGGATTTAAAAAATATAAAGAGAAAAATGATCGCATTGAAATTTGACATATAAAACATTATAACCTTATCTCGTAAAACAATTAAGATAATAATGAATAAATATTACAAAATTGGCAAACTGAAAAAACTCGCCTATAAAATCATTTCGATTTTTTTGTCACAAAATACGTAAAATATGCAAAAATTGTAAATACAGTTATGTTCTTTATTAAATGCTTTACCAAAACGATATTTTTTTTTACCTATTTGCATACAAAAATATTTATTTATTCAGCCAAGAAAAATTTTATGTATTCTCGTAAAAAAAAATTTTTTTAATTTTTTATTTGTGACTACTTAGGGTATTTTTTTATATGAAATTCTTTCAAAATAACTTTATTACTACATCACACTTCTTAGAAATCACACCAGAACTTTGAGCTTTGTCTGATATTATAGAAAAATCTAAAGTTTTGAGAGTTTCCGCGTCCGAACTTAATAATAAACTTTGAATGCCCATAATATAAAATTCGTTAGATTTTTTCTATTATATTGTCTTATCATAGACTTATTATATGTCTAATAACTAATTACTATACTCCAAAGAGTCACATTTCATCGAAAAACTATGGAAAATCGCACTTTATTCTCTCATAGTAATTATCAAAACAAGTTTCTTTGCGCGATTCATTTTACAAAACAAGATATAATTTTCAAAATACGCCTAATTATGTGATAACTTAGGATGTAAATGAAACAATACTTATTTTGTTAGTAAATTAAAGCGACATTACGTCATATTTCGCAATATATCGGGATATTTCATAATCATTACAAAATAATAACAACCATTTTTTCGCGAGCCGTTTGTTGTTGCCGAAGTGTTTTCTTTGAAAATTCGTGAAAAACAGCAAATGGACTATCTCAATTGACTAATCCTTATGCCTAAACTACTTAAAAATGGAAATTACTCACTTTTATCCAGTAAACACTTCACTTTTATCCACAAAACACTGCACAAAACCAACATTTCGCGGAACTACGCGGCCGAGGCGCTGGCCGATCGAGACTGCCGTTTTGACGTCTATGCTAACTTTTTAAATCGCCGTTCGATTTTATCGCCGGTGGCCGCCGGATTAAAGATTATTTGGCCATATCGTCCCGTCCTCAGAAAGCATTAAGTACGACGTTTCGAATCGTAAATTGCATTTTTCGCAGCGGTGAGCGCGATGTCCCATAGCGGATGTTACGGATTTTAGGCGGCCGCCATACATGTCCCCAAATGGATGTTACGTGCTGAGCGGGTTAACATAAATATGTAGTGTAGTGTCAAATGAAAGGTCTGATTGAGTACATTCCGGAAATATACATGTATCTATATTGATAAATACATAAACCCCTATATTTTATAAAAAATCTGAAATAGAAATAATTATAAATATCATAGTTCTCTTTCAGTAACGGCAGTCGTGTTTTTTATTATTATTAATTGTCACCGCCCATATACTCATACATAGGTTGAATTATTATCGAGCGGTAGGTCTGGGTTTCTACATCACATGGTTCAACATTGCTATACTGGCAGCCACTAGGATTTAATATATTTTCAAAGTTTCAATTTTATTGTATAAAACAGTGGATTTACCTTTCCCAGTAAGGCTTGTAACCAAGATTCTTCGGATCAACATAAACCATACCAGCTCTGGATACAGTTGCCGGTGAGGCATAATTCAAATCGCCAACCTAAAGAAAATAAAAAATATATAATAAGCGATTTATAACACGCAATTCCAGCTGATCTTCAGGTTAAGTTGTCAAAGACAAAAATATACAATAAGCGATTTATAACACGCAATTCCAGCTGATCTTCAGGTTAAGTTGCCAAAGACCAACAACGATCAAAGTAGGGAAAAAATATTTTTGAGATTTTACAAATTTATTATGTCTACACTTACCTCAAATAAGAGAGCACAATAAGTCGCCAATCGCATACGCTCTCCATTAGCTAAAGTAAGCAGTTTATTATCATCCATCACTGAATTCATATTTTCTATCCACAGAGCATCAACATCGCCATCAAAAAGCGAGTAGCGTTTCTCATCTCGGGTTGTCGGCCTGGAGATATATTATTTAAAATATGTAGTTATTGAAAATACATTAACTTTTCAAATACAAATAAAGTTAAAATCAAAGAGTTAAAAAAAAAGAAATAAATTCAAGTATTCGATTGTGAATATAAAATTATAAAAGTCAAAATTTTTGTGATAAAAATTCCTGGTTAGTTTTTTTAAATAGTGCATATTTGTTTGAATATTTTTTAATTCCTCTGTTTAATCTGTTATAAAATGTTATGCTTCTATATTGAGTTGTCCTTTGAAATTGTGCCGCTGTAGGTATAGAATTATGTGTATACATCGACTTGTGCCTTGTATTGTGGGAATGTATGTGGGCCTGAGTTTGGTGCTTTTCTTTATTTTTATAGAAGTCGCACAAGCTTTCGTGAATAAGTATGAGATAAACGCAAAGGGGATCTTTAGTTCGCCAAATAGTGGTTTGCAAGATTTTCTTATATTTAATTTTCTCATATAGGATCAGACATACATAGTCTGGCATACATATTTAAAGATTCAAGGAATATTCTAGACCCCAAAACATTAAAAACTACCTATTACGCCTTGTGTCAAAGCATTTTGAGTTACGGGATCATTGAGTGGGGAGGTTGCTCCAAAAGAATTATCCATCAAGTAGAGGTAGCACAGAAGCTGATAATTAAAATTATCAACCGTAAACCGTACAGATACCCTTCAGAAAAACTTTTTGAAGAGTTCAGTGTACTTGAGCGCCCACACAACAAGCACACAGAACAAGGCGATCCGTGGCGGATATGATAGACGTCCGTCGAACGAAAACATCTTTTGGTCAGAGGCATCTTATGAGTATAGGCCCCAGGATATACAACAAATTGGATGAGTCGATAAGAATCGTATACAGTAAAGACCAATTTAAAAAACGGTCTCACAGGTGGCTTCTGAATGAAGGTAGGGATATTAGCCACCAAATATTCGACATTCTCATGTAATTTAATTTAAATAAATTGAATTACTATTATTATTATTTTCTTAAATCGCTGTTCTTGTGTTTTTGTTCTTTTTTTAATTGAATTATATTGAAATATATATTTCAACTTGTAACATACATTTTATATATAATTGTATCCTCGGACTATTTAAATTTGATTCTTTAAATATTTATTGCGATATCATTTTTTCCATTTATTTCGATTCATTATTAATATTTTTATATTTTATTGTATTTATTACATTATATTATTATTATTCAATTTGATTATCTACTGAATGTTATTTTTCCAGCACACTACAGCTACAGTTACATCACACTACACTACACTACAGTTACATCACACTACACTTAAATTACAATGTTTATTATTATTAGTTAATTTTTAATATTATTTGATACCTAGCATATTTTTTAAATTAAGTATTCTAAAGTATGCACAAACCACTCTACTTGGTACGCTTGCCTTAGTACGGGCCTAGGCCTAGTTAGGCGGCGTTGATTTCAAAAATTTTCGGTCCGCAGTGCTTTCTATTTTGCTATTATTTACATTTAAGCCTATAATGTTAAACTTACAATGTACTGCCATAAAAATGTGCTTTTCTTTAATAAATAAAAAAAAATAAAAAAACGCGAATTGCTCTCACGACTCTTTTCTGTAAAATAAATACCTCTTTAATATCAGTGGCATTTGCCCACAATCTTTAATGTCGGTGGTAAATACCATATCTCAAGTGGGGTTCAACCAGAGAATAGTATGTATCAAATGTGTATTTATTTGCAGATGGCCGATTTTTTTCACCGAAACATTGGGTGCCACCAAATATACAATTTTAATTATTGCATAATATCAAACAACAACGATTTAACAATGTTTTGAATATTCCTTATTCTGTGAAGTAAGTACCTAAAGGTTTAGTCACTCACTTATTCATCTCCCTGAATATGGAAGAGTACAATCCGTCAGTCCAGTCTCTGGTCACTGGATCCAATGCACCATATAGTTCTATCACAGAGCATGCCTACAAATAACAATAATTACAAATTATTCAGTCCTAATATTTTTTTCTTTTTTATTTCATTTATTCAATAAAAAATATAGAAATTATTTTTACACAATGAATTTGGGTCCCTGTTCCAAGGAAGACACCAATTTTGTATAATATCGATTTAAAATGTAATTTTATTAAAAAAAAAATGTTATAGTAAAATAATTTTAAAAAAACAAGCAAAATAATCATTAAAATATCGAAATAATAATTCAACAATAAATAAATAAATAAATAAAAAAAAATGCCATGGAATTAACCGACCAAAGTCGGGCCCATCATAAAACATATTTTTTTACACTTTTAGGGGGTGAGCAGTGGATTCCGGACTAACAAACGGCTGTGGTAGGTTTAAGACAGCTGTCTTGCCACATGTGAGCGTTCACCTTACCACCCATTCACTCCCCCTTCGAAGCCATAGAATTTGAGATGCGGAAATCGCAGTTTTTGATAATTTTTCTAGGAGAGTTGATTATTTTTTTGGAAAGACCAAGATCTTTAAAGAGGTGAAACAGAGATATGGCCCACCGCGTGAAGGTGAACAGTGAAGCCTTTCCGGGTGACAGCATTTGCGAGATCATGGTATTTATTTAATTTGTACTCGTGGTCTTTTGGGATATTTGATTCCCATGGAACAGTTAATTTTACATCAAGGGCCATCTTCCGAGATAGAGAGTAAAGAGTTATATTTGGACGGAGGGCTGTGCATCCGAGACTTTCAGGGAATGCACTCAAAGTGCATCAACGTAGAAATCAGTTATATGGTAACTTGTATAAAACATGCCGCAACTGGTCGTTTTTAATCTTTAAATGATGCACTCTCGGCTAAGGTGAGAGCTATCGTGTGCTGTCTGGTGGCGCGCTAGTGGTTAGGATGTAATATTGCCACCATAAAATATTTTTTCCCCCATCTAATTAATTTCTACTCATTTTTGCCAGGCTGTACATATTGATAAATGTTTTTCATACTAACTTTTGGGTTAAGAACGGTAAGCTTGGTGATTATGCCCATATGCGTCTGAGCTTTCACTAGAGTATTGATTACTACCGACTTTCCACCACCGGTCGGACCCACCAACATTGTAGAATGCCTCGTCATCATTGTTTCATACATTTGCACCACTTTATCGACCTGAACAGTTAAACAAAATATATGATTATAAACAGGCAAAGCAATGACAGGTTATTACTTAACAATGTGCTTGTGGAACAGGTTAATCACTATAAATACCTGGAATGCTACCTAAATGAACAGTGAGACTACAGTCAGGAAGTAAAAGTCCAAGATGAACTTGCTCGAAATACTTATTTCTAAAAGATAATGAAACTTCTCTGCGCCCATAACCTATCACTGCACCTCAGAATGGGGATCTAATGGGCTCTGTTGTAGTTTGACCAATAAGACCCATGTGTTTAAGAGTCGGACAAACTCATGGGTCAACACCCAACTGGCAGCCTCCACGCAGAAGTGCAAGCCCGGGTAGGACTCCGGCTTGCAGGCCAGTTTCCCCTAGGAATCAATCTTCGGGCGCTCCTGGACGTTTTCCGCACCACTTGGCGTCAGCCAATTGATTGCGCATTCCGACTGATAGCCAGGGAAGTCTGGAAACAGATGTGTTTCCAACAGAGCGTGGGTAGTTGTTAACCTTACTGCAACTGCTCTTGAAACGACCAATTGGCTACCCGATACCGGGTGAACAGCCGGGCGAATGATGCTGTGGTCCGCGATAGATTCGGTAAGACACCGTATCACCGTAAGGGAGAGGACCGTGCAAGTGACCTCGAACCTGTAACCAGTCAGGAGACGGGAGTAATCTGGTTGCAACTGGAAGTAAGGGCGCGAGTGTCGGCCCGCTAGGTGATTAACCTGGTTATCTCGCGGTAAGGCGTTGGCTTCTTACGGGCGAGTGGCATAACTAGACAGTGGACTGTTTTCGTCCTAAGTCTTCTAGGAAAGACAGAATGATTTGATATCATTAAAACTTCCTGAGGTGACAGGTTTGTCCGTTGTAGTTGACAGCTCCAGTTGCACCTCAGAATACGAATGTCAAGGTATTATGTATTCACCAAGCTCTTCTATGAGGTGGAAGCTGGATCTTCACTCAGACTCTGTGTAAGAAACTGGAGGCCTTCAAAATGTGGGTTTATAGAAGAATGCTCTGTATTTTGTCGACAGACAGAATATTGAACAATGAAGTGTAAAATCGAATGAGAAATCGTACTCAATAACGTCAAAAATTGGAAAACCCAATTCTTCCGAAACTTAATAAAGGGGCTCAAAATACAGAATATTGCATCTGTAATGCATGGGAGAATTGAGGGTCGCTGAAGACCAGGCAGAAGAAGGACATCCTGGCTCAAAAAACTAAGGTAGTGGTACGGACAAAGTAGAACATTTTTCTTTCGTGCAACAGCTTCGAGAGTGAAGATAGTTAAAATGATCGCCAACCTTTGATAGACAAGCTGCAATCTATCAAGTTCACTCACAAGAAAAAGAATAAGATTTTACAAACCTGATGAGGTAGTACGATATATCCATCTTGCTGGAGAACATACTCCACTGCCGCATTGAAATCAGGGTAGCCAACACGAGGGCATTCGAGTCCCGGGAACAGATCCTTAATCAGACCAAGGAATAGTGGCACATCTTCGAAAACAAACTTTGGATAATTCATATCACTGAAAAAGTAATGAAAAGGAATAGCTATAATATCAGCCTACAGAACCAGCGATTCTAACCATGTCATGTAGAAAATGTGCATTCTAAAACTCTGAAAAAATATTCTTTGCCAAAACACTATTAACCCTTGGAGTAAATAGGTATTTTCATGGATGCATCTGTCTCTTTTGCAGGATTTTCGGCGACATGACTTAAAGTACTATAACTACGAAACTACTACACCAATCATAAAAAGAACAACTGCGCAATGATTGCATTGAAATTTCGAATATAGAATATTGAAATATCATTTTGTAAAACAATTAGATAATTATGAATAAATATGAGAACGTCAAAGAAGTGAAAAAAACGCGGAACCAGATCTGGTCGTATCATACTCAACGGATAATTGTTTCAGAACCAGATTTGGTCGTATCATACTCAACGGGTTAAATTCTTCCACTTGTATGTATGTTATGTAATAATCTTTACAATGCGCGCATGTACCACTGTGTTTAGGTTAGTTGTAAGACATTACCATGTGGCAATAAGCTCGCCTTTTTGTATACTAATTAAGTGCAAATAAAGAGTTTATTATTATTATTATTACAAACGCAATAAAAAAATGGGAATTTGCCAAAGTATAGAAGTTTTAGCAAAGATAATTCATTAGGATCAAAAAATATGAAATCCTTGAGAGATGTATATCTACAAGCGGCGGACGACTAACACTTCGAATATGATTACTCACGTCTCTCTTCATATTTTTCTTTGAATGTAGTTTGTTTAGATCAGTTGGTTCACGGGCAAGGGATTATAGTCGTTAAATATTTCACTTACCGCAGTGCCCTCATGAGTACAACAATTTCGGTGAGATGTGGTGAGGTCCTTCTCAGCTGACCGGCCATCCGAAGTACGGAAGTGAGAGCGCGTAATCCCCAATCGTAATGCGACTGCTTAGATAGTTGTTCTGCTGCCACCTTATACAATACAGTCATCTTCTTTGCTAATACCTGGAAATGAAGAGTATAACCAAATCAATGTGACTGCTGCTTGATTCAGAGTACAATATTCCATCAATTTACATGGGTTCTTTTTACTAGAATAATGTTAAAATCATTGATGTCGAATTCTCATTTTGAGTGGGTAAGATTTAGTTACACACGTTTTTTTCGAACCTGCGAAAATCCATAAATGATTAACCCTTAGGAGCCAGCCATAGAAATGTGACAATCACGATGGTATATTTTCAACCCTCGAAAATTTGTTTGAAGGGGGTAGTAGTGCACGCATACTAATATATAACGGTGGCTTATTTAATGGAGGCAACTTTTACTGCATATAATTGCGAAATTGAATAAATATGGAGATCGAAAAACCGCCACAACAGAAAAACCACCAATCGGTGGTATTGGCTTCCCAGCGGTTAAAGGAGGTGGCGGCATTATTACATGATCAGATCAGCGTGCAAGGAAGAGGCCCACTTCCAATTGTCTTTCTTACTTAAAGCGTAATTGTGGGCAGTGAGCCGTCTACGTATACCCGAACACCGGTAGACAGCACGAACGCGGCGTGCACAGATGATGTGAGACAGTGCGGGGTATAATGCGAGTTTCTCCCTGTCTCCCTCATTCGGCTCCATCCAGGCCAGCGAGCACAGCTCTCTTTACTACAATGAGTCAAATATTATTTTGACACTGTATTCAGTAGACTTTTTGCATGACGTCATCTTGTAGCGCTTAGGTTTGCTCCTTTGGGCTGTGAGCTATTTTTTATTTTTATTTGTTGTGTTGGGCTTCTCTAAGGTCTTTAGGAGCCTTGTAACACTGCGACCATTGCTGATCGATTGTGTCCGCCACCTACTATAGTTCGGGCTAAGCCTCGTGTCATTTAAGAACCGCAACAGGCTTTTGGCGCCAGATTGTTTTACCCCCTCAGGTTGGAGGTAATGACCACCCAAGTGGGTGTATCTTTTACGCATCAGCGGGCCACACTTGCACATGAGGTGCAGGGGAGTTTCCTCTGCCCCTTGGCAGAACCTGCGCATTTTCGTGTCTCGGGCTTGAGGTTGTAAATGTGTTTGTTCAGGCCACAATGCCCCGTGAGCGCCCTCACCAGTATGCTTACGAGTGGTTGAATATGGATTCCACATCTGGAGTCCATACCTCAAAAAATGTAAAGACCTTATTGTGAAAGTTTGGAGGTTTATTAAGATACTTTGTCAACTAAACTTAAGATACTAGAGTATGAGAAAAGGCTGCATTTATTAAAGTTGTTAGATAATATTAGAGGACCGACTTAAATGTATCCTCTAATGTTGTCAGCTTTTTGCTAGTTTTATTGGATTTTTAGTCGGTCTTTGGCCTTAGATCTGATTGAAACGAACGCCGGTACCCTTACCTTTGCTGTTAGAAATCCATCAGAAAATAAGGAAATCTGGCAAATCATTTCCAGGTCGGGGAGTACGCAGGTTACGGGTCTGAATAGCGCTTTCACCGATTCCGGCAGCTCCGTGCGGCCGGCGTATCCTGGGTTCATCGTGATGAAGATACCCACTTTCAAATCTATCTTGATTTCTGTACCTTCAAACTGTAACAAAACACTTACTATATTGATGATCGCTATAAGCATATATACGACCAGCTCAAGGCTGGTTTTCTTCTCACGCTGATCGTCGGCTATAGGTCAACAAGCATGTATTACTAGAAGTGTTCCTGAGTAACGCTGATCGGTCAGCACTGACGAGCGACAGTGCTAGGCTGTGCGCGGCGGTACGCGATGCGCATCAGCACGAGGCGCGATGCGCCTCCACAGCCAGTGAGCGTTTTTGTTTCGCGCTGAATGCACGTGCTGACAAGTATCGTCATAAGTAGTCGCGAGATTGACACCAGGCATGTGATTGACGTAGCACGTAAAAGAAAATGCTTGTGGCGCGCTTAAGATATATTAAACAATAACATGACGAACTTTTTCACAACATGCGCAAGTAGTTAAAGAACTTGTTTTTGTCATGTCTCAAAGAGCCATATAACGTGACAAATTCTCCCGTGTTGAATCTGCTTGATCAATGGATGAATATGTAGTCTTATCTTTTGCAGATGTTTTTCTTTTTTAAGTAGTGCGCACTTCAATGACTTCTAGGAAGACACTCCAAACTATCTATCAACAATAAGATTCTTATATATAAAACTATAATAAAACACCTATGGACATATGGAATTGAGCTATGGGGCTCGGCTAAGAACCCAAACATTGAAATTTGCAGAGATTTCAAAACCATGTCCCTTAACCCTTCCTATGTGAGCTAACCATTTTTGGTTAGACGCTTCCGCGGTTTGCTAACTGTAATATTTATTCATTATTATCTTAATTGTTTTACGAGATAATGTTGTAACGTTATAATATTTCAAATTTCAATGTGATCATTTTGCAGTTATTCTTTTTACGATCCGTATAGTAGTTTAAAAGTTATGCGCAAAACTATCCCGGGCAGAAATTTTACCCCGCCATAGGAGGGGTTAAAACAATATCAAATGCACCATGGTTCACTAAAAAGTCCACAAATATGTGGAGATACCCTACGGTCAAACAAGAAGTTGAAAACTTAGTCAAATGAGGAAATCCTTTGATGGAAGGAAATACCTCGCAAGCCTCTTATACAATTATAATATCTGCTCATGGTCCTTGGACCGATCGCAAGATTGTATCAGTAATAACAAAAAAAAAACAAAAAAAAAGTATGCAGCAATAGTTTTTACCATTATCCTAGGCATTGTATACGACTATAATTCGCGGTAATCGGCATGATATTAAAGCGACCTGAGCTGACAGGTTAGCGTGAGAAAAAAAGCAGCCTTATTACAATATGTCTTTTAAATCATTTTTGTTTTGTTTTAAAAGATTTAAACAATCACAACATTGCTAGATGGGAAGTCTCATTCAGCGTAGAAGTTAATGCAAAACCATTACACAAGACAATTATTAATCGTTAATGCCTAATAAAAGGCATGGTACATAAGAACAAGGATCACCTTTAATAGTTCTGCCCCGGTCAGCTGAAGGAGGTTTTTTGACTAAGAACACCTTTTTGACTAAAAACCTGAGAAACCTAGTGATAATTTTATTCAAAACTTACAGTAAACTCTGCAAGCCTCATCAGCAGCGCCGATCGAATACACTGCAGCTGACTAGATATTACGGAGAGCACGGATATGTCAATGCGGTTAAATTCGTCGAAGCAACCCCAGGATCCGCACTGGCAGAGTCCAGCCAAGATCTGTGCAAAAGCATGAAAGTCCATTCCTTCACCGCAGTTGGTTACCATGCAAAGTAGACCCATGGCTTTAGCCAGGTCTTTCGTTGTCTCCGTCTTGCCCGTGCCGGCCGGACCTAAAAGGGACAGACAAAACATTGAATGATCGTTGTCGACTTTTCACCTTAAGATAAGTTGCAAAGACTTTATGACATAACATTCTACTTATCTACTCCACTGGCCATTAGAGTCCTACCTCAAACACCAAGAACACTGACAAGCCAACGAGACTCCCTGTCTCACCATACAGCCCGTGATATCCTATGCCCACTTTTGTCGCAGGGGACAATGAGGGGTGTTAATTAATGCGAGCGTACCCGTCATCCCAGAGAGTTATAACCACATCGTGCCTTTCTGTCTCTTATGAAGTGAATGTAAAAACTTAGTGGACAACAGAATCCACGGTTAAACTACTTAAAGAGACCGTAAGACTCTAACGTCTTACCGCTAGACACTGGGAAGTACACCCAGTGGGCCAACCTCGCGCATTTACTATCAGATTTGGATGGATTTCTTTGTCCTCCAGTCAAGTCACAGATTCGAGGTTGTTTGCGAAGCCTCTACCTGACGTTAACAGTAATTCAAAGTCCAATTAATTGCGGTCCGAGGTGCTCTTTGCCTGTTAAGCTCGCACTGGATCGGGTGGCTGACAGATCGTTTCTAAGGATAGATGACATCAGGCTGATAACTACCCCCGCTGCTCAGGAAACATACGGTTCCAGACTCCGGATTGCACAATCGATTCACTAAAGCCGCAAGGTATGTAAACCGCCCAGTTCTGCCTAAGGTGTTGCCCGGATCGGAACCTCCAATCTCAACTGTCTAGATTACAGCCGCAGGCAGAGTTCAAAGCGGCCCTTGTAAATTAGTTCCTCTTGAAGAAGGCTACCGGATGGGAGCTGAACCGCTAGTTGAGCCGACCTAACAACACAGACAGGCTATCAGGCCCAAGCTGCACGGAACCCTTAGGAACCAAACCGGCGACAGATGGCCAACGGGCCATTTTAAACGTAAATGACAAAAGATAAACATTTACCCCCTCTTTTTAAGGAAACTACGTTTCCAAACTCCCCTAGTGATTCACCAGATACAACAATGCTTCTGCGGAGTGGTCTGCACAGGACTTTCCCAGGAGAATTCTATCATTCAATTCACATCTTCAAGGAGGCTCCAGGAAGGGAGCTAAACCATGGATTGGATCTGTCACAAAACAATCTGACCTTTAAGCCCTGCAAATACAGGGCAAAATGGAAGGGGGGGGGGGGGAGGGAGGCAGGTTGGATCTCCCCCTAAGTTGGTGGCCATGTAAGGAACGATACTAGAAGAATTAATCCATTTTGCTGTCTGCAAACTAAGGATTGCCCACTATAATGGGCATGGCGTTTAACAAGATAGGGAATATAAGAATATATAAAACGGTAACTGATTGTCTTTGTCATAATGTTAAGAAAATAATCTCACCGGCAGGTGCCCCTCCCAGTTGCATAGTGAGCGCTTGAGTGAGTGTTAAATATATTCGATCAGTTAACGGTGTTATCACTAATCGGCCATTCAATCCCATGTACTCATAGCCATAATCAAAAGCACCTATGGGAAGAAAATACATACAATATTAGCATTACAATATTAGTTCGACCAGAAGCAGGGTTACCATTTTAAAACGGATGATCAGTACATTTCATCGTGCCTCGCTTTTGCCGACGACCTGACATTCATCACCAGGAGCCTTAAATAGTTTTCCTTAGAGAAATGAATATGAGATATTTAAATGTCAGGACCCACCATTGCACTGGTTGATAAAGAGATTGTCCGGTCTCCTCACCCAATAGAAACGCAATTGACTTTCCCACTGAAATTCTTGGTTGTCCGTTATGTTGTCCCGTACAAAGTTGTCGATTATGTCGCGGGAGTGAATATCTATCGTTGTGATCGTTTTGAATTTCATTCGTTCATTGGCATTCAAATCTGCAAATTAAAAAAATAACAATCAGGTGTTTTAAACTGCCACTCAGTCTATCGCTGGCGGCCAGGCGGCATAGTAGTTAGGCCGCATCATCTTACATTGTAAAGTTCTGGGTTCGATTCCCGACTGGGTCCATTTTCCATTGAAATAAAATTAACAGAATTCCGTTTGAATCGTAATATGATAAATCCACTCATTGTGAAATTTCACAATAAAATAAAGTAAAGGCAATAAATGACCTAACGTTAACCTTTCAATCACTTATTGCCTAGATGTGCATATCTGGTGTGAAAGGGAATGTAATAATATCAGTCCTCCATAAGAGTGAGTATGCCAGAGCACACATAAAAATTTAAACCTTAGCAGAGCCACAAACGAGGAATAAGGATCTTTACTGCGGCCTTTTTCTTGCTAGAGCATAGCGGCTGATTGACCCAAGGAGGTGTGAAGTGAGCATGCAATGCGCGAGCGTGCGTTCATAAGAAGCTTGGATTGTAGGATTCAATTTTAAAATCAAACATCAGCATTACCAGATTCACAATTTTACTGACGAATTGACAGGTTTTTATAGTTTAGAGAGCGGTGTGCGGCTTAGATGCGAATCATACGAGATTCTACTATTTGTCTCTTTCATGCACCTACATACCTAATTAAGCTAGAAAGAGAACATATCCCAAAAGTATATTTCGACCATGTCGCCAAACTTTGCCAGCAGTGAAATGTGAGTTTGCGAATTTAATGATTTCATATGTTTTAAATACTAAAAATGTCAACTGACTATGTTATTAATCTGGACAGCTAAAAGACGCAGAAATAGAATGCATTTACCTCTTTCTAGCGCACACCCGCGTCATTATTATAGAAAGAGAATGACGTGAAATTAAGTTTGCTGATAGGTAATTAAAAAAAATACTAATGAATTTTATATGGGAAGTTAAGCGCACCCAAACATATATACACTTCATAGAAGGTTTGGTTGTAAGACATTGTCGTTTGATAATACACCCGCCCATTATGAAATTTCACATAGAAACAAACATGAGTAGAAACAAACAAACAAGCTTATTATATAGAATGTTACCTTGTCTCACTTTTATAACAAGATCATCAAGCTGAGCGTTTTGCTGAATAAGATGATCCTTCATTGCTCTTTTGTTTCCTTTTCTTATTTTAACAAATACCTCCTCGGTTTCAGCAGTCCACCAAACGCCATTGGCAGCTAGGCAAACCATTCCTTGGTACTGCATGATCCATTCAGTTCTAGAGAGAATAAAAAGTAAGTTTTTTTTAAATTATAAGCTTTGGCGTATCCTCGTGGATTTCAATATTTTCCTTTGGCATTATTTCACCTAGGCTCGAAGTAAAAAAAGTGCAAACATCTTTTATTAATACATGTATTGTGGTGTTAAAGAACACTGGGCGTTCCTCATTAGCATCCATATTCGAGTTGTAAGATGAGATATAATTAGTAATGTCATTCTATTAAGAGGCCGTGTACGAAATCGATGTGGGCCGTGATACCTCTATAATCAATGGTATAATATAACTATAAGTAGGTAGGATTTTCGGAGCCAAAGAGATACGTCCACCCTTTGGAAGCGCTCGGCGGGGACTAGCTGACTTGAGGCGTGAATCGTATCATAGGCGAGTATCATAACGCGAGAATTAGATCGTTTTAAAAGACTTTATTGCCAATTTTAATTAATGTTTTGCATTTTTTTTGAGGAAATGGATTGATATTGAACTAAAGTTTATTTCTGTTGTTTTTATTTTATGAACGAGAGTTCTAAAAGGCCAAAATCAAAAGCATTTCTTCGCCCATTTTCTAAAAAAAATGACAAAGTTAAATATTTTTTTTATCAACAATTTTATATGAAAGTAGTAAAAAGTGATTCACTTATTATATAGAGGACTTTCACAACAATACATTGTAATTTTTTTATACCGTTTAGATGTCAAAACGATTCGTAAATATGTTATATTCTAAACCTCTTACAGCAAAAATTCACAAACAGTTGCCGGTTTAAGGTCAATTAATCAAAATTCTATAATAATTTTCAAAAAAGTAGCTCACTCATTAGACAATAATATAAATGATCTTTTATGTTGTGCAATAAAACTTATAGAAATACAGTATTTTAACCTTAAATTCACGTCTGCAAAATTACGTAAATTCACGAAATGCGCAAAATTTCGTGTACGGCCTCTTAACCCTGCTCCGATCTCGATCATTATTTATATGTTTCTATATAAAATCTTAAGCCAATTTTATTCGATATTTGAAATGTTGTAAGGATAGTATTGAAGGAATAAAACAAGAAAACCGAAAACTGACATTTTCAAGTGAAATTTTATCGACATTTAGCATACATTATGCGGGAAACGCGAATATTGCGTTCGAAGGAAGAAACAGAGGATTTTTTTTTCACTGTATTGAGAGCCATAGGTCGCACCAGAAGATATTTTACGTTTCCACATATTGAGAGTCTACCATCACTATGTAAACGACTCAATAAAAGACATGATCTGAATGACTGCTTTTGCACAAGTGAATGTAAATTGTGCAGCACCTGGTGTCTATTTAACAATATAGGTTGTAACTTGCTATGTGAAAGATGCAACTATCGATAATCCAGAGCTATAGAAAAAAATCGCTAAGGAAATAGCGTCTCCTGGTGTAGTAATAGCTCACAGATTATATGCAAAGCGATAAAAGCATACCCTGCAGAATCGTATGGAAAGACCTGATGTGCGCGTTGCCCGCGGTTGGGGGGTTAATATCTTTTAAAACAACAAAATTGTCTTGAAATATTTTACATACTGAAGCTACACATATAGGAAACAGATAAGTTGCTCAGATAATTTAAAATTTAAATTCGAGGTGTCAACATATATTTTGAAATTTTCTCAACAATAAATAATAATTAAATAATAAATGTAGTGAATATAGTGTAATTCGGCGGTTAAGTAACCCGACCAGGTTGCCACAAGCCTAGGAAATGGAAATATTTTCCTGAAAGTGTGGAGCTCGCCAAGACGTGTGGCTGACGTGGCGGGTATCGGGCTAAATACCTCCAACCATGATGAACATTGCAACCTTATGACATCAAGGAGACAGCTGGACCTGTCTTGATGAGGGAAACGGACAACCGATCCGGATGGAGAGTGATTGGAGAGGCGTATGCCCAACGGTGGGCGAATGCGCGCTGATGAAGAAAACGTTGCTCAGTGGAAAATACAATCTGCCGTTGCTCTGGTTCAACCCGAAATTTGCCCCTCTGGTTGCTCCCTCCAAGTCTCTGTCTGCGCCTATCTGAGTGCACCATCTACTCTTTGCACTTCACGGCTTGCAACATTAACCTGCTATCCCGCGCTGCCACCTGCCTGCTATTAACTGCATCACCGCTACTGAATCACCGCTGAACGTACTGCAGGTAAAGGTCGCTAAAGCGACTTCAAACTTGTAACCAGTCAGGAAGTTGGAGGTATCCTGATGGTTAATTCCAGAGGGAGATATCCTTTTAACCCCTCTTATCGCGGGGTAAAAATTCAGCCGTCACTTCTGGTGTGATAGTTTATATTGGATTTCATATCCAATATTGGATCGCTCACATTCCGCCGTGGGTAGGCTTGCATCCAATGATGGACGGGTCATATCAGTCGGAATAAAACTGATAGTTAGGGGGCGAGGCTCCCCGCTGCGTATCATTCCCGGTGCCTCACCGTAAGGTGTTGGCCTCTGGCAAGCATGTTGGCTTAGCTGGACGGTAGGTTTGTATTCCTTTCTAAGTCTTCTACGCTCATCTCACGGGAGATAGAACGATCATTATTAAAACTTCCTGAGGTGACAGATTCGCCCGTTGTAGTTTACATATCTAAATTCTTTTAACTGCCACCGAGAACTATATCCAAGCTTGGGCTTGAGTCATCCATTTTACAATAAACAGAAATCAAATAATTTATCGGGAAATACAATGTAAAATTACAAAAACATTCATTAATTTTAGAGAAACGGTAGCTTTCACTACCTGTCCACATATTATAAATTTTGTAAATTAAGCGATGGTTTGACATATGAGTTCCATTGATATATTCTTCTTCAAAGTAAAATCCGATTCACAAGTCACTTGATGGACTTGATTAATCTATAATCTAATGACCTTTGATTGCGGGTACAGTCATTACCGCATAGCATAATGTCGATGATACTTCAGAAGATGATCATCAGTGAAAGGCAATGTTTATGTTAAAACTTTCATTTTAAATTTTCAACATAATGGCCTTGAGCCTCAGCGCACTTTTATTATTGTTTCTTATTTCAATGCTTCGATCCCATTGAAATACCAGTATGATTGTAGCCATCAAGTACTTAAAAACGGGGGTATGAACCTTTCCATCAGATGAAAATCGCTTGCCTTTAAGCTGTTTCTTCAGGTTTAGAAATAGAAAATAGTTGCTGGGAACCAGGTCTGGAGCCCCCAATGCAGGAGTGGCCCAATGCAGCACGCAACTTGCAAAAAGAGCACACCAGGATGATTCCACATCTTTTCTCAATGATAGCGTCACATAATCATTTAAGCGGATCAGTAGAATAAACGCCCAGGATCGTGGCTTTATTAGGCAAATAATCAATTAGTATTATTAACTCAGACTCCCAGTACACGGAGGCTATGATATTGCTAGCACCGGGTAGAGCCTTAATTAAGGAGGTACTCGATTTCCACGAAGTTAGTACTTCGCTATTTGGTCTTGGGGTCGTAGTGGTGTATGCATGGGTCACAGCCGACAGCTATCGCTAAAACAAAGCTTCCGATAGGGTCGGCTCAGGTAGCCAGGAGAAGGAGAAGAGTGCTGCCAACTTCATCAAAAACATTTCCCTCCGGCACTAAGCGCGTGGAGACCTTACTTTTCGGACATACCTCATATGCTGAATGCACATGATATTTAAAAGGAAAATATAAAGCTTCAAATGTTATGACAAGTATCATTATTTTGAGGTTGTATGTTTTGATAAATACCTTGCAATTTTCCAGTTCTTTCCATAATAAAATATTGCTTCCTTTGTTATTAATTTATTTGTATGTCGCATTTCATTCAGCACGAGATTCATCCAATCTTCGACGCGACCTTCCGTATAAACTATATCTTTAAATTTCATAACCTGTTGAAAAAGACAAGTAGATCATTAACATCAAAATCTGTACAGTCTTTTGTTTTTTAGCATTATCTATATTTGAAAAAGTGTTAATACTCACTTCTCCTTCGCATGAAATCATTGCTCCAGCCACTGGTCTATTTTCATTATTAACGAAAAGATGAAGGCTCTTCACATTGTCAAACATCTAAAATAATATTCTTATTTAATAAATTATTATTCAAACAGAACATTCTGCGATACTTATGAGATTATTCTCTATGAAATTTTAATACCAGAGTAATAAAGACTATTTGTGTACATCTGCCAGAGAATAGCCGATAAGAAATCGATACTAGCCCCTTGAGTATGATACGACCAAATCTGGTTCTGAAACAATTATCCGTTGAGTATGATACGACCAGATCTGGTTCCGCGTATTTTTCACTTCTTTGATGTTCTCATATTTATTCATAATTATCTAATTGTTTTACAAAATGATATTTCAATATTCTATATTCGAAATTTCAATGCAATCATTGTGCAGTTGTTCTTTTTATGATTGGTGTAGTAGTTTCGTAGTTATAGTACTTTAAGTCGATGTCGCCGAAAATCCTGCAAAAGAGACAGATGCATCCATGAAAATACCCATTTACTCCAAGGGCTAGTGTACAGTAGAAATTTAAATTATAAAGAAAATTATAAAGAGAAAGCCTTGGAGATACTCCTCAGATAACCTATACAAAGAGTATAATGTGATGGACGTACCACAACTTTAGGTGAAAGTGGCGCTCTGTCAGTATCAAACGAATTTAGATAACGCAACAATAACACAGCAAAAACATGCACGCAGCAATCTTAAGCTATTTATTTTGACATCCCCTGAATGTAGATTTTGAGTACATAGCCCCCCGGATATTTAATATGGTAGACAAAGAACAAAAATTGTATTTGGCTGTCTTCTTTCAAAGTTAGATTCCTGGTCGAAATATGACACCCGGCAAAATATCCACAAATTGATATATGCAGACAGTTTTGAATATTAGATATTATCCTTGACTAGTCTTATTATTATCCTTGACTATTATTATGACTATTTCTTTTTATGTATTTAGTTTGATTACTATTATTTAATAATATTTAATTTAACTAGCTTAGGTATCTCTTTTCCGTATTCTATTTTAATTATTTCGTGTTGTGATTATTAGTTAGTTATAACTTATTTGTAGTTATGGTATTATAAATATTTTTTGTCTTGCCGAATACATGTGCATACAAAACTAAAGAGCTCGCAGTCTTGGAACAATTCCTGGCACTTAGTTGAGCAGCAGCAGTACTCAGATGCTAATACTCATATTAACCAGGTTATTATTTTTTTAATATCACTAAATGTAAATAAAAATAAATTGATATAAATATTAGTAAGAGTTATATACTTTGTAAATGCGTTAATTAATCAAATAAATAAATAACATGCGTTTCTTCTTAAATATTAAAAAATAAATACCTTAACCATGTGCTCTTGAACGCAGCTGCATTCGCTGCTTCCGAGTATTGATAAGAGTTCATCGGTTGAAATAAAGAAAAACCTCGGGAAAATTCTGCGTTTGGCGTCCAAGTAATAGTTGAGCGATTTTTGACATTTCTCCAGACCGGCTTCCAACGAATTTAAAATGTCGAGAAGGCCAGGAATTAAACAGCACTCAGTCACAACCAGAGTTTTCGCCGTATCACTCATGATCTAAAAGAGGAATAGTTTAAAAAATGTATAATATCATACAAATTCATTATAAGTCCACCACCACCTAGCGGATACATCTTTTAAGCTATTGGACTTCGTCTTGCGCAGCTTATAGCAATAATCCTATGACGATTTTTAATGTAAACATAAAAGTTAAATCATTAGCGCAAAATTTAACTGCGTTAATTAACGATCAACGGATTAACAGTTTAATGCTCTGCTACACAACACAAGCTGCATATCCAACAAGCTTATACGGAAAAGGAAGCGAGTACCTTGAGCAAAAAGTAATGCCGATGAAACATCTTTTCTCTTTCCAGTAGAGAAAATGATAAGGTTCATGACATATAACATTAATGTCGAAAATTGTAATAAAAAATATACACTGTCTTTGTTGCCATGTTCGATTACTTCCAACTACTCATTGATACCATTAACTGACCTTTTTAAACTGACGATCAATGTTGTCGAATTTCTTCGCCTCCTCTGGTAACTGCTGCCTGATATCTCCTCCGACGAAGATTCCTTCGAGGTAAAGCCATTTTCTTTGAGTCGATTGCCAATTTTCTATTACCTCCGATATGAGCGTTAGTTGACGCTCCCACTTTTGTACGAGAGTCAGGAATGGACCGATAAACCTAAAAGATGGACCGATAAACGAAAGAAGTAAATCTCTAAGAGACAAGAGCCAAAAAGTGACACTATTTTATGACAAAAATACTATTCAATTAAAAACACATTTGTATTTCTAGATGTCTCAGGACTATACAAACGCCAGTGTATATTGCTAATCAGGGAGAGGTTGGGTTTGGCAAAATCTGGAGTCAAATATTATTAAATCTAAAACAACTAAAATCGTGAAAGCTAAAAATGACGCTAAAAATTACAAAAGGTATTATTTTGTAATTGATTTTTGAAAAAAATATTAAGTTGCAAAAATTACCTCTTTTGCAGAAAGAAGCTGTATCAAGACTAAGCAATGTAAATTGAGATACAATGTTTTGTGGTAATAGAGTTTAAACCAATCTACGATATCGGTTTCATCTTCAAAATTTGTATTTGCTTCAAAATATCAAACAGAAACCACTTGTTCCAGAGGCACATTATCAAGCATTAGGCAGTCAATGGTATCTGTCAGTAGGATATATGAGGGGTGTCAATTACTACTGGCAAACCTGCCCCCCCAGGGAGTTATAGCAATATAAAGACATTCTGTCTCCCATGGAGTGAATGTAAAAGACTAAACCGTACAACGATGCATTGCAATGAAGAGCGAACGGTTTTGAATAATCCGGACAGGCCAAAATCGGACTAGAAACTAAGGCCGATTTCAGTTTTTGAAATGCCTCTTCCGCCTCGGGCGTCCACTCATAAGGGGGAGCACCTTTGCGGGTACTCGTCAACCAAGATAAGGGAGCAGCAATACTAGAATTTTTTTTAATGAACCGACGATACCAACCGGCCATACCAAGAAAACTCTTTACCATTTTTGGAGAATTTGGAGTAGGAAAATCGAGAATACATTTTACCTTCTCAGGATCGGTATGTAGACCGTGAGAATCAACTACATACCCTAAATACTTCAATTCCTGACGGAAAAACTGACACTTCTTGAAATTTATAGAAAGGTTAGCATACAACAAGCGATCTAATACTTTGTTTAACAAAGTTATATGTTATTCAAAAGTAGCAGATACAATAATTATGTTATCTAGGTAACAAAAAACTTTGTTTTCGAAAGAGGGATCGAACAATTTGTCAGTCAGCCTTTGCAAGCAAGCTGGAGAATTTCTAAGGCCGAAGGCTCACGAGCGGAAGCAGAAGAATCCTCGACCAGGAACAGTAAAACTACACTTCTCTCGTGAAGAAGGATCCAAAGGGATTTGCCAAAAGGCAGACAATAAGTCGATAGACAATACAATTACAGTCCAACTACTAGTCAGGAGTCCAACGCCTTACAGCGAGGCACTGGGAAAAGTAACCAGCGGGAAAACCTTGCTTCCATACTACCACATTTGGACGGATTTCTCCATCCTCTGTCTGGACACAGCTCCGGGGATGACAGTGATAATTCTGATAGCGGTAATTCTGGGAGCTAATGGGCCCTGTTCCAGTTTGTTCACTAAGACCCATGTGTTCAGGGTCGGTCAAACTCACGGGTCAACACCCATCCGGCGACCTCCTCGCAGAAGTGCAAGCCAGGGTAGGACTCTGGCCTGCGGGCCAGTTTCCCTTAGGAGTCAACCTTCGGGCGCACCCGAACGGTTTGCGCACCATGCGGCATCAGCCAATCAATTGTGCATTCTGACCGACAGCCGGGGGAGTCTGTAAACAGTACTGTCTCTTATAGAGCGAGGGTAGTTGTTCACCTTACGGAAACTGATCTTGAAATGACCAATCGGCTACCCGATACCAGGTGAACAGCCGGACAAAGGATGCCGTCGTCCACGATAGATTCGGTAGACACCGTATCACCGCTTCGTAAGGGAGAGGACCGTTCAAGCGACCTCGTACCTGTAACAGTCGGAAGACCGGAGTAATCTGGTTGCAACTGGAAATAAGGGCGCGAGTGTAGGCCCGCTTGGTGATTAACCTGGTAATCTTACAGTAAGGCGTTGGCTTCTTATGGGCGAGTAGCGTAATTAGACAGTGGACTGTTGACTCCTAGGGGAAACTGGCCCCCAGGCCAGAGTCTTACCTGGGCTCGTACTTCAATGTGGAGGCCGTCGGATGGGTGTTGACCCGTGCGTTTGACCGATCTTATACAACTGGGTCTTAGTGGCCAAACTGCTTCAGGGCCCATTAGCTGACAGTAGGACAGTATCATCTGCGTATCAAATGTGTTCAATCATCGCAATGCAATATTTACACTGATATATCTTCAGCCAAGTCTTTATTGCCTGTGCCAATATTTCTTCAATGTTAGAAGGCCAAAATTTTGCCAAAACCGAGAGGCTAGATCTCTTCAGCCTGAGGTATACTGTTGTATCAACGTTGTGTCACCATTTCAAGTCAATCCACCGACTACTATCCGATTTTTGCAAGCACAAACATACGCAGGCTGAATTATTATACATAAAGATGATATATAATTTACTTACGGGGAGGCAATCATACTTTGCAATGTCATCCCGTTATCGTCGAGAAGAGCAACAATTTCATCGCACGGGTTTAGAGTAAAACCGCGGTCTACGCTGCCTTTAAAGTGCCGCGATACTGTAAACTGTATCTTTGACCATGCCTCCTCTACATCTTTCACGCCTCTTTCAATCGCTAGTTCCTGAAATGGGAAGAAACGAATGAGTAAGTACAGAATGAGTAATTTTGATAAGACCTCTTTGGTTATACAGATTGCTTCTGTAGAGAACTGTACCTCCAGGATGAAATTCATGCTGGGTGCAACCAGTATGAGCAATAAACCGAAATAATATACAAAAATAAAATCAAAAAACCTAAAATCATACTTATTAAATACATTTTTACAAGGTAGTCTGGAAAATACAGATAGCATTAAGGCCCAGGGCAGAAAAAAGGCATTTTCCATGAGGATGATATTAGTATTTTTAGACGACTGCCCAACAAAAAAGAGGTGTAATGTGTTCAGTGTTTAGGGTTCATCTATGTATGTTTTCCTTTTCTTTATTCCACCATAACTTCAAAACACTTGGGCCGATTTAGAAGTGTGTTGTGATGTTAGAACTGTTATGTCATCCTGAGTGTCATCCTTAATTGTCCAATATCAAATAAGTAGTTGTGTAAATGTCCAAATGACAATAAATTAACATAAATATATCGTGTTTAGTATCGAATAAAGGGCCTGATTGAGTACCTACATTTTAGAAATACACATCAATTTATATGGATTAATACGTAAATTACAAATATTTCAAGAAAAACCGTTATGAAAATAATTATAAATGCAATAGTTCATTTACTGTAATGGCAGTCGCGATTTTTATCCATTTTAATATATTTACTTGTTACAAATGATTATTCTATACAATATATAGAAATAGGTAGCAAAAGACCCAAGGTACGATATCAAACATTTATAAGATTCTTAGTTATAGGGCGCGCTGAATCTTCTAGCTGGGCTTCTGGCATCTGCGCTCCTTTTTCCTAGGTGGTGGCTATAAGACTGATGAACTAGTGGGGGATAGACTTGAACGGTGACAAAGGAAACATATAGGAATGGGCAACGATCAGTGACTCTCAATTGTGACTCAACTATATCAACACTTAATTAATTTCAGAAATTCGAACGAATTAGCTATTTAAATGACGATCCCTAATCCACATCGAAACACTCCTTGTCGTCTGACATCATCCACCCAGTGTAGAGGTCAACAGCCTCACGGTTTCACATTCAGGCGTGGTCTCCATTCGAGTATTTTCTGGAACAACGGCTGTGATTTATTATCATATGTGTTTAGACCATCTCCACTTGGAAGGTGAAATGGATTCCACTGCATCTTTACTCCGAATTTCTTTGAGCATGATTTCTTCCATTCCTCATCGCATTGAGTAAAAATCATAATCTTCGATCCGTAAGTAATGACATATTGAGATGTCAACTACAACGGGCGAACCCGTCACCACAGGACGTTTTAACGATTCGTCGTTCTATCGACCTGCAGTGAGCGTAGAAGACTTAGGACATAACAATCCGACGTCTAGCTACGTTACAACCCGGGAGAGTCCAACGCCTTACCGCGAGTTAGCCAGGAATAAACCCGGCGGGCTCGAGATACTCGCGCCCTCACTTCCAATTGTGACCGTAAGTAATGACAGTTGAGACGAATTGCTCGAACACTTTGGTCATCAGTTTTTTTTTGGAGTTGTACATGTATTATGTTTTTATTGCCGCCAAAAGCTGCCGAGGCTTAGAAAAAGTGGCAATCTATAAGCAAAAAAAGAATATTAAATTTAATACTAACCTTAATAGCATGATTTACAATTTCCTCTGCAATTTCCTGGTATTTGTGTAGCTCCATAGCAAACATATTCCCCAAGGTGAAACGCTTCGGAGACATATCAAATTCTTGCCCTTAAAATAGATGAGTATTCTTAGCACTCTTTTTTGTTATCAGTTTTTATTTTTATCATTTTTATTATTAATACTCTTTATTGTGAAAGTTCGCAATGGATGGGTTTATTATCTTACAACAATATCTTACAACCAACCCTATTATGAAGTGTTATATGTATGTGTGCATGTAATATTTTATGTGTGTGTATTTCTTGTTGTTGCATTCGATCAACAGAATTCATATGCAATTCTGTTAATTTTGTTACAACACTTAATTGTGTTACAAAACCCAAGACCTTATGTGATACAGCTTGGTATTAAAACCGGAAGGTAAAACTTGTACACTTGCTGGTATTCAAATTTAGTAGCCATCACCATTGATAATATAAGGTATTAGATAGTTCAACTCCATAGTACATATTGGCAATCCTTTTATGCCGGCGAAATGCAGGTGGCGCTGGTAGCATTGACGGCGAAACTAATAGCAATTTATTTGGCCATCTGTAATTACATTGATAATTAATGTTTTTTATAAATGATTGATTATTAACAATAATAATTTTGCCAATCATGACAATAATTCGATTATTAGTGCCATCTATCGCAGTTTTGATATAGGCTGATTATACATCACGGAAATAGTATGGATAGATAGAAGCCATCTATTAGTCTATTTGTACTTTAAAGTGTGTAATTATTACGTATTGAAACCTGTATACCAAATAAAAAAATTGCGTCTATATATAAATAATAATAAAATAATAAGAGCTATGACTTAAAAATTTGCATGTTATTATGTTATTATTTTATTTTGAGATTTTATACCGTATCGACGTGTTTAGAACGTTATCTAAAGTGCGCCGCCATACTTTTATAACACGAACGCCGCTATATTGAATATAAGAGAATTTTAATGATTTTTTGGATCTAGATGTAATGTAAATATACACTTGCCATTCGTGGCAAAATCGTAGCTGCCAAATCGTAGTACCGCATTGAGCAATCTAATACGCTATATAATTAATGCCGTCACTTACTATTTTTCTGGCAATTTTTTAATCGGTCCTAAACTTGAACATCCGTACATTCAAAAAGAGAGCCGGCAATACTAATGAGAATATATTCAAATTGAAAATTGTATTTAAATCAAATAATCACCTGTTTTTTCCATTAGTTTTTTCCAGTGTCTCTCCCTCATTGCTTCGTGTTTTAGAGACACCATCAGTGGAACTATGTTTTTGAATTGCTTCATTTTTGTGTACAACATTTCGCCTGCCGGCATTAGGCGAACGGATTTAGGTAGTTTTCTGTGTAAAAAAATAGATAAGGTAGTAAACAGAGCAAGTACAGCGTTGATATAAGCTGTTTGGCACTTGCAATAGCCTTGAACTAAAGGCAAAAAATCCCTGGAGTGCAATTATTTTGATTTACCAAGCAATAATCAGGTAAAACAATCAATGACTGTAGAGGAAATAGAAATAAAAAAAATATTAAAAGAAAAAGAATATTGGTCTTCTTACGGGGTCTTGTCTTTTTCAGGGATTGGCTATCATCATAGCTATCTCAACTTCAGCTGCTGCTGCTCTGATTAAGGAAGTCATGCTCCTTTCAAACTACTATGCTACTCATACAATAGCATTAAATTCTACAATCTACTCCCTACCACTATTTAACAGCTGGAGGACGTAAAGTTTTAAAAAATCAGTTGTGTCAACCCCAAACATTTCCGGCAAGTATTCAAGGACTTTTAGAAAGATTTCAGCGTGAAAAAAAGTTTCTTCTCTGATGGAATCCGACGTCTCACTAATCGAAGTACTAAATGTATTGCAGTTATGGAATGTAATCCCGGTATACCAAGATCTCGAAATACCAAGAAATTGCAATAATTTTGCAAAATTAATCTTGCATGCAAAATCACACGTAATCTCAAAAGATCGCAAAACTGCAAATTTCATGACCATTTACAGGAGCGCGACCACGGTGCAAATCTATGCAGCGCTCGCTGTCACATCCCGGGGATTCCCAGCGCTTAAATGTCAGCCAATGTCAGGGCTCCCCGGAGAACGGAACGGAACGACGCGAGTGTGCGAAGGCAGTGCGGCGTATTGCCGATTCGCAATGGTTTTCGTGCGCCTAACAGAATAATTTGATAACACAGAGTTCCGATTGTTTTTAATGGTAAAAAAATAATAGTTCCCTGTCGGAAATTCGTTTCGTATGATTAAAATTAGTGTCATCATGTCATCAAACATAGTTTATAAGGAGTTTAATAGTTCGCTGAAAGTATGGAAATACTTTCTAACGTCTGGATGGCCAAGCTCGCCGATCAGAGTTTTTCGTATTATCCGTATAATATCTGTATTTATTCAATTATCGGATCTATTTCTCCCTCCACTGCGGTAAAAGCTTGTCATTGAAGCCTGACATTGAATAAGCCACCGTTGTATATTAGTATGCTTGCACAGACCTTATACAAACAAATTTTCGAGGGTTTTCGAAAATTTTGCATGGAATGACTAGCCCGGTGGCATAGTGGTTAGGTCGCCTGATCTTACATTGTAAGGTCCCGGGTTCGATTCCAGGCTGGGTCCCCATTTTCCGTTGGGATCAAATTAACGGAATTGCATGTTCAATTCTGTCGATCGAATGCAATAACAAGACACACACTTACAGACATGTACACTCACACATACATATAACACGTCATAGTGGGGTTGGTTGTAAGAGATTGTCATATGACAATAAACACGCCCATCGTGACATTTTCACAATAAAGAGTATAAACAAACAAACTAGCTTCCAAAAGGTTAATAGCAGAAGATGGACTGACTGCTCAGTGCAAATTGTGTAAGTCTATTCTGAAAACGCCGGCATGTTCTATTCTCCTAAAGGTTTGCACGTACATATGAATTCTAAGCAAATTAAATTATAAAAAATAATATTCTGAATTTTGCGAGATCTCGCAAAATACTGAGATCTTGCAAGACTAACCTCTTAAATCTTGCAAATACCGAGATTGAAGATTTTACTGCAAGATTGCATTCCCTAATAGCAGTCCAGGGAAACTAAGTTGAAAACTTAGTATGTAATATTAGATATTTATGACCTACAAATATGTTAGGCTTAGAACATAATGAACTCCCCTCTTACAAGTATAAAATACAAACAGAGCATTATAACTCGAAACGATTTTGATATGGCAGACAATCAAAAATGGACAAAAGGGTCTTTCATGCAGAGATTTGTGCAGCTTACCTGAACTCTTTGATAAACGCCTCAATACCATCGACCAAAGCCTGCGGATCGAGATCAGCCCATAAAGCCTCAGACCATTCTAGCCTGGCGTTGTACTGCGCTTTGTAGACATTGTATATAATGACCAATGCTTGCATGTCGGCCTTCGCTCTTAAAAAATTGGAGTAATCTGCGAGCGGATTGTCAAAGAGCTGCTCCGCTCGGCATAGGACCTGTCGATGAGCTTCCAGCTCATCAAACTCCTTAGCAAATACCTAAAAAAATACATCTGGTAGGTAATAACACAGTATACAGACCCTAGCTTCTCTTAGAATAAAATTTAAATCAAAGCGAGGAACATCATATTACGACGAATCGTAATATGATTACTGGACATTGACGCACAAGCATCGTCCACACTGACTGTGTTGCTTTTGAACAAAATTCGCATATGGCCACCATATGGCCGACACTCCACCGATGCAGATATTCAAACATTCAAGCAATTTAACAATCCCGACCCGCGTTTATCGCTAACTACGGGCGTTTGATGTAACGTACACCTCTGCACACTTCCCTCGCACCATTTCCGCAGCATCTTGCCACTCGAGAGTGCGCTTACTTTACTGAGTCGGTATACTATCGATAGGAAAAGGAAAAGGAATAGGGAAAAAGAATATGCAAGGTAAACGGTTTATTTATAGGGGGGTTAGTTAAAATTCATTATCATTTTGTTGTTTCTGTTCATGAAACTAAACAAGAAAATTGGAGAAAAAATAATCCTACATTGAAGACCATGAACGGGGACACAAAGTGCGGTTAAACTTTCAAATAAAATTGATTTATTCAGAAAACACAGATTGTACGGACAAGTAATAATAGGCAAGAGAAACGGTCCATTTATATGAGTATAAATAAAATTCATTAACACCAGACAAGCGCATGTTTCTGTACATGAAACTAAACATGAACATTGGAGAAAAACACCCTACTATGAACTGGGACACAAAGTACAGCTAATCCTTCTAATCAAATTAAATCATTTTATTCAGAAAACACAGATTATTCAATTTCATTTTCCTCCATAGATGATAGAATCTTCATAAATTAAGCCTAAATTGATAGAACTAAGTTATATACATAATACCATACATAAATTAGGGGAAAATGAAATAGGCAAATGCCTGCCAGATTTCATTTTGTGTAACAGGTTTCGTAATAGCTCGCGAGTCAGCATAGTGCCTTCCTACCTGCTCTGCTGCCCAGCTCGATAGAGGTACTGAAGCAATGAGTAGCGAAGAAAATGTTGTCCCAAAAGTTGCCAAAAACATGTCTTTTGACTGTAATTTTTAGAAAAGTACGAAATTTTTTGAAAATATTATTTATGTTGAAAGTCAGATATTATTGAAAAGTACTATAATTTATGATAAAATGATATTTCCCGGAAGTGCAGGTACCGAATTCTAAATTTAATCAGTTCTTTCCAGTAACGAATAAAACCCATCGGTGAAAGAATTTTTGATATCGGACAATATGAGTGCTTGACTCATATTTCTGATATTTTATAGAAATGTTTTGAAAGGACCGTTTTTATGGCATCTCTTATCTTTGTCATGGTTAGAGATGTTATCTCAGCGTTATCGTGCGCGGAGGCACACACACGCCAAAGAGGGCCGTTTGTATGATAGCTCCCACTTCGATCGTAGGCAAGGAACCCTAAATTTAACCAGTTCTTCCCATTGATGAAAAAACCTATTCGCAAAAGAATTTTTTTGATTGAAATTTTTCTCCCCAATTGAATGATATATATGAAATGTATTTTAATCAAAATGTCCTTACGTCCATCAGCTTTAAACCTGCATCCATATCGGCTCCCACCTGACCAGGACCCTTCGTATCAAACTTTTCAACGAATTTGTCTAATTCTATTATGAAATCTCCAATTTGTGTCATAGTGACCAAGGAGAACTTCTCTTTAGTCGCGCCCAATGTGCTTGCTCTGAACAAAGCTGATAAGTAGAGTTTTCCCCAATCTGCCTCGAGCGCCATGCTGAATTCTATATCATCGTCTGATACCTGGAAATAAAACGAAATAAAAATGGAGTGAGGTTTCATTTTTCTGAAATGAATGTTTGCTACTTCATTCAAAAAATATGTATATATTTCATCTGAAGTCCACAGTAGGGTGGGTTTAGCACAGTATACCAGACACTAGCGTCTCTTAGAACAAAATTGAAATCGTAGTGAGCTACAACTCGAGTCTTAACCAGTCGGAAGCCAGCCTTTGCGCTGGACTTTCGCAAAACTGCGTTGCAACTTTTTGGTTGATATTGTAAATAAATACTAACAATATCGTTTTTTTTTTCATGAATTCGCTCTTGTTACCTAGTCATTAATCTTGTCATGTATATATGTATATCATATATATGGGGGCTGGCCAAAACGGCTACGTGTGGATCTGTCAAACGATGCAAAATGCCTATAGGCATTGTTGGCGTCCGATCGGTTAAGTGCTCGCATATGGCCACCATATGTCTGCTAGTGTCTCAAAGTCTTGAATAATTAAAGTGAAAGCCATTTACTTGTTTCAGAAAGGAACGCTTTTCGATTCGTTTTTCTTAATATTATTTTTTTTTTTTTTTTTTAAAGAATATGTAGGAAAGTTTGCATTTGTAGTGTGTATCTATAGCAGATGTTGAGTGTTTCACTTTAGTTAAACTCAAAAGTGAGAATGGCGAAAGGAAAAGATTTTACTCCAAGAAAAAAGGAACAGATTGATCTTTTGACAAATTTGAAACGAAAAGAAATAGCAGCCAAAATGGATGTATCATGCACAGATAGGTGTCATACACAGATAGTTTAATTAAATAAAAAGTAATTTTAACAAGCTTTACATTTTATCAGGGAGTTCCAGTGGCAACCTCACGGATCCATGTTCAGACCCGCATCATCATGTGTAATAGAAAGTACTTATGACAACAAAACAATCAAGCCCAAACTCGACTATCTTAGCACTTTCCACCAGGAAGTTCCAGTCCCTATATCCCAGCTCCATCATCAAATCAGCTCGATGGTACCATAATATTGTATTGTCACCAAACTTGCGTAAGAATGCCAAATTTTGGCTCAATCGGATATCAGCAAACGGTAGTAAAAAGGTTTGCAAATTTTGAAACGGACAACTTACTTTACAAACGACCATTGCAAGATAAAATAAATAAATAAAAAATAAATTAAATAAAATGCAAATGGAGCTGCCATGGAATTCACTGACAGGAGTCGGGCCCATCATAATACTACTTTTACACTTTTGGGGGGTAAGCAGTAGAAGCCGTAAAAGGATTCTATTCTTCTATTCTGAGCAGTAGAAGCCGTAAACGAATTCTGATTTAAAATGACATAGAAGCCGTAAACGGATTCTACTGTATTTTGCGAGAATTACAGACCTCCAAATTGTGCATTCTGAGCATACGGAAAACCTCCTGCATATATCTGTATGATAACTCCGCTTCTATAGTCATTCTTTGAATGTCCGTAATGGTAGCCATCACGAGTTTGAAGTCTTCCAATCCTTTAATGTTTATATTAAGATGACGGCGAAAAGTCTGAAAATAATTACAGAATAAAGTAAAAGCATACTTGCTCTGAGGATATCTTGCTGCGGAGACCATGATTTTTAAACATATACAGTAAAACTTCTTTTTTGGAGATCGGTCATACAATGTACCTACCTATCTATCGATGACGTCTATATTGCTAGATTTGACAATTAATTTAAATTTAGGTATTTTTAGTATACGATTATCTATTTTCACGACCATCATATTATTGCCTTGATAATTATGACTACAGACATTGAGCTCTTTTTTTTAATCAGCAATTTTGATTATTACATTATTTTCTATTTATCAATGATTTTCAAACCAATTAAAATTTACTACAATTAATTTATATTGCCACAACTATATCATGATAGTTAATATTCTTTAATTAATTACATTATTTAAAATTTTAGAGGCAAAGACGAAGTGGCTACGGTGCCTTGGCGGGGCCCCATATAAAAATTTGTTTGGGGGCCTTTAGGAAGGGTAAAGATTTCTGGGGGGTGAGCAGTGGATTCCGGACTAACGACCGGCTGTGGTAGGTTTAGGACAGCTGTCTTGCCACATGTGAGCGTACACCTTACCACCCATTCACTCCCCCCTTCGAAGCCATAGAATTTGAGATGCGCAAATCGCGGTTTTAGATATTTTTTCTAGGAAAGAGTTGATTATTTTTCTGGAAAGACCAAGATCTTTAAAGGGGTGAAACAGAGATTTAGCTGGCAGGCCACGAGCGCCAACTTCCACCGCATGAAGGTGAACAGCCGTTCCGGGTGATGGCATTTGCGAGGTATTTATTTAATTTGTACTCGTGGTCTTTTGGGATATTTGATTCCCATGGAACAGATAAGGGCCACCTTCCACTCAATATAATGCGTAATATAAACGGAATCGCAAAACACGAGTAAGGAATCATAGTATAGATGTACCCTGTAGATGTGACCTGTAGATCCCTGTCGATTGTATAGATATGACCTGTAGATGTAAATCATGAAGGAATATTTTTTGATTCATGGATTCAATTGTAAATATTACAAATTACTATATAAAATTCTTACAGGGTTTATAACAAAATAATACTTACAAAAACAACTTAAAAAGGTTAATATTTTCAACTCACCACGGCATGTTTTCAACCCTTGAATATTTGTTTGTAGGGGGTGTTAGTGCACCTATACTAATATATAACGGTGGCTTATTCAATGACAGGCGACTCTTACCGCAGTGAAGGAAGAAATAGAGCCGATAATTGCATAAATATGGAAATCGCCCGCAGCCAATTGTCACAACAGAAAAACCGCCAAATGGTGGTAATGGCGTCCCAAATGTTAACTTACGGGCAATAAAAATATTAATATACTAACATCAATCTGAATTTTTAGTTCGTGCATGTTCTGTTTTGTCTGATCGGACAAAGTTTCTCCGAGTATGAGCTTCCAATCGAAGGCGTGTTGTTTAATTTGCATAATGATTGGCACGAGGTTCAGCCGTAGTGATGATCTATCCACGTACTTCTCGTGCGCCTCTAAATCAGCGATAACAGTTTCGAAGAAGACGAACCTCTCATCAAACCTTAAGGAAATATGCAATTTTTTTAAAATAGTAGCTATACTGATACTTATAGTATTATTACTAATAAATAGTACTGATTTGAGATACATTTTAAATAGTGACATTGATTATTTAGGGTATTAGATTTCTCAATACCATAGTAAGTTTTGGCAACTCTTCTGCACCGGCGACTTGCAGGTGGTGCTTATAGCATTGTTCAATGAAACTAATAGCAATTTATTTGGCCATCTATAATAACATTGATAATGAATGTTTTTATTTTAAATATGATTGATTGATTATAAAAACCCATTATTTAACTAATAGAATGCCATCTATCTGAACATGTATGTGCGTAATTATTATGTATTGAAACCTGTACAACAAATTCAAAATTTAAGTAAATAATATTAAAATAATAAGAGCTTTGATTTAAAAATTCGATTGGTATTGTATTATTATTTTAAACAGCATCTTTAGTGCGCGGACATACTCTAATACCACAAATGTCACTATATTGAAAATAATAAGAGAAGATTAATCGATTACTGGAACTATAACTGAAATCTACTTGTTGCGGCGTTTCGTAGTAAAAGCCTGGTTGCCAAATCCTAGTAAGACATTTAACAATCTAATACGATATATAATCAATGATGTTACCTAGTAATTTAATAACCAAAATTGACTTAGTCAGCATAAAAACAACCCATTTAAGAAATATAGAAATATGCTCCATAATCCTATTTTGCCACAATGGAGCTAGAAATCTAAGAAGAAGTAATTCAACAAAATTAAAGTTCTAGCAAAAAAATGATAAATTTGTCAACATTGGAACTGTTGCCGGTTAGTATATCCTACATATTGTCTGTTTATTATAAATAAAACAGTAGGTGAAGTGTCTGTCACCTGTAAAATGTACCAGTGTGTGTATGTTTTGTGTTGCAAATTGTCAGTGAAAGGTACTTTTATCATTCACTTTGCTATCAGAACTGTTCGTGTACTAACGTGATAGTTTATAAAACCACCTGCAAGAATTCCAATAACTAAATTTGATTATGTTTAATAAGTAGAAAGTTACAAATAAAATAGTCACAGCTACAATAGTAGTCAAGTTTATTCATCCAAAACCGCTAATACAGATGAGTATGACATAATAGTAAACATTTAAAACACAAATAATCAAAAAAATAAATGAAACAAAATATAAATTTAAAAAACAAATAAATCAACAGCCTAAAACTAAAGCAACATATAATCTATAAAAATAATACTAATAATAACCAAAGCCTGACAAAACAAAAAATAAATGATCGATAATCATTTACATAAAATGACAATAATTATAATGAATAATCAAACTTTATCAAATTATTCCTACGAGGTTTACATCTTATGTTTTAACATAAGAATTTCAAAGGCTTTCTTATTTATATATTTACCTATATTGGTACGTATATATGTAGTTACAGAGCTACATTAGGGAGACAATATTATTATTGATAATAAGTATGTATATTAAAGATATAGAAGTATTTTCTCGAGGTCATATACCTAATAAATAGCATAATTTTATAAGGCAGTGTATAACTATATTCGAACATTTTTGGTTCAATACCTCATATTGACTTTGAAAGGTTATTTAAAGAGTTTAAAACCAAATACACAAATGACTTTTTGATTATGGACAGACTTTCGAATTACGAGTATAGTCTATTATAGCATCAACGGCACCAAGTGAACATTTACCTTTGCTTTAAGGCTGTGTACTACCTTAAGCAGTGCGACAGTACCATATTATTATATTATATAAAATGATAAAAAAGAAATACGGAATACAAAAGGGCACATTGCCACCTCCGATGATTATTACATCGAGTCAAAAAAATTACTTATAACGTAAGAATATATTTTATTGCAATTGTTCAGTGCAGCTGATGGTTTCAAGTGTTTTTGTAAAGGCGAAATATACTGATTCTACAATGCAAATAAAAAATAAAAGTAGCTTACCGCTCTATCTGATTAGTTGTCATAACGAAACGGCCGCAAGTGATAACCTTGTCGAAAGTCCACAAAGAGGAGTATTTGTTCCATCTGAAAAGAAAAAAATCTATCCCTAGATACTGATCTCCGCGTTTATGGTCCCTTTTTTCATTATGGCCTCCTAGTCTATTAGTTCTAATAACAAACTCAGAAAGGGAATAGGCCTCTCAATTTTTAACACATCTGACCTAAAATAATTACTATTCCAATTTTATATTTCCGGTTTTATTCAAATATTATATTTCCCATTTTTACACAATTTCTAATTAATTTTATTAACCTTTGCACTCGAGGCCTTTTTCGCATGGGTGAACTAGCAACTCGAGACAACTTCAGCTATATTAGGAGAGCATTTACATGTACTTTAAAATCATTTTATACTATTTTATATCCCTTTGTACTTGAGCAGCGCCACTAAGGCGCCCAGTCAGTTTATTGCGTCCACTCGAGTGGCCAATAACCTGCCCGGGTGTCGTGGCGGCGCAACTCAAGTGGACTTAACCCTTGGAGTAAATGGGTATTTTCATGGATGCATCTGTCTCTTTTGCAGGATTTTCGGCGACATCGACCTTAAAGTACTATAGCTACGAAACTACTACACCAATCATAAAAAGAACAACTGCACAATGATTGCATTGAAATTTCGAATATAGAATATTGAAATATCATTTTGTAAAACAATTAGATAATTATGAATAAATATGAGAACGTCAAAGAAGTGAAAAAACAATGGCCGACTTTGGCATTTGCGACGCGACATTCAAAGACCCGAAATACTTTATATACACGATAAATGGTACATCTAATCAGTTTAGGGGGACTATATGATGTTGTACAAATGGTTTTACTTACGTTTCGTTTAAATAAACACCGAAAACTACACGAAAAACGTTTCCGAAGCGGCGACACACGCACCGCGGACTTTGACGTTTCGTGAAGGTGGGCGTTCAGTTTTGCCGCGGTCCGTAATAATATGTTACATGGACTGCGCAGTTGCTGCTGCGAATGCTAACAGAGAGAATTTAATTCTGTACCGATCTGCCATACGCATGAAAGAGACAAAATGCTTTCGATGGTAAAAAAAGAGTTCGAAAGCGCGCGCGCCGAGCGCGACCAGATTTGGTCGACTCCTACTCAACGGATAATTGTTTCGCAACCAGATTTGGTTGACTCATACTCAACGGGTTAATAATCTGCCTGAGTGCCGTAGCGGCGCCGCTCCAGTGGATGCAATAACCTGCCCGGGTGTCGTAGCGGCGCCGCTCCAGTACAAAGGGTTAATACTTATTTCACATAGTTTTAAATCGATACATTGATAATACTACTACTCGTGTTTTAGTTAAATCAATATTAAATATAATAATAATAAAGATAACCAAATGGATACTGTAAATTTTGTTTTATATTTATATTTAATTATGTTATAATACCATTTTGTCATTTTTGTCTTCGCCCTAACCTTTGTGCTACTTTTTCTTTTAAATGTGTTGAAGCCAAGGATTTTGCGCTCCATGGCTCTTTTGCGTACTTGCAGTTTATTTATTTATCTATTTTTAAGTTGGTGCCCATGTTGGGCCGACCTCGTATGGCTAACATAAAATTCAACAAACCTGTGAGCATACGATACAGCATCTGTGACTAGCCTATGAGTGGTATCGAGCAGCAGAGATACGAGATCGGAAACGTTAGCAATTTGGAGGACGTCATCCTCAAAGGAAAATATATACATTTCCTCGTGCCCTGATTTGGACAGCAGAGAAAGCGACGAGTCACCCGAGTCACCGCTCTGGAAAATAAATTAACCAGATTGGTAACATAACCCTGTCAGAATGTATTGTCTTCCTCTGTCATGTATAACAAACCTTTGAGGAGGTATGGCTGCTCTCTTCCCCTTTTCCACGGGACATAGGCTGAGGCGGACAAGGAAGACACATGCCACGCATCCAACGTGGGAAAGCACGAAACCTTGAAAAGATGGAAAACATTTGAGTGCCTGATGAATGAGCAAACGTTCATCGAACCACTGGGTGCAGTTTTAAAATTCCATTGTGCTATTCAAAGAGCAATAAATAAATAACAAACAGAGCTGTCATGGAATTCACCGACCGAAGTCAGATCAATCATTATACTATTACTACACTTCTTCGGGGTGAATGGTGGACTCCAGACTAACGACCGGCTGTGGTAGGTTTGGGACAGCTGTCTTGCCATATGCCAGTCTTACTCCCCCTTTGAAGCCATATAATTGAGATGCGGAAATTGCTACAAAGGGGGCATGAACTATCAGACTAGATCCAACCAGCGAGGCTACTGAGGTCTGGAAGTGTAAGATTCAGATGCAGATCCAGATTCATTTTATTGGTATAATAGTATACAAGTTATACATACAGTTAAGCAACCAGTTTTTCTATCATAATGGAAACGTTAGAGAATATTAGAATACGGAAATAAAAATAAAAATAAAAGATAAAACGAAAATAAAATATAAAAATAATGTAAAAGAGAAAATACAAGATAAATTTAAAGAGATAATTTACACAATTACAAGGACAAATCATTAACATTTTAGTCGCCAAGCATTTTAGACTTCACTTAAGTAATATTCCTCCAGTGATTAAAATGCCTTATCTGTGAGGTACTTCTTCTTCTATGCTAAAAGGCATTCAAATAAAATTTCAGCATCTCTGGCGTCCAGTCATACAACATTACCTTTCAGTGCACTGGAGGAGGAATGCAAAAGTCCCCAAATCCAGTCATTCTGGCATTGAAGGCCAATAGCATGAGCCATACTGTTGTTGTCGTAATCTCCTCGCATAAGGAGAGTTCATCAGGTCCACATCGCTCATGGTTGCACTGCTCCAGACCAGTGCTATTCTGGCTGATACCAGCAAGAAACTTTTGTGGAAGTCTGTGCGGGCTTGTAGATAATTTCATCCTAATTTTATTGATAATTCATATCTATTTCCAATGCATGACCCGGAAATCCATAGATATAAGAACCCCAAACTTCAATAAAGTTGAAAGTTTCAAACTCTCTACTACATGGAACCCTCTTATTGTATTGCTTTAACCCCTCAAGCCCCGATTGGCCGATATCGGCCACAACTCGATCCAGCGTGACGGCCCCGTTTTAATTTTATTTTAATTTGCTTTGTTTTATTTTATTATGTTTTATTATGTTAATATGTTTCATTATAATTATGGGTACAGTGGTTTAGCAGTAATTGATGTTTTGGTGAGACAGTGTCGTAATTCAATTTTTTTACTAATTTTTACTAAAAAATTTTGGGACAGCAACTTGTCAATCGGCTGAGGGGCCGAGGCCTGAAGGGTTAACCCCTCCTCTCGCGAAGTAAAAATTCAGCTATCACTTTTGCCCGCGACATTTTCGCACGTAAAATCGACGCCAGTCATCGACCTTGATACAAACGACCATAACTTGTAAACCACTATACGGATCATAAAAAAAAATACTGTAAAATGATCACATTGAAATTTGACATATAAAAAAATATAACCTGGAAATTGGGGGAGTCGGCCGTTGATCCCGCAAGGGATGTTAGGGAGTTACCGGGTTAATGACCATTGCCAAGCACAAAGATGCAAAACAAGATTTATAAATAATTAACTTTAGCAGATGCTCAGATCATCTAAAGTGCAGCGTGTCTAAAATTACATGCTTACAATTACAATTACAACTTTGGATGCCCTGGCCTGCAAGTCATGCTCAATTGGTGTAAGGCTCAAAACATCCAATATCGGCAATTTTGGACGCTCTGGCCAGACCCCATAGATGATCAGCACTTGAGAGTTGTCAACTACTATGGGCGAACCCACCACTCCAGGATGTTATAAAGATATTGGATCATTCTTTCAACCATGGGGTGAACGCAGAGACTCAGAGACAATATAGTCCATCGTCTAACCACAGTATACCAACCAGTAGCTTTACTCTCGAGCTACAGGGCCATGTGGGAAGAGGGTGCGAGGAATGTGGGGAGAAGGTTACGTCCCGACGAACGCGAACGGTTAGCATTACAAGCAGGTAAAGGCTGGCCTCCACCGCGTGAAGGTGAACAGTGAAACCGTTCTGGGTGAAAACATTTGCGAGATCATGGTATTTTTTTAATTTGTACTCATGGTCTTTTGGGATATTTGATTCCCATAGAACAGTTAATTCTACAATAAGGGCCACCTTTCGCAATAGAGAATAAAGAGTTATATCTGGATGGATGGCTGTGCATCCGAGACTTTTAGGGAATTTATACTGCTTAGAGACCAAATCGACCTCCAGTATCCAATCTGAAGATTTCTCGATTATTGAGAAAGGTTTTGCAATAAAATGTTTTTTGCCTTTAGAGCCATCCCGCACAAACTGTATTGGGGATTTGAAAAGTAATGTCAAACCCTTTTTGGCACGAGCCCCTGAGAGATTAATTACCTCGCAAATAACAGCAAAGAATTTGTTATGGCGGTAAGTGTACAGTCCTTGATCTAAGCCCACCTTGCCGCCAGCTAGGATATGTCTAGCTGTGCAAGGGGTATTGCTACAAAGTGGACATGAACTATCCTCGGCATAGCTCCAATGAGTGAGGTTACTTATTAGATTTAAAGTTCCGTACCTAAGATAGAAATAGAAGTAAGTAGTTTCAAAAATATCTCACTTTCTGAAAATTTTGTACTTTTTACAAATATCACACTTTCAGAAAGTATTGTACCTTTCAAAAATATCATATTTTCAGAATATATTGTAATTTCAGAAAATATGTCGTACTTTCACCGCAGCCGCTAGGCGAGCGAGCCGGGCAGCAAAGCAGGTAGTGACGCCCCGTGCTTACTTGCGAACTATGCTTTTTACGCAAGACAGATTGGTTTACATTTACCTAGTACCTACCTAATCAAAGGCTATTTTTTGCCTTTTTGTACCCTATCACATTGCTGAATCGGATACTTCTCCCTACTGATATTTACAACTACATGAGTTTGCCAAATTAATAATTCGGGTTAGTTTATAAAATTTTCAGAAGAACCACAAACTGTTTACTGTTATAAAACTGATGTCCAAACATGTCCACATTTACTCTCAAATTTTGAAAACTCTAATTTTTTTGTACACCTTACATAACAAGAAAAGTTATTTTGTACATGCAGGAGCTACGTGTTCTTTTAACCCCTCAGGCCTCGATTGGCCGATATCGGCCAAAACACGATTCAGTGTGACGGCCCCGTTTTAATTTTATTTTAATTAAATTTGTTTTATTTTATTATGTTTTATTATGTTAATATGTTTTATTTTAATTATGGGTTACAGTGGTTTGGCAGTAATTAAAGTTTTGGTGAGACAGTGTCACAATTCAATTTTTTTACTAATTTTTACAAAATTTTTTTGGGACATCAACTTGTTAATCGGCTGAGGGGCCGAGGCCTGAAGGGTTAATTGTCATTTATTTTTAATGAAGTCAAATCGTATGATTTGAAGTGAACCTTGTTGCATAGTTTGCATTAGTTTTCTCGGCATCTGCAAGCCAACCAATGTTCAAAATGGACAAAAGCAGGTTCTTATAATAAATGTGTAATAAAAGCAAAGTAGGATTTAATACCTCAATAAGAAGTCTTTAATGTTGCGAGCGACAATATTCTCAATTTCGGTCGGTGAAGGATTGAGCATGACTTCAAGTGAATCAAGGACGACATCTATTTCAAACACCGGTTTAGATTCACTTAAGTACTGGTTGAAGTCTCGCAAGTTTTCAATGCAAAATCTAAAACAAAACAAACAAAATTCAAGATGCATGATCGAGGATAACGTAAACCATAGCCTATACTGCCACTGACACAGGAGTACACGAAGACGGCTCTGCGCAAAAGGACAAGAGGATGGGTGAGGATAGATGGAGAATTGCAATTACGAGACCCAACCTCCGAATGACGAGCTCTCTAGAACAAACATGTGGATATTAGTGGGCATGCATTGCAGGCTTAAGACTCATGACTCTCGACGATGTTCAGACACCTACACATTCTGAGCATCGTCAGTGCCGAACGCCCCTGTGACTCTGTGCAATGTGTACAGAGCACACAGGCACCAGGTGCTCAGGGGCACTGCGATGCACCATTGAGCCAAGCAGTAAGTCGTTCATTCCCGTGACTCGAATGCTTCTTTTGTATGTCGGTACCTCTAGAATTGGTCATTCCGATTATTTTCAATTCATTCTTCGCCTGGCCGCATGTACAGCTGACTACGGATGCTATGAATATTCCCGATTAATAATAACACATGAGAGGTTTATTAATTACCGTAATTAGATTTTGATATGCCTGAATATCACAATATCATTACGAATTTGATAACAATGCCAGTCACAGCAGCAAGCGCCGAAAGATCTTTTTTAATTAGAGTAATAAATACTTACTTGTGTTCAACAATGAGTCCAGAAATATAGTCTAATTTGGCAGTAGACATTTTATAACAATTTATATAAGGTGAAAATGTTCAGATTTTTAAACAGCATGAGTTTTTTTTAAAACTTTTTTTTACTAGTGTTATAAATATGAAAACCGACAGCAATAACCGACAAGCGTGGAAACAAGAGAAAAATAACAAGCAACAATTACTTATACTTCAAGCAATAATATTAATCTTTTACAATTTGTATTTAAGTTAAATTAGTATGTACATACCTATTAAATAATTATTATGTGGTATGAATTTTATTTTTGACAATTTTTCTACAGCGTACACTCTTTTACAATATCAAAGAGGTGAGCAAAATCAAAATTGGTTCGCGCACAAGCCCTGACCATGGACGGCACGGCACTGGGTAGCGTGGATGAGGCAACTTGTGGTGGTTGCGAGATGGAGCAGGAGACAAAGGACCATGTCATCTGTCAAAAACTTACAAACAAAGGTTCAGTATTTTGAAACCTGGGATAGTAATGCGTCATTCCGGCTGCACCCCCGTTCTAGCCCCACTCTTCTACCCAGAAGAAATCCGCCTTCAACTCCAAAATTATACTGACCACTCTGGGTTCTTTTTTATCCAAATAATATCATTTAAAAATAAGAAGAGAAAGAATTTTTAAGGATACGCGGATTACAGAAGTGTATCATTGCTGACATATTTTGGCACATTCGAATATTAAATGAGATACATTACGTTACGAAAGTATAGAAGATCTCCTTTTCCCAGTGCTGATAGTAGAATTCCATAAGCGGCGACTTGCCAGTGCTCGTGCCTAGGACCAAGTATTCCAGTTTCATCAAAATTGGTCCGATGGATTGGTATATTCCTGACATTACGGACACACGTACATTACGCTCTTTTTCAATTTCACTGAAATAGTCCTGTAATCCAATCGCTCTATTTAGTATTCGTTGACCACGAGAAAGCCTTCAATTCGATCGAAACCTGGGCAAGCAGCAGAAATGGCAGAACCCCACTGGGCTCCAAGAATTACCTCGTTAAGATAGGGTATTCCTGGAGAGGTTCGTAAGATTATTGATTATATATGGTATTAGATTGCTTGACTCCATAGTACATTTTGGCAACTTTTATACGCTTTTATACGCTGGCGGTGATAGCATTGACGGCGATACTAATAGCAATTTATTTGATCATCTATAATAATATTGATAACGAATGGTGTTTTATAAAAGACTGATTATTAGAAAAATCCAATAATTTAACAAATGATAATAATAACATTCAATTATCAGTGCCATCTATCACATTTTTATATACGCTGATTACATAACAGAAATAATACGAAAAGATAGAATGTCATCTATTAGTCTATCTGAATTTGAAGTGTGTAATTATTACATATTGAATCCTGTATACCAAATTAAAAATTAACATCTTTATATAAATAATATTAAAATAATAAGACCTATGATTTAAAAATTCATTTGTTATATTATTATTTTATTTCGAGATATGTAGGACACAGTATAGGCATGTTTAGAGCACCATCTGAAGTGAGCCGCCATACTGTTATACCACGAACACCGCCATATTGAACATAAGAGAATAATAATCAATTTTAGGAACTATGAATGCCATCTACACGTTGCGTTTTGTAGTAAAATCTTAGCTGCCAAATCGTACTACAGCATTGAGCAATTTAATACGCTATATATTTAATGATAACATTAATTTACACTGCGGATTGTACCTGATTAAAACTGATTTTTCTTCACATACCTTGCAAGGATAAACTTTATAAGCATCCGCACCCTGTGATATGGCTTCATCGGTGTTACGGAGTTTTAAAAGTGGGAAAAGATCAAATTTCCTCAATTGATCTACTAACTGCTGCACTTCTCTACCACCTATTTTTAATCGGCGGTATTTGGATTTCAGAGTCTTTAAGCCTAGAATGAAAACAGCAGAGCTAAGAAAAGACGATTAAGTGTAAAGAAAATCCGTGATTTCAGTCTTCTAAGCCCTGGTAGAGTTGCATCTGCTATAATGTATATAGAAATGATCTGTTGGCTACCCAATCCCATGTGATAAATTCGAACTGAATTACCGCTTTTGTCAAGAAGAGGCTGCGCAAGCGGCCGCGAATCTGGAACCAAGAGGATGGAGAAATTCGTCCAAATCTGGCAGTAAGGGCGTGAGGTTTGCCCGCTGGTTTCACTTACCAGTGCCTCGCATTAAGGTGTTGGACTCTTAGGGGCTGCTGGCGTAGTTTGACTGTGGATTGTGCTGTCTACCAGGTCTTCTACGTTCACTCCATGGGAGACAGAATGGCATAATGTCGTTATAACTCCCTGGAGTGACCGATTCGCCTGTTGTAATTGATAACCCTCAATTTTAGGATCTACTTCTGTGGATTTTACCGCAAAATTTTATGAACACTCAGAATTAACACTTCTATCTCTGGTATTGAGGAGCCAGTTGCCACTTTCTAGAGATGACTATAATTGGGATTTAACCCACAAAGACAACAACCCTCACTGCACAGTTGGGTATCACCCTCACTGCAAGCAGGCTTCCCAAGAGGAGCCAAATTATTAGCTACCTAGCTTTCGGCAATAAGCAGCCCGGTGGGGCAAAGTGGTTAGATCCTCCAATCTTACATTGTAAGGTTCTGAGTTTGATTCCGGGCTGGGTCACCATGTTCCGTTGCGATAAAATTAATGAAATTGCATTTAAATCCTGTCGAGTGAATGCAATAACAAGACGATAACAAGGGTTAAAGGGTGGCGCTAGGTTTGGGGGGGGGGGGGTTGGTGGTGGTAGGATATATGAAATTTATTCAGATGAATTAAGTTCCTGGCTACTTGACAGGAAAGTCTTGGGGTGACACAAGCGTTTTTTTTCTATACGTAGGTTGTCTATTCCTATTGGTTATAGGCTATACGGGATTAGTTTTAGAAATGATAATCAGTAAAAATATACCTGTTTCACAATTCTGTACATATTCCGGTATTGCGAGTGAGCTCCATGTGAGTCGCGTTAAGCCAGGTTGAATCAGAGTCTCCATTTCAATTAAGTTTCCTCTCATAAGATGCAATTCAGATGCTGACAGTTTCTCCAAAATATCGTTATACTCTTTTATCACCTTTTTAACCGAGTGTAGTTCTGAATTGAGACGTTGTTTCTGCATGGCTGTCTCGCGTATCACTTGGGGTACCATGAAACCTGTGAAATAAACTCGATTAGTTAGCATGATTAGTATGAGCTAGTATAGTTAGTATGATTCGTATGATTAGATTAGGTTAAATGGCAAAATTACATAGTTGCAATCGCTAAAAGAGTCAACTATACTCCCAATCTGACAATGAAAACATTCCAACATCTGTCAATAGAGGTGTTTGTAAAAATCTACAAGACATATATGAGACCTATTCTTGAGTATGGCTTTGAAACCCCTACTTATGCAAAGATGTAGATGTCATAGAAAAGGTGCAGCAAAGGGCAAACATGCTAGTGGGCCTGAAGAATAGGAATTATGAAGATCACTTGGAAATACTTGGACTGACAAATCAAATGACACAATCACATAGTTGCAATCGCTAAAAGAGCCAACTCTACTCTCAATCTGATAAGAAAGGCTTTCCAACATCTGTCAATAGAGGTGATTGTAAAAATCTATGTGAAACCTATTCTTGAGCATGGCTATCAGCTTTGGAACTTATACAAAGATGTACACGATGTCCTAGAAAAGGTGCAGCGAAGGGCACTCAAAATGCTAATGAGCCTGAAGAATAGGAATTATGAAGATAGCATGGAATTACTTGGACTGACAAGATAAATGGCAAAATCACATAGTTGCAACCGCTAAAAGAGCCAACTCTACTCTCAATCTGATAAAAAAGGCTTTCTAACATCTTTCAATAGAGGTATTTGTAAAGATCTATGTGAAACCTATTTTTGAGTATGGCTCTCAGCTTTGGAACTTAAGCAAAGATGTAGATGGAGATGTCATAGAAAAGGTGCAGCGAAGGGCAACCAAAATGCTAGTTGGCCTGAAGAATAGGAATTATGAAGACAGCATGGAATTACTTGGGCTGACTGCTCTTAAACAAAGAAGACAAAGAATGGACCTGATTGTGATATGTAAAATTCTCACAAATAATTACTATGTACCTAAGCTAAAGAATATTTACAAATTCAACGTCAATACAAATCTTAGTGGTCACAGCACAAAACTCAACATGGTGGACATGTAGAATAAACTAATATTGGAAGTGATTAGTGCAAGATCTGTCAATCAATTGTAAACAGACTCGATTTGTTACAAATTTGTTCAAAGTTGACCTAAAAACTTGTTAATGTTGTTTATCACTAGCTTTAAAAGATCGGATATGGACCTATCAGCAATGTTGCCTATACAGGGAAAAATAATATATAATAGTAAAGAAATCCTTATGTTCGAGGGAAGTATGATAAGTAATTGTCGTAGATAAGAGATTGCGCCACTAACATTAAATAAATATCATTTTACCTAACACATGTTTAAAATCTGCAATACTACTTAAACATTTCTGAGGATACCCAAATGATGGAAAGCCCGACATACAGGAGGTTAAATGCAAAATTTTGCACAACTCGACATAAAAACTTCAATAGGGATGTCCACTCCCAATTTCTCCTGCTATAGGGTGTAGGGGCTATGTTCCTAAAAAGTGTGAAGTGAGCAACACATCTCGCAAGTGACCAGTTAGTAGAAACCATTGCAGTTAGATAGTATATTAATAATATAATAGCTCTCTTCATTGCACCCTGTGAGATTTTCATATAAATAAAATACAAACGGAGCTGCCATGGAATTCACCGACCGGAGTCGAATACTATTATTACAATTCTAGAGGGTGAGCGGTGGATTCCGGACTAACGACCGGCTTTGGTAAGTTATCTTGCCACATGTGAGCGTCCACCTTACCACCCATTCACTCCCCCTATGAAGCCATAGAATTTGAGTTGCGGAAATGGCAGGTTTGGATATTTTTTCTAGGAAGGTGTTGATTATTTTCCTGGAGAGACCGAGATCTTTAAAGAGGTGAAAAAGAGATTTGGCTAGCAGGCCATGAGCGCTAACTTCCACTGCGAGAAGATGAACAATGAAGCCATGATATATCATGGTATTTATTTAGTTTTTGCTTGTGGTCTTTTGGAATATTTGATTCCCATGAGACAATTAATTCCACAATATCTTCGGACAATTAATTTCACAATATATAAGGCCTATCTTCGAGATAGAGAGTAAAGAGCTATATCTGGACAGAGGGCTGTGCATCCGATACTTTCAGGGAATTGATACTGCTTAGAGACCGAATCGACCTCCAGAATCCAATTTGAAGCTTTCTCAATTATTGAGAAAGGTTTTGTAGTGGAATGTTATTTGCCTTTAAAGCCATCCCTCACAAACTGTATTGGGGGTTTGGAGGGTACTGTAATTCATACTTGGAGGATGCACTAACTGAATACTTTCATTTTCAGACCCTGCGGGAGATTCGATTGGGAAATGTGTCTGAGCTATCCAAAAGCTCGCCAACCCAGTTGAATCCACTTCAAGATTATTTTTCCTCATTAGAGTTCTCAAAAATTACTCCAATAATATGTATCAACCTCTTACCCAAATGCTCCATTAGTTCTGCCTCAGCGATAGCTTCAAACAAATCTTCCTTGAAGTTCAATTTGAATATTAATTTATGGTCAGACATTAGCTTCGTTGTGGTCAAATCCCTCCAAGTGAGCTTATTCTAAATTGAAAATATTCGATTAAAACGTTAAATTATATAACTCTCTGGTGCTAGGGTGCTTTATGCTTTACTTTCAGAATTAATAATTCCAGTAGTCTTATATTGCATTTTTAAGTCTCTTGGTGCCAGCTTTGCCCTATTTAGGCAGATTCTATATGTAATGTATATAATATTCTAAAATGTAAAGTTTAAAATGATAAACTAAAATTAAAAGACTTAATAGCTGAACTTCCTGAATCTCCGGAATTCTCCTTAGCAATTATAACTTATTCTATTCTGTCTGAAGCCAATTTAAAGAAGTATTCTTACCTGTTTTTCCTTCGCAAAGAGCGATATCGAACTGGCAGATCTGAGTGGCATAGGTTGTCCGGGCAATTTCAGCAAGGAAACTGAAAAAGAAATGTAATCTTACATGGCCATCTTGTTGGAAGTATTTCACAGATCTTTTTAAAAGATGCTACTAAACGAGACAATTTCAAGAAAGATTATTTGCCTGCTTCTTCAAGATGAAGAAACTCTTCTGTATCCGTAACCTATTATTCAAGACAAAGCTAGAAAGGAGCCAGTCTCCTGTAGTGACTTATGATGATGAAACATGAAATATTTTTAATCAACAAACACTTCTATTTCTGAGATTCAATTGACATCAAAAACCAGGAAAAACTGTCGACTCGCCTGACGACTAATATTATTAAAAGAAATGATAATTTCGCCTTTCATATGTTGCATTTTTATCATTGTATAGAAAACAGCGTCTTTCACAATAATCAGTTTTTATTCAGATGAAGTTTACCCCACGTATAGCAATCAAAATGTTCTTTATTCATATAGACACAACTAAATATTATTTTTAATTTATGTTCTTATGCATCATAAGGCTTGGAAGCCGTTTTGTCATTTATATAATCAGATATTGTATAGTATGCTTTTTTATACAATTTAGCTTTGATGGTGTCTTTAAACTTATTGGTATATAAGCATGTACAATTAACATAATTACTCACTGTCTCCGTCAACGCTCTCACTGGTAATCCATCTCTTCCTAAAACTCTCTTTGATAATTAAATGGTAAAAATATTAAAACACTGTGTTTATCTACTGCATGTAATCGGCGAGGAACATCACGACACAAGCCGATAACTCATCATCTCTAACTAATCATCGATAACTCACGATATTAGAGAACCACGATCTATATCCTTTCCCCTCCCCCTTTTACCACACAATCTGAGTGAGACAATATTCTTGCTATTTCAAAAAACTTACTTATTTTAAATTCATTTTATTATTTTGTGACTAATATTAAGTATAAACTGTCCCAGGTTTTTGAAGGAGTCTTTCGGTTCTTATCCACGTATGTAGAAAAAGGATTTTTCCTCAGGGGAAGGGGGCATTGCAGGTGTAGATCAAGCCTTGTTTTATAGGCGAGGAGGTAGTTATCTTTCTCAGTACTAATTTTCCCAGTCACCAAACGTCTATAGGTCTATAGTGATTAATTCTAAGTAGAGGACATGTATTTTGTAGGGATTTTTCCGGTGCGTTAAACTGGAAAATGCTTTTTAAAATACAGATGTGCTGCCCTCTTTTTTACACTTACAAAAATCGTTAAATGCAACATTGAATAGAAAAATATAATCTGGCTGATCTATAGGCATTGCAAACAAGTCTGGCACCCGAAAAACTGAACAAAATAGTGGTTTCTGCAGACCTAAAAATTGGTCAGATGATACTTAACATTACAACAATAGCGTACGATAGCATGTGGTTGTCATTTGCGATCGCCAAACCCTCGCCAGACTCATTTAAAGCGTGTCACTCGCATTAAACGGGTTTGACGCGCATTAAACGAATTACGTGCATAAAACGGTGTACACTGTCTCAAACTTCAATACAGTCTGGCGAGGCTTTAGTTATTATGAACATCAGTCAGATGTGTTTTTTCCGTGGAAAAAACAATTATCATGCACAAAAATTCAAGACCTCGAACTCGTAACCAATCGAGAGACCGGAGTATTCTGGTCACAATTGGAAGTAAGGGCGTGAGTGTATGCCCGCCGGGTAACACTCCTGGCTATCTTGCGGTTAAGGCGTTGGCCTCTTACGGGCTTGTGGCGTAGCTAGACGGTGGACTGTTTTGTCCTCAAGTCTTCTGCGCTCACTCCAGGGAGATAGAACTACTAATCGTTAAAACTTCCTGAGGTGACGGGCTCGCCCGCTGTAGTCGACAACCCAAGTTGTGAAAATGAGAGCGTTGAGTTTGAACTTGTCTAATTTCTAGATCCCACCAGACACATTCCGCGACTTCTTAAAGTAGCCAGACTTCTTTTAAATGATAATCTGTGATAATATCAATTTGTATTATAAGTTTTAAAAGAGTAAAAATATGTTTTTAAAAAATCAGTTTTGAAATATCCCCTCCAGACTAGCTTCGTTCAACTGTAAATGAGCCAGACTGCTTTATTTGTGCATTTAATGAACGACACTAGTGAATGGAAAAGATATACAACTAGGAAATTATGTAAGTACAATTCGATTGCACCTCTTGCCCGCTTACCTTGCATATTCCTTGCCAGATTTGGAATTTCTTGATTAGCATCAATAATAAACCAGATTTAATTACTTTCACAAACTTGGAAACAAGGTCCTAAAAATATTCACTACCTCCTTAACTATTGCTGGGTAATGGGGGCAGCCAATATGAGGTGATAGTGGAGGGGGGGGGGGGATTATATAATCACTATAAATGTAAAATTCAACTCTAGGATCACTGAGTCCAACTTTTAATGTCCGCTATCATATTGTGATTCAATATTACACTGTAGAAACATTTTTTATTTCACTTTATGTAACTTTTGCACTTTTCTCGTACTATTCTTCCTCCTTCTCTCTCATAATTCTTTTTCGCTTTCATGTTTTGTTTTCTCTTGAAGGGTCTGAAGCCATTCAATATTTTATGCAATAATCACTTCATGTTCCATTCATGTATCATAGGATGCAAACCACCTCAGCAGATAGGAATTTGGTAGAGAATGGTTTCGTGCAGCTTGGACCACAAAATACAATGTGTACTCGGGTCGGCCCAACTCATAATTCAGCTCCTATTCAGTAGCCTCCTCGTGTGAAGGACTACCCTAGGAATGACTCTCGCACCTCAGGTCTCACGGCTGGTGGATTGCTTTCCCTTGAGGATTGCCCTCCGGCGCCTACTGGATGGTTTGCGCACCTTTGCGGCTTCAGCCAATCGGTTGTGCACTCTGTCTAAATACTGAAGGAGTGTAGAGACTATGGAAATTTACTGCCCCCTAGCAGCAGGGATGGATGTTGACCTGTCGTTAACCACTCTTGAAATTACTGATTGACTACCTGATCCTGAATTCAGGCCAGGCCAAAGAGAATTCCGCTAAGGCGAATTCCTTAGCGGAATTCTCTTTGCTAATTCTTAAAAAAGTATGACATGGCCTTGAATTAAAATTTATTTGAATTTGAAATTCCAACTCAAACCCAAGTTATCCAAGTTCAAAGAGGCCAGTATGAAAAAACAGCAATTACATAGGTAAGGACCCAATATTAACATTATTGCACTGTAACCAATACGTATGATGATTGTTACCTTTAATGAGAGGACGACACTATAAGAAGAATGTTAACAATACTAACGGACTTTGTCCCGCCTCCTTTTTTCATTGAGTTGAGCAGCAACTACATCTCCGGGTTGAACGGCCTCTTCGGCTGACGCAGCTTTGCCTCTTCGCTTTTTCTGTAGGGCGCGGCCGGCAGCTGTCAGTTTCATGTTGCTTGTACTCGGTAAAGCCTCATCTGTAAAATGTATCAATAACAATATTGTAAATTCTAACACATTATTACTCAAATTCTATCAACATTCTAACACATTATTACGATGTACCTGCACTGAAAAAAATTTACAAATTCAACGTCAACACAAATTTTCAAGGTCACAACAAAAAAACTCAACCGTACAAAATTTAAATCTAATCCTCTTAAGAACGTTCTGCCAAATAGTAGTAGACATGTGGAATAAACTACCATTTGAAGTGATTAGTGCAAGCTCTGTCAATCAATTTAAAAACGATTTGTACCTGAAAACTTGTTAATATTGTTTATATTATATTGCTAATATTGTTTAGCTTTACAAGATCTGATATGGACGTATCAGCAAAGTTGCGTGTCCAGAATAAATAATAATAATAATAAATTTAACACATAAAACACAGAGAAATTTAATTTAGAGCAAAATGAAATTGTTAATTTTTTTGGGGAATTCAATACGCTAGTGCCTTCATTTAGATGTAAATCAATTTTGATGAATTGAATATGAATGCAATAAATGAATGAAATAGCTTTATTGCTCATCTTAAACAAATTTGACATGAGCAATTAGCGAACTTATTGTCTATCATCTAATAATATTTTACAGTAAACCAAAGTAGTGGAAAATACAATTGGCCCGATTGCGTTTCTTTGTGAACTTGCACACCTATACGTTCCTATTCGGTTGAATAGGAACTTAATTCAACCGAACGAGACAGAGCAATACGTTAGAACGGAATATGAAATGAACTATCGTCGATTTTCCCGCACCAAAACTACCCTTCGAGCTTATATACGCCTGAATAAGTTTGAACACATTTCGTGCGGTGTTAGATTTAACTGCTTTGTCTTCGGTGGGTAGTTTTAGTGCGGAAAAGTGACAACCGTTCATTTCACGTTCCGCTCTGACGTACTAATTTCCAATTTCAGTTCAAGAGAAACGCAACCGAGCCCAATATGGTGTCAATAAATAGTACAATCATGAATACAAAAAGTAAGAAAGGACAGTTTAAAAATAAAATATGCAAGTGAAGATCAGAATGGAATGGACAAAGGAATCAAGGGTTTATGGTATTGAAATGTTTTTTCAAAGACAATAGTCTTTTATTCACCTTAAATTGCAAATGCAGTTGGATATGTCATAATAATAATGTTTAAAATACAAATAATCAAAATTATAAATTATAAATTAAACAAATAAATAAGGAAACAAACAAATCAATAGACTAAAACCAATGCAATAAATAATCTAAATAAATAATACTAATAATAACCAGTCATACAAAATAAAATATAAATGCTCAATAATTACATACATACATACATAAAACAACAACATTATTTTAATGAATAATCAAACATTATCAAACTATTCCTACAAGGTTTACCTGGTATGTACCATAAAAATAATCTGTTTCGAAGGCTATGTTATTTATCCTTTTATCTATATTTCTATGTGTATAAGTAGTTATAGAGACGATATAATTTTTTATAGTAAATGGATATATTAAAGATATTGTATTATTTTTCGAGGTCCTCTGCCTTATAAATAGCATGTGTGGTGTGCCAGTGTTTAACTCTATATTCCAACATATTTGGTTCTAAATTTCATATCGGTTTTTGTAAGGTTATTAAAGAGTTTAAAGGCCAAATACACAAATGCCTTTGAATTTTAGTCAAACGGACTTTGGGGATGGGCTGTGTTGGCTTCGCTTTGAGTATCGTGATCATGTACATACATGTTAAGAACATGTACATACACTCGTGTATGTTGTTTTTAGTATACACTAAACAACTCAGAATACACGGTGATGCTAATGTAAGTACTTTATATTTCTTGAAAAGAGGGGCGCAATGCGTGTCCCTCTGTACACTGGCTATCATCCTGATCGCCTGCATTTGTAGGACGAATGCTTGGTTACTGTCCATGGCATTCCCCCAAACAAGGATAGTGTATGACAGCCTCGAGTGGAAACATGCATGATACAAGCTCAAAACTTGAAATATGGAAATCGACAGAACGTTTCAAATGTTGTTAAAAAAGAGTGAAAGAGTTAGTTAAGAAAGATGCATAATACGGAGTGAAAGGCTATGACTTCCTAAGAGGGTAAATTTTTTGGCTAGTTAGGATACCGCAGTTGGATTGCTAAGAACATTGTAGAGGAGGGACAGGATGTGCAGATTCCTACAGTCGCAAATCCAAAGAAATTAAATGCACTTTCTACATTCGAATGTGATCAAATTTGCATAGGTTATAAACATAGCGAATGCAAATATTTTGATCAAACAATACAAGGAATAATCTGCCAAAATTTAATCAGTCATTGCTGAAGTACCTTGTACCCAATGACCTAATGTTACAATACCCAAAATAACTTTTGAAAAATACCTTCATCAGTCTTCTTCGTGACCATTTTGAGTAAGAACTTTGTCATTATTTTTGCTGCAAGTGGTTGCGCTTTCACCAACCAATCCTTGTATTTTTGATTTTCAAATTCAATGAAGCTTTTCGCTACCGTCTTGTATTGGTTGAAAGCGTCTCGGCGTTGTTCTGATCCTTCCAGTTCCGGGACCTGAAATCAACAACTTTTACTATCACCACCCTGCTCCTTTCAAGAGGGGTAACACCCGAAACGTCACATGGCGTAATCAAAATAAAACGTATAATTACAAATGTCGTAACTACAAATGTTACACAAAAAGTGAGATAAAGGTTTAAAGTTTTATGTTACTAAAATTATATTTAATAATATTCTATATCTTATTAGAAATATGCAGAGGAATATAAAAAACATTGAGCCAAAATTACTCTAATGATTTTCAATTCCATTTTTGAAAATAACATATCCCAGTGTCAATATATGAATCGATAAGTTTATGAATCCTCTAAAAGAAGCTGAAAATGTTTCAAAATCAATTAATTTTTCAGTAATATTCAGCCAATATTTGCAACAATAAATAATAACTCCGAATAAATTGGGTAAATTATTTTAGCCCAATTGTAGTACAAAACTAGTAGGTAACTATCAAAAAGTTTCCTATTTGTTGAGAAAATTCTCCAACTTAACTCTGTGATTATAAAAATATTTTTCATTATATATCTCTATAGCGATTATTATGACCCTTGCAGGAAAAGCCTCTGTGAGCATTTTTATCGAATTTCATCCATGAATTTCTTGCTACATAGAACATATCACGGCATAAATGCTAATGGACAACGTTATTGACAACCAAAATTGCATATTATGTTATTGACAACCGTTATTGCAACCAAAATTGCATATAAATGCCATCTCTACTATTAATTATTTTCGTCTTTGGGTATAACCATGTGTATATGAAGAAATCCGAAAGAAATTGGCCAAGTGGCTCTCAAGTTATTGTCCGTCCAACAGACGGAAGGACAGACAGATAGGCAGACAAACAAACACTGCCATTTAGCTAAAGCATAGCACAATTAGTATTCACCTTGCGAAACGTCAGCACCGCTTTCTTCAGTTGCCCAAAAGACTGCTTGCACCAGTAAATAGCGCCCGCGACCGGCGGTTGATTTCTTAAAAGAGGAGGTTTTTTACGAAATCTCTGAAAATACAAAAGAAATTATTATTCTAAATAATGGATTGGAAATCATTGACAAGTTGGCAGTATCCCAACATGTTAACCTTTCACTGACTAGGTGATGTCACTGTGACAACGCTCGAACAAAGACAGCCATATCTCAGCAACTATCAAAGATATTTGTCTTTTTCAGTAGCTGCTTGTTTTTACTCATACTTTAGATAGTTTGCGGGTATGCGATGCAGCAACAAGTCTTTTCCCCGGTTTCAGCTGGTTGGTGTCGCCGTGAAGTAGGATCGGGGTTAATGTATTTTGTTTTTTATTGTAATGTGCTGTATGTGTTAATGTAATTTGTAATTTCATTTAGGGTTTTTTTCTCATAATTGTCGTATTCTTGGTAAGGATATGAAACCCATAGAGTAAAAACAACAGCGCAGATGGCGGAGATGTACTAACAAGTAAAGTGTGTAACATTTGTTTACCTAAACTCTAGATGCACACTAAAAAATAAATATGTCTCCAATGTGCCCTGAAATTATGCCAGGATTTTATTATTTTTATTTTTTTTATTCTGGAACCAAACAGAACTACATACAATGCAATAAAAACGAATTTTAAAGTGTCGAAAATCCATTAATGTGATTCCGAATATATGATGTATACAAAATGAACGCAATATATTTTTTTATTGTTTCCCCTTGAGAATGGGGGGAATCAGGATGGGAACTGAGGTTAAAGGAAGAGATAAAAAATATTATGAATGTGTATAAATATATTTATATTTCATTTTAGGTATGATATATAAGTATTATAATGAATATACATGAGATAAAATTATGTCAATGAATTAAATTAAATGAAATATAATATGTATAAATGTTTTGAAATATAAATGAATTAAATTAAATTAAATATAATATGTATAAATGTTATGATATAATATGGATTGTGCTATTGATTTAGTAGATTAGTAAATATTTGTTGGTTTCTTACAGGTTAGAGGTTCATTTTTATTTTTTTGTTAAAAAAGTATAGTTTTCTAAGAGAATTTATAAGATTTTTCAGTTTTTTGCAAAGACTGATTTGTATGTCCCTAAATATGTGGCATTTTGATTAAGTACAATAAATACATGTCAAAGCATGTATTTATTGTATTTAAACTTAATCAAAATTGCAATATTTAAATACATAATATTAAATAGGTACATAAATTAAATACAAATATTAAATGTTGGCGTTTTATTGATAAATTTTTATCGATAAACGTTTAGTTGGTGAGGTAAGCCTAGATTACTATGTTCCTCCAAAGGGGATCAGGAAGGTCGCTGCCTGGTATTTATGAGACATTTACCATGTTATTTGAAAGTTTCAGAGATTCTTCAAAGCCTATATGTACAGAGTACACTGACACCAAAGAGCGTATATTAGGGTTGGCCATAATATTTCTGAAGAGATGGATATACAGTGCGGAGTCAGACAGGGTTTTATAATGTCACCTCTGTTTTTTAATCTTTGCTCCGAGTTCATCTTTAAGGAAGCGATATATAAATTCGAAAGTGTGGTCAAAGTAAATGGCGTAAATGGCAGTAACACAGTACTAGCAAGCAGTGGGGAAGAACTCCAGCTTCTCGATGATAATGTCACAGGAGTATGTGACAGATATGCGATGTAGTTAAACAACACAAAGAACATGTATATGATAGACAGCAAAGCACCTGTAAATGCACCTACAGTTACAACTTATTATTATTATTATATTATACACTAGCAGCTTAAAGCTAATGCGTGTATATCATATGCACTTGTTTTTAAACATGTGACTGTTTTGCACTAATAAAATGTCCAGTTTGTTTTTAAATGTATTGACAGAGAAAGCACTGATCACTTCTTCTGGCAATGCATTTCAAGCATCCACTACTCGATTTGTCAAATAATGTTTCCTGGTGTTCGATGCTGCAATTGTCTTATTCAGCCTTAACGAGTGTCCACGCAGTTGCTTGCTGGTAATCAGGGTATACATGCTCTCGAGGTTGGGCACACTGTAATAACCGTGAAGCATTTTGTAAGTTTCTATTAGGTCTCCTCGCTGCCTACGTTCCTCTAATGCTGTCAGACGGAGTTCTTTCAGTCGGACTTTGTATGGTTTGTTCCTTAGCGATAGAACCAACTTCGTTGCTCTTCTCTGAACTCTTTCCAGGTGCTCTATATCCTTCCGAAAGTAAGGATTCCATACCTGATAGTAGTTTTTGAGGAGCAGGCGAATGTAGCTTTTATAGAGCTTGAGGAAAAGTTCACTGGGAATAGTGGAAAAACTTTTCTTATTAGATATAGAAGTGAGTTTGCTCTCATAACTATATCAATCATGTCAATATAGTTAAGAGAGCAGTCGAAACTTAAGGAATTCAACTGGAGAAAACTGATAACATTATTTACCGGGGCTGTAATTTAAACGACAACTGATATATCAGCAAGGAGATAAAATTCCGTGCTGAAAAATGCAGAATTGCATTCTTTAAGATGAAAAAGCATTAAAATCGGAATAAAGCGATTAAAAGTGGATAAAACATCAACCTACATCTGAAGATCGAACTTCTAAGATACAACGTGTACTCAATAGTATTACGTGTTCTCAATATTATGGAAAGCTAGACACTTACAGGCACTCTGCTAAGAAAGACAATACTACGTATGAGCTGGGTTGGCAGTGACGGGAATGAAAATTTCTTAAAGGGTTGAGCAAGAACATAGAAATATTGAACTCAATAAAAACCTGCAAATTCAAATACTTTAATAATTTCAGTAGTTCAAACATCATCGTAATTTAATAAGTTCAAACATCATCCCGAATGATACAACATTATGCATCTAAATATTCAAAGCAAAATAGCCAGAAGAGGTCCGGCATGAAGAACATCTAAACTTTGTAAATTACGGGACTGGTTTCAGAAATTTACCACATCTTTGCTTCAAGTGGACGTGAATAAAGTCGTTAACCTGTAGGACGCCGACAGTGCCTACAGGCATTTTGCATCGTTTGACAGATCCGCGCGTAGCCATTTCGGACGACCATTATATAAATATATAATATACATGACTAACAAGATTAATTACTAAGTAACAAGATGGAATTCATGAAAAAACGTTAGGTTTATTTACAAAATCGACCAAAAGTTGCAGCGCAGTTTTTTGCGCGTGAAGGCTGGCGTCCGAGCGGTTAGAGCCAATATGATAGTTAAACGTTTGGTAGCAGAAATAGTGCCAGAAGAAGAACATATGCACAATAGATAGATGTAAACAGTAGTGCAACTCTATATAATGAATGAAAAATGCTTCATGGAACTATATTTTTTTTAAATGCTGGGGAATCTAGAACTGGCGATTGTAAGTCTAGTTGAGTTGATTCCAATACGCATACATAGGTCACACGGAAAGTTTCCAGAATTGGTCGTAGGTAAACATAGACAAATTAAAAAATAAAAAAAACATTTGAAAACAGAACAGTTTAGCTGTAGAATAAAGTTCGTTTCACCTGTCATTTGTTTTTTCATTGTGGAGTCATTTCAAAAATTGCATGTCTGCGTTATGATAGATTTGTAAAAAGTACACACAGTTCAAGAACTCGTGAAAGTTTCTGCTCTAAGATTTTCTATGATTTTAAATAAAATTTGACAGCTCGGCAGAGCCTCGCTCGGCTTCAAACTGCTTTTGGCAATGAAGCACCAAGCAAGACGACAATTTATAGCTGGTTTGCAGAAGTCAAATGCAGTTGTGTCAATCTCAGTGACGAATTTTGTGAAGCCCTATCCACTGATGTCAACAACAGAAACATCTATGTGCTGTGTGCCAAGCTATCGAAACAGGCATGTGACCTATATGCGATGCATTCCTGCGACCTGAGTTCCACTACGTTATTTCAGCCCCATCCTTAGTTATACCATTTCCAAAACGAGGAGTTCTTTCTGACGCACCCTACAAAAAAGTTATTGCAGGCACCTGCACATGTGCGGGTAAGACAACATGCACCCATCACATGGCCAGCACATATGCACATATGCGGGACTGCAGAAAGTTGAACACTCACCGTAAAATTATCCTCTATAGAAGCGATTTCCTTTATAAACTGGTGCATGACAAGTTCAAACTTGGAAGTCAACTGTTTACGAATTGACTCTCTTGTATCGAACTTCATAAATTTTATTAACGTCTCAAGAGCCTGTTCAGAAGATCTAAAAAATACATTATAGATAAAATATCATTATATAATTTCAGCAAAAAAAAAACTACATTTTATAATTGCAATTTAAAGACAAGCTTTATACTTAACATGTAATACAAAATATTCCCTAACTCGCGACTTACGTACTGAGGACGTGATCGAATTTCATACAGTTTGTTTAAAAATCACGTACTCAGTATGTAATTTGCGTTATACTAGCATGTAGCTTAGTCTTTTATCTATACATACATATGCAATTCATTAGCCTAAATCGCGAATGCAGGGTGGGTGGACTAATCGAAAGTGGTCCCCCCCACCCTGCAAAACGAAACTGCCGAGAGTCTGGAAAGTTTGTGCAGACATTGGAAAGAAGCAAACTGGCAAACGAGGACGCAAGGAGATAATCTAGTATTGTCTATCCTATTCATGTTTCAAAAACCTATCCATGTTTCAAAAATTTCCACACAAAAAGAATTATGGTCGATGATTGGTATGATTACTTTATGTCCTACTTTTTTATTTTCACAAAAATACCCTTTTTTAAATAAATAATTTCATAACTTATCATAATATTTGTTTAATTTTTATATTTTAACCGGAAGATATAAAAGTTAGTCTAATAGATGCAAAACAAATTGTTTCTATATCTAATCAGGTTAATTTTTTTATAACCGTTACAATATTAAAGTGTTAAAGTTTGATATTTTGACTTTTTTCAATGTATCTTAGTTCCTGATATAACATTGCTCAATCCAGCTAAACTCAGAAACTAAGAGATAAAGGAAACAAGTAAAGACACAGAAATTCTAGTTCAAAATTACTCTTCGAAATAGGGAAAATAGAAATAAAAGAATTTTCCATTAATAAAAAAATATCTTTATTTTGCAATTAAAAAAAATACCAAATGGCGAGGTGTTGATTGGAAAGAAGCCGACCTATTAGAAAAAAAGGAGCCCTGCGAACAATCATGAGCCCAGAAACATTCAGCGGCGTATTCAAAGCCTATAGAAGCCCAAAGTTCCAAAGAACAAGAAAGGACTCACAAACACTGATAGAATATACCAACAAACAGTTGTAAAAGAGCTAATAAAAAAGCACTCTCGCAAAAGCTACCAAAACTAATTAGGAACCAGCAGCTATGGATATGTATAGGACTCGTCACGGATCACTGCAAGTTGAATAAGCATTTACATCGGATGGGATTATCGGAGACCGACCTATGCAGATTCTGTCTTGAGGAAGCACAAACATCACTCCACTTTTTTTTTAGTACACAGCTAATGCGGTTGAGGAGTTGATACTTGGCATGACGATACATGACCCGGTGGCATAGCGGTTAAGTCGCCTTGTAAGGTTCTGGGTTCGATTCCCGGTTGGGTCACAATTTTCCATTAGAATAAAATTAACGGAATTGCATTTCTATTCTGTTGATCGAATGCAATAACAAGACACACACTATACACATGTTACATGCACAAATATATATAAACACTTCATGGTCGGGTTGGTTGTAAGAGACAGTCGTATGACAATAAACCTGTCCATTGTGAAATTTTACAATGAAGAGTAATAATAGAGCGCAATACTCACAATACAATATAATAGAGCACAATAAAATAAGAGAAACAAACAAACAAACAAGTTCTGGAGATCAAAGAAATTGTTCTCTCAAAGATCTGGAGTTTATAGCTAGCACAGGACTGGGAAAGTACTGTAAGCAAACAGAGGTGCAATAAAATCTGCGGAGATCGCAATGCAGACTCCAACACATCTAATCCAATCTATAACTATAATCTTAATGGTAAAAGCATGCTATAAAAATTATAAAAGACTTACATCAAGTTGGAAAAGCTTTGATCAATGAAAACCTTCGCCTCAATCTCCAAAATGGTCACTTCTTTATAAAAGTCACTCATTACGACGTCCCAGTTTTCCTTATTATCATAAGTGTACACGTTGAAGTCAACGGTTTGAATCGGGTCAACTAAATTGTTAACACGTTTTGCGATTGCATCTATCTGCGCCGGATCATTAACTATGGCGCGCATTTCATCTCCAAAGATATTCTCAAATTCTATCAGCACCTTTAAGACAAAAATATTATTATTATGATATATTCTAAACAAGCAGTTTTGCTGGTATGTCCAGATCAGATCTTGTAAAGCCAGTCATAAACAATATTAACAAGTTTTTAGGTACAAATCAAGACTGATTTTAAAATGTATAACAGAGCTCGCACTAATCACATCACATGGTAGTTTAATCCACATGTCCACCACTCTATTTTGCATTACAATTATCACAATTATTATCATTAGTAACAGTGTACTCTTCCTCTATACGAGTGCTATTTAATAGGCACAGCCCACGAGTCACAACTCACCGGACTATCCCGCTACAATAAAAAGAATTTTGAAAAAAAAAGAAATATTTCTAATTTAGCCTGTAGAGTGCGCCGTCCAAACTACCTTAAAGTGGATAACACATAAATCCCATTTGTCTGCACTTTTTACGATTACGAAGAGGATTGGCAGAATCAGAAATAAGCCACAGCCTGAAAAAAATTACCATGTAAAATAAAAAAAAACAAGTTGAAATACAGGTAATATATTTATTTATTTATAAACTTATTCTTAGGGAAACATACAGCGCTTCGCAATTTATTACAAATTATCTCAGTAAAATGTTTCACTCGCCGATTAACCCGTCGAACGCCAACAGTGCCTATAGGTTTGACAGATCCGCGCGTAACCGTTTCGGCCGGCCCCCATATATCCAACTAATATTATAAACGCGAAAGGTTGTATGTATGTATGGATGTTTGTTACTCTTTCATGCAAAAACTACGGAATGGATTTTGATGAAACTTTAGCTTACACATCAGAATAACTAAGCTATATAGCTTACACATCAGAATAACACATAGGCTATAATTTTTAAAGATATAGTGTGAATTATATAAAATATAACGATAACTGTCAAGTAAGTAGGAAAAAAAATAAGAAATTGACATTCGAAATTTAAATTCTATCCTACTATCCTACTATTATAAACGCGAAAGTTTGTATGTATGTATGGATATTTGTTACTCTTTCACGCAAAAACTACTGAATGGATTTTGATGAAACTTTACAATAACATAGCTTACACATCAGAATAAGACATAGGCTATAATTTATAAAGATATATGGTTTTCTATCATCATTATCACAATTTTCCATCACCACGCGTGAAACCGCTGGGCACAGCTAGTATTATATAAATATATAATATACATGACTAACAAGATTAATTACTAGGTAACAAGAGGGAATTTATGAAAAAGCGATATTGTTAGTATTTATTTATAAAATTGACCAAAAACTTGCGGCGCAGTTATTTGCGCGCGAAGACTGGCTTTTGACAGGTTAATTGTTTCCTACAGTAGTGTCTTACAGTATTTCCTCATATGATAATCAAAATTAAAATTAATTTCGTTAAATTACTATCAAACTACATTATATTTTAGCCGCAAATTCGATAATTGCAAGCAAGAATAATATGGGTTAAGATAAGTATAGGCATTAGATATAGGCATAATTTACAGTTTATTGTTTTATTTTATTTTTGCTGTTTATTTTCAAAATGTACATATATCTAAATTATACCTATTTCCTAGAGCTATAAACATTTAGGTTAAAATATGTCGATATCTTAAATCGACCGTCGTAAGTAGTCAATAGAGTTTTAGGCGTAGCTAGTGCTGATATGAGGGACTTCAAACGTACGAAGAGTGTGAAACATTCACGGTGGTCAAAGACTGACAATTTCCATAATATACATTTATAAGTTACGACTCAATAACTTTATTCAACTTTTCATGATCCAAAATAAATGTAACGATAGCAAATTATATTATATTTAATCATGCAGATGAACTAAGACATGTCTTCCTAGGATGCCGGAATTATTGACCCTGTTCAAATGCTCAAATATTCCTGTTAACTATGGTTAGCAAAAAAATATCTTTCATATAATAAAAATAATAAAAATATCTATGGTTAGCAAAAAAATAAAACACAACGTCGTTTGAGAATCACTGATCTAGTTAGATAAAAGTGGAGAATGAGGAGGGAGTGTTTAAAAAAAAGTAAAAGCGAACAAACCTTTGCAATATTGGCAATATCTGTGCACACTTTCTTTATGAAGTCAGTCCTGCGAAAGAGGAATTCTTGGTCAAACTCCCAGCGCAGTCCTCGGCCAGTTTTTTCGATATACTCCCTTGTGTCTAAATAAAGCTGGTGCCAAGTAGCCATCACATTCGCGGCGTCCAAAGCTAGACTGTGTACCTCTGGATTCGAACGTCTGTAATTTGTTTGACAATAATTATTATTAAATTCGTAGCCCGTAGAATGTGCAGACGTGAAGAGAAGTTTTTTTATAACATTGATATACCATAAGATGCAATTTTTACGAACGCCCAAACCACGACGTGTAATTGGATCGGGGGGAGTGGCCCACCATGCATGCCTTTGTTTATGATTTAATAATACGAACCTGATTGATCTGGAATATGGTTTTATTCTCTGAAGAGTGGTTACGAATCATCAATATATTATAAATTATGCAGATCTACAGCCTTAATGTTTATTATAATGACCTTGAAAAAACCACACAGCAAGATCGCATGCAAGCAAGGCCTACTGTTAGGGAACCACTCTCAGACCAGCTATATACTTCATCTCTAAAACTTAAAAGTGTGCTTTGTGAGTTGTTCTTGAAAGGTAAATATTGTTCGACTCACTGAAAGATCTTATCGACGGCGAGAACAATCTCAACCTTCCTGCACAGGCTCCAAGACATTCTTTTGAAGAGAGGCACCATGGTTTCATCGTAACAGTAACCTTTCGAAAGGACCCACATCAAACTGATGCCTTGCATCAAGCTGGGCAAGCATTCCAATACCTTTTTGAAGTTTGTCGAATCTTGAATAACCTGAAATAGAAGGTGTAAGAGGATGGCTTCAATTTTAGCACACTCAATTCTTCGGTCATTGTGTAGCCTGTGGATATCCATTTCCGAGCATAGACTTCTTATATTTAGTTATAGTTATAGAGAAAGCTCCATATAATTTTCTTTGCATCGACTTAAAGCAAGATTATCTCTCTGATAGTGTCAGGTAGAAAAGTAATAACTTACATTCTGATTCATCAACTGATTAACTGCTATATATGAGAAAATGGCCTTTATTATAAAAATACAAATATTAGGAGACCCAAATAACTGCGCTTCCGCAATCCAACACGGATTTCCTTGCTCATACATGTCCATTGCAGCCCAGGTAAATCTTGTGTAAAATTGCAGCCTATGTAAAATTGCAGCCCAAGTAAATAAAATAATGTTATCAGTCTTCTCCAGTCGAATTCCGCAAGCAGGTAACTTTAGGTGTATTTAAGGGTACTATACTGATTATCATGAATTTGTTTTTTGTTGTGGTCAACTTTAACGCCTAATTATCACATATTCTTGTAAAATTGACAGTTTTTCCATGCATCAGCATATCTTAATTGTTGATGTTTATGCCATTTACCTTGATCGACCTTCTGATTTATGTAGTGCTTCCCCAAAGATGAACACGGAATAAAGATTGAAAAGAGAGGTGATATTATGCAACCCTTTCTGACCCCACGTCATTTCTCCACCTTTTTAGAAATAATCTGTCCAATTTTAATGTGCACTGTTTAGTTTCAGTATATATTAGTAATGATACATAAGATTAGTAATGATTATAGTATAGATTAGTAATAATAGTATTTCTCATCTATTCGCAGTTGTTAGAAATTTTCGACCACCTTGTTGCATCTGACTCAATCGAAAGCTATCTCAGAAGTTGATGAAACACGTGTAAACTTTGTGGCCAGTATCTCTATATATCTGGACCAGAATCTGAATGCTAAATAGCGCTTTTCTGGTTCCTAGATTGTTGCGGAAGCCAATTTGTTCTTCTATTTTATTATAAATTTGGAGCACTTAATTCGCTGGAAGGTTTCATAAATGTGTACTACATTCAAACATGCCTTATTAGTATAATCTGTTCTCTCCAATTTCATTCCATGGCCTTTCATTACAGTCTCCTGAAAATCTATTTCTGGCTATAACTCAGCATTCATCAACTTTTATGTCCAAGTCATTCGCAGTGCAGGCGGTTCGAATAAGGAACTCTTAGCCTATTTCACTGAGACAAATTAAAAACCTGTTTAAAAAATCGGGTTTAAAAAATCTGTTAGGAGACATTTACATAATATATTCATACCCCCCGCCCCACCACGACCCATCTCCCAGCGTATCCCATTCCTCCCTTAGATATTGAGTTAAGGTATGTTATTAATTCTCTCTTATTTGCAATATTATGTTTATTATGTAATTGTACTCATTCATTACGACCACTACTTTACAAAAATTACACGTTATATATCAATTTGCCTAAATAAATGACAATAAAAAACAAACAAACTTTAGTCTCATAGTCCGGTTGGTATTTCTACTCAATTACAAAATTGTATACATACCAGAAAATACCTCAGAAGAGTGGTTAGAAATTTGACATTGTCTCTCGCTCTTTGGTAGTGAGTGCCGAGATCCTTTGTTTTTTGGCTGAGTCCATCGAGGCACGATGATTCCGCTTTGTGCAATAGTTCCAAGATTTTAACCACAACCGGCACCTTCAATTGCTCTTGTAATACAGAGAGCGCTGTATTTCTATCCCGCCAGTAGTCATACTCAGGCATGGGTCCGTCTCCATTGGGAGTCTGCAATTTCAACAAAATAAAATATACATAGGAGCTCCTGTCAATTACAAACACAGCTATTTGAAGAATTATATTTTGCCGAGCTGCCTGTTAACCGCTAGAATGCTAATACCACCGATCGGTGGTTTTTCCGTTCCGACAACTCACGAGCGGCGGATTTCCGTATTTATGCAATTTTGTAATTATATGCGAAAAAAATTCCGCCAAAGTAAAAATAAAAGAAAAAGCCGCCGAAGACTTGGCGGAAGAAGAACCGACTGGCTACAAAACCTCCTTGAATGGTTTAACTCAAGCACCACCGAGTTGTTCTGGACCCAAGTGAAAAAAGAATGCGAAGAATGAAAGAAGAATGCGAAAAAAGTTGCCTTACTTGAATAAGCCACCCATTATACATTAGTATGCGTGCACTAACACCCCCTACAAAGAAATTTCCGAGGGTTGAAAACATGCCGTCGTGAGTTTCATCCCCATGACTAGCTAGGTTATAGTTTTTTTTTATCAGCAGTATAATATACACTTCAATAAAACTTGTCTTGTTTGTACAAAGTTATACAAGTACATGTTTACTTGTTTACAAGTGTACTTGTTTGTACAAGTACAAAGTTGAATTTTTGGAAATTAGTAAGGTTTAAAAAATATAACACAACATTTTTATTTTACATTTTCAAAATAAATTTTTCAATTCAATTGAATTCATTTTTCTAAAGCTTAAACTCAAATTGGCACTCAAAAAAGCAGACAAATTAGTAAAAATATATAATTATTGGTAAAATTTGTGGTGAGCTGATTGCAGAAAGTATAATAGGAACTGAATATCGGTAAATGCTTACCTTAGCCAAGCAAGCTGTTAAAATACTCTGTATATGATCCTGCCACATCAGCACAGCTTTCTCCAATTGTGATAACAGTTCTGTATTGGACTTTAGATAGGCGGGAGACTCTTCCTCTTCAGTTAGGTTCATCAAGTCTGGTAATTGAGGCATGGGTAGCTGGATTTCACCTTCAATGTGCTCCACTGTCCTGTGTTACGAATAATTATTTATTAACCCCTCAAGATAGTAACGTCCCGAATCGGGTACGATGTATTGTAGTCAAAGCTCAGTAACGTCCCAAAACGAGTACGAGCGCGGTGCGACAAACCGCACTCTCAACGAACTGAATTCACACCAAAATCACAGTGCAACCACTCCCTGTTAGATATGTGTGAGAAAGACGGATAAATTCTGTATTGTACGATTATTCAGTCGTGCTTCTCGCAGTCTAGAATCCCTAATATAACTGTTTATATTCTGGGGGCACTTAGTCGAGTGCTGCCATTGCTCGGATCTGTGCTTCTCTTGGGATATATGTATGAAAATAAATAAAACAAACTAATCGATTTGGTAAAGCATGTAATAACATACACAAATGTGTTTACAATTTTTAGATTGGGTTTCATATTTTGAGATAAAACGTCGATATCGCTGAATAAGTGAGTTTTTTTCAGTTCTCCAACTTTCTAATAATTATTCATAATTATCTAATTGTTTTACAAAATGAGGTTTTATTGTTTTATATTTCAAATTTCAATGCGATCATTCTACAATTCTTCTTATCATTATCCATCAAGTAGTTTCTTTCTTATGATAGTTTTTCTAAAGTGCTATATTTTTGACCTTCAACTCTTAGAAATGACAGGTGACTGCCAAGATTTACACCCGCCGCTTGAGGGGTTAATCGAAAAACCAAAAATGATTTTGCTGATTTGCTGACACAAAAATGCCACAAAAATGATTGATGGTCATACACGACATTACCAGGGGTGCAACACAGGCTATACTCCTTATTATAAAGGTATTAGACATTAACCTTTCGGAAGCCAGCCTTCCTGAGCAAAAACGACGCCGCACATTTTTGGTCGATTTTGTATACATATATAGAGTAACAATATATTTTTTTATGAATTATCTCTTGAAACCTAATAATTAATCATATTAGTCATGTATATCATATATTAGGTCTACCAGAAAGTTCTGTCCGATAATGCCGTATCATGTTTCAATATGTATGCATGTTCATTTGAGACATATATGGCTCTCTCACTTAACCCCTAGAGCCCCAATTGGCCGATATCGGCCACAACACGATGTAGAGTGACGGCCTCGTTTTAATTTAATTTGTTTTATTTTATTATGTTTTATTATGTTAATATGTTTTATATTAATTATGGGTACAGTGTTTTGGTAGTAATTAATGTTTTGGTGCGACAGTGTCATAATTCAACTTTTTTTACTAATTTTTACTAAAATTTTTAGGGACATCAACTTGTCAATCGACTGAGGGGCCGAGGCCTGAAGGGTTACTCACTGCATTTATACAAGTGTGACCTTTTAAATTAAGGGAAAACAAAGATGGTTTATGTTAGTATATTAAGTGCGACACAATCGACAACATGGTTACTGATAAAGTTTATTTAATGCATAAGTACGAATGTCAACAAGGAAGAAATGCTATAGAGGTGTGTAGAAATTTAGTAAAAGCATTTGGTGAAGGTACAGTTTCGGATAGAACATGTAGAAGATGGTTAGAAATATTTGAAGCTACGATTTCGGTCTTAATGATAGCCACGCTCTGTTTGGTCATTTTTGATTGATGACGATATTGTGAAGAGCATGTTACAGCAAGATCCTGTTTTCACAACATCTGAGATTGCAGAAAAGCTTAGTTCAGCTCAACAAAACATTTCGGATCATATTTGAAAACTAGGAATGTTATGCAATATTGGTGTGGATGTTCAATAGGGAGCACATCATACTACATCTTGATAATGACAGGCCACATTCTTCTTTGGGCACTCAACAGAAAAATTCAAAGATATGTTGGAAAATTTGATCGCACCCACCATACCACCCAAACCTAGCACCTTCCAATTACCACCTATTTATGTCGTAACAAAAATTTTTGAACGAAAAAAAAAAATTAAGCAGTTGTCACACAAGAGCAGCTTGTGTTTTTCGCCTCTAAAGATAAGACATTAAAAAAAACTGGTATATACAAATTGACGTCATGTAGACAAGACGTCATAAATAATGATAAAAATTATATTAAACAATAAATATTAAAAACGGTATGAAAAATTTATTATTTTTGTTTTATTCCACATACGGACAGAACTTTCCAGTAGACTTATATGAAATATATATGGGGGCCAGCCAAAATGGCTATGCGCGGATCTGTTAACCACCGGAACCACCGATTACCATTTTTGGCCTCCGAGGCATTAATAGAAGTTCAGGACTAAGTGGGTCATACCACAATTCTGGGTAGAAATAATAATTGTATGTAGGCGTTGTTCGCCTAAACAAACTTAAATGAGGTAATATAATTAGGGCTACCTAAAATAAAATAAATGAATTCTTCCCATAATTTTTAAATTCCCCTTTTATAACTAAACTTTTATTAATGTAAGATACCTTTATTAAGGTTTATTATAGCCTACTAGGTAATAGGCGCTTAGAGAAATCTGATTTATGAACGATATAAATACACTTTGGGGAAGTATTCAAATGTGCTTAAAAATCTAAACTTCAGATTGTTAAAAAATTGTTGGAAGAAATTATTCATTTTGTTCTTGGTACGGTATTTTCTTATTAAAGTTTATTTATAGTAACAATGGCTAAATAATCTTAAAGGAAAATATAATCAGGGCTACCTACAATAACGTCAATAAATTCTTCACAGAATTGTTAACGTCCCTTTATTCCTGAGCTTTCATTAATATCCAACTCCTTTAATATAGAGATTATGGCCTACCAGGCAATAGGCACTAAAACAAGTTTGATCATTTCTCAAACTCAAGCTTTATTTCTCAAACTCAACTTATTTATAAATACTATTACTGAATGCATTGAAGATGATACAAACCAATCAACGATTCCGATAAGCTTTTGCAGATGTTCATGCAGATTTTTGTTTGTCGCTTCATTCTTTTTAGGAGCAGTTTTTTCCTCTGCAAATGTAGCCGTTACTTCTTCTTGTAATTCGGCCAATGTCAGCTGTGCGGCAGAGCTTCCAAGGATTAGTTTAATTCTGAAATCAAGACGGTTATATTGTTAATAATTACATCGCTGAATGTATTGTCCGATGAGTGTTAAACCAAAATGGTGGATTTTGTAGGTTTCGGTAAAATAGGTTGCCCAATAATGAATCTATACGTTTGTGTTTATCGTTGAATCACAAAATCGCTATAAATAGTCAAGCTAAGAAAGTCCCTCTCGGGCAACAGTATTTAACTGGTCCGATGATATTTGTACATTTTCTTGGCTGTGATGCATAGGTACATAACAAAAACATGCATAAACTCCAATCGTAGTAAAGATCCTGCAATCCACTAAATCACATTGTTGAATGTTGTGCCTATTGGATGCACTGTAGAGATCAATGATAGAAACATCGATGGCATAATCTCCATCGTAGAATGTGAGGAAACATTATGCCACCATGAATATCGATCCAACCAATTTGAGTTTTCCATTTGCTTTCTGGAATGTTTTTTTTATCCTGCAAGCCATGGGCCTTTAACTATTTTTGGTTTGAATGCTAATTTATTGTACCTTATCGGCCCAAGGGCACATATATTTCCATGCAGCGGAGCAGGGGGGGGGGGGGTGGAGAGGGGTTGCGAAGGCCTCCTTAGCAGTGCAGTGGTATATTTTTGAATATTCAAAAATATATTAATTTACAAGATCATACCTATTTATAAGAAATAACACATACTACCATTTTATTTATGACTAAAGTGTTTATCCATATTAAATAAAATAGAAACACATATGAGCGACCTATGAGTAAAAACATTTAAATCAGTAAGTTTTCACTAACATTACGGAAAAAATTAAAATCAGTATACTTTAGGTATGATCAATGATATGTTTGACTCTGTTTTCTTTTTAGAATGTTGACGAGACCTGGTTGTATTTTTCTTGTTGCGAACCTCAGACTATTTTCAAAATGTTAATTTGATTTTAGTTCTTTCGCGACTCTTTCGTGTGTCGAAGAACGTGATAGTAAAAAAACCGCGATAAACTGTTGTGTAAAATATATTTTTTCTCTTTACAAAAATGTACAATAATACGTGATAACGCGAGCGTAATTTCTTTCAGTTGAATCGTCTCTTCTCAAGGTACAGAATGACAGTTCGAAAATTTGTTTTTAAAATTTGAATGTATCCACTTTTTAATAGAACGAAATAATATTGCTGGGCTCGTTCTCAGCCAGCCATTAAATCAAAATAAAAATAAACTTTATAGTTGGGGTTGTAGCGTCGCTACAGTTCTATTATTAGACATTTTGTATGCTGAAAAACAATTGCCTGCAAACATAGGTGTTGCCAGTGAGAAAAAGTTGCAAATATCACCGCTCAGAAGCATAAAATACGTATTTTTCAAAGGTGGCAGCACACAAAACTCGCCAGCAACAAACTAGTTGACGCCGACTGACGGCCGACTCCGGCCGTCGCGTTGGCAGGGCTTTCCGGAACGCAGGCCACATAAAAACCTTTAGCCTAGGTTCGCTCTCTATTTTCAAGCTTTTCTTCTGAAGAAGCTTCTAATCAAATTATGTAAACCCTCTCGACTCCCATCCTTTTTCCTTTGTCTGTGAGTGTTATTTAATTTTATTTTTATTTAGCATCAGCATTTTTATAAGTAATTTGTAAATAATATTTTAGGTATGTTATTATTTTAGTAAAACATTGTCTTTGAATTACCTGGCAACTCTCCTGACACTTTTTTTTTACTGTTAAAGATTGCCGTAGTGCGATAAGTAAGTCACTCTACAAATTTCTATCTTTTGTACAATAAAGATTTTTATTATTATTATTCGCTTTTGCAGTGCCGAGTTAACCCATGCAGAGGCCCTTAACCCCTAGAGCCCCAATTGGCCGATATTGGCCACAACACGATTCAGCTTTTTCGGCCCCATTTTAATTTAATTTTAATTTAATTTGTTTTATTTTATTATGTTTTATTATGTTAATATGTTTTATTTTAATTTTGGGTACAGTGGTTTGGCAGTAATTAATGTGTTGGTGAGACAGTGTCATAATTCAATTTTTTTACTAATTTTTACTAAAATTTTTTGAGACATCAACTTGTCAATCGGCTGAGGGGCCGAGGCCTGAAGGGTTAAGGCTCTTGTCCACATACGTTTTTTTCACTGTGAAAATCCACAGTTAATTCGCTGTGTCTAGGCTAGGTCGTCAGTGGGGTATGGATCACTATGGAAGCTTGTCCAGGGACACTTCGGAAAAACGGCACGGCGCCCCCATCAGCATGCATCAGATTACCCCCTCGGCGAGACATTTTTATTTACGCCGAAATTTGTGGAGAAACACCGGAGGACAATTATTTTATCACCTTGAAGTTGTTTACAAAATATATTTACCTAACGCTTCATATGACGAAAAAACCGTGCGGTGGACAAGAGGTCACTTTTTTCTACGGCTACTGGCTAACGCGCCTTACGTTGAAAAAAAGTGCTATGGACAAGAAGCCTTGGGCCGTCGAAATGTTGGAGCCCCCTTCGCGAATCGCGGGCCTCATCGAATGCTCTAAATGCTAATAGGGCTATCTCATAACAAAGACACGCGCATGTAAACAAAACTCCATCGTGTACGATTTGTCCCGGCATAGATATAGCTTGGGAGTTAATGGGCCCTTGCTGAGTTGGCCACGAAGACCCATTCTGTTCAGGGTTGGTCACACTCACGGGTTAACACCTATCCGACGGCCTCCACGCATGAAGTGCGAGCCTGGGTAGGACTCTGGCCTTGGTTAGTTTCCCCTGGGAATCAACCTTCTGGCGCTCCTGGACGGTCTGCGCACCGTGCGGCGTAAGCCAATCGACTGTGCACTCTGACTAACAGTCGGGGGAGTCTGGAAGCAGTACTGTTTCCTATAGAGCATGGGTGGTTGCGGACCTTACGGCGACTGCTCTTGAAACGACCATCGGCTATCCGGTTCTGGTTGAACAGCCGGGCAAAGGACGCTGTGGTCTGCGATAGATTCGGTAAACACCGTTTCACCGCTTCGTAAGGGAGAGGATCGCGCAAGCGACTTCGAACTCGTAACCAATCGAGAGACTGGAGTAATCTGGTCACAATTGGAAGTAAGGGCGTGAGTGTAAGCCCGCCGGGTAACACTCCTGGCTATCTCGCGGTTAAGGCGTTGGCCTCTTACGGGCTTGTGGCGGAGCTTGATGGTGAACTGTTTTACCAAGTCTTCTGCGCTCACTCCAGGGAGATAGAACAACTAATCGTTAAACTTCCTGAGGTGACGGGCTCGCTCGCTGTAGTCGACAACCCTAGTTGTGCCGGCATAGTGGACTGTCAAACATTCTAGGGACGATATTGTGTAGAATAAAGGTGTATATAAACAAAACCCAACGGCATCGGCAAAGTGGGCGGTTAAACATTTATGACAATGCTCATTTCGCATAGCAAAGATGCACAAATCAACAAAATACGCTATTAGTACGATCAAAAAGTTCATTAAATGTTTTCTCCTTCGAAATTCAACTCAATAAGTTTTTTTCAATCTATTAGAAAAAATTTAAAAAATATGATTGTCATGATTCCTTGTTGAGAGGGCACTAAAAGGGATTGAGGCCCATAGGCCAGTATCTAATTTACCTATTGGATAATCCGCTTTGGCTTGAGAGAAAATCCAAGTTTTCCAGATTTTGGGGGATCAAAATCCTTTGATTATCCTCCCATCCCCCTTCCTGGCTACAGCCTTATCATAACCCTCGCCTTTATTAACCTGCTTTTTAACCTACCTATTTTCTGTATTCTGATTGCGTGCAATGCATGACATTTGGCGATAAACCGACGCTTTTAAGTAAACCGCCTCTAGATTTTGATTCCTCTTGTTCAGCTCTTCTGCTGGAACTGCCGCCTCCTCGTCATCTTCCTTGATAGTTTGGCCCAAGTCGAATTCTTCACTTATGGTATCGCCGTATTTACCGCTTGTAACTTGACGGATTTGATTCGTGAAGAGGTTCATGTACACCTGAGGTAATTTGAGGATGTATTACAAAGGATCCACAAATACAAATACTTGGGTAGCTATGATGACGAAAAACGAGATAACAGCCTTGAAATAACGAGTTGAATAGAACAAGCTCGAGCCGCCTTCACAAAAATGAATAAACTTCTTTGCGATAGAAGGCTTAAAATGCAACTTTACATTTTCTCCATTCTACTGCACGGTGTAGAAGTGTGGACACTTACGGATGCCATGTGCAAGAAGGTGGATGCGTTTAAAATGTGGATCTACAGGAGGATGTTAGGGATTACCTGGAGAGACAAAGTTGGAAATGTAATAGTTTTGCAATGCGCAGGTAAATCATTGGAGGTTCTAAAAACCATTAAAAGATGGAAGATGTGGGCACTTTAGGCGTATAAAAAAAATATGAGCTATTACAACTGGTCGTCCAAGGGAATGCAAAGCAAGATGAAAGTAAGTCCAACATACGGCTTGTAAGTTTTTTATTACTAAATTTATGGGTTAAAGTCATACCTGATTAAGTGTCGTTTTGAAGCTGGAAAGCATCGCTCCGCTGAACGATCCAATGAGGAAATGCCCGGGCATCATAGCATTAGCCATCTCCTCAGTTTGCATCCTCGGAATGGTATCCTCGGTGCGGCGGAGAAAGTACACGTATCGGGCGGAACGCGTCGCTTTATCGGGAGCCAGAAACCCGAAATTTATAGTTAGGTAAGGGTATTTGATGGTGATCGGAATGGTTCTCTGTGGGAAGATCGAATAAGAGTTTTAGTTACGTAACATCCGTAGCCGCGTTAACCGCTGGAATGCTAATACCACCAATCGGTGGTTTTTCCGTTGCGGCAACTGCGAAGAAAGTCGTCTTCATTGAATAAGCCACTATTATACATTAGTATGCGTGCACTAACACCCCCTACAAAAAAACTTTCGAAGGTTGAAAACATGCCGTCGTGAGTTTCATTCTCATGGCTAGTTTTCTATGGGTTAAAGCACTAGTTCCAGGCAGATCAACGAAGTTAAGCAGCATCGGGCCTGGTCAGTACTTGGATGGGTGACCGCCTGGGTACTGCCTCGTGATGATTGATAGCCGACTGCCTTTAAGATAATTGTCTTTAGACATTAAGGTGGGCCGTTAACGTACGACTATAAAGGATAAAAAAAAACGTTAATAGGGTGGGTTTAGGGTGCGACGGTCACCGAATGCTGCGGAAGCGCCAAGCACGGCATTACTTTCTTGGAAAAACAAAAACAAACGAACCCTGAATCGCCAATTTACATGGGCCGCGTCTCCGCTGCCTCTTCGAGTGAACATTGTGGCTAACAAAGCGTTTTTTTAAGAGATAATCCTATTCAAAAAGTATCCAACCTTTGGTCGGCAAATATAGACAATCATACAAAATAATTCGCCTATTTGCCTACAAACTAGTTTCCTTGGTTTCACACACTGCTCCCAGCGGCTTCACCACAGTGGAAAACACTTCTGAAATGATCGTCGCATTACGCATCATGTCTTCTCCTGATTGGAATCATGCGTTTCAGCATTTTCAACGAGTAGGGAGCCCGATGAACCGCTGGAATGCCAGAAATACGAGATCCTGCATGACTGAAGAAGTGATGTACGGCCCATTTTTGATGCGGTAGAACCTCTCCTTTATCCAGATTTTTACATACAGATTTTAAAAATAAAATTAAGTAGGTACTGAGAGGCAGTTGAAATCTACATACAGATACTAATCAGTTGATAATATACCGTAATATTGTAGAATTCTAACGTCCCATCAGTCTCTGGGTCCACGTGGGTGGGAGCTGCATGTGTCAAAATTGAAAAAAGTATTAAAAATAAATGATAACGTTATGAAGATGTAACGTCACCTTACAATTAAAACTCAATAGCTCGGAAATTGGCATTTTTGAGATAAACCATAAGCCAGAAGATGTAAAAATGACAGTTCTCTAGTCTGTCTGTAGCAGATATTTGAAATGGGCCTCCCGTTACGATTTAATGAAAGTTGCTAAGATTCAAATCGGCTCCGACTTTAGTACTAAAAGTTGATGTGTACGATTTATCTAGTTTAAGGTTGCAGCACTGTGTTTTGCAGCGCTGTTTGCATTGCACCTAAACTAGACAACTACTTTTATATAGTTTCAGTGTGCGAGTGATTACGCCTACGGGTCGACAACTGAGATAACTTATGGAAATATACAGTTTCCTTAGCAGCGGGAGTGGATGTTGACCTGTCGTTAATACTCTTGAAATGACCAATTGGCTACCTGATTATGAATTCAGAGCTGGGCTAAAGATGCTTATGGTCCACAATAGATTCAAACTGAATCACCGCTGAATATACGGCAGGTAGAGGTCGCGCAAGCGACTTTGATCCCGTAACCCGTCAGGAGGTTGGAGGTATCCTGATGGTTAATTTCAGACGGAGATATCCTTCCAAAACTGGTAGTCAGGGGGCGAGGCTGCCTGCTGGGTACCTTTCCCGGTTGCTCACCTTAAGGCGTTGGCCCCTGACGGGCAAGTCGGCTTAGCTAGACGGTAGATTTGTATTTGTCTCTAAGTCTTCTACGCTCACCTCACGGGAGATAGAACGATCATTATCGTTAAAACTTCCTGAGGTGTCAGGTTCGCCCGTTGTAATTGACACTTGTAGTGACTTAGGTGACTTAATAACTGTAAGTGACTTAAATAACTCGTTTTTTTATTGTTTAACTCAGATTTTCCCCAGACCTTCAGCTATATTATAAGCACTCTCGCAAAGCGATCGCTATTGCAATTGCTTCTTTTGGTCATTGATTATATAGCATATTAGATTGCTCAATGCCGTACTTTGTTTAAGCAGCTAGGATTTTACTACGAAACTCAGTGTAGATGGCAATCTAGTTCCGAACGTCGATTGATCTTCTTTAAGTTCAGTAGCTCAATAAATGGTGATCTAATAACGCTGTTACAGTATCCTATCTCAAAATATAAAAAAAATATAAAAACAAAACAAAATATATAATAATCAAAAAATCTTATTTCAAATTAGTATTAATTACTAAAATCACAAAAAATTACACCTTTAGCAATTAAATATAATGGCTTCGAAGGGGGAGTGAATGGGTGGCAAGGTGAACGCTCACATGTGGCAAGACAGCTGTCCTAAACCTACCACAGCCGGTTCGTAAGTCCGGAATCCACTGCTCACCCCCCAGAAGTGTAAAAAATAGTATTACGATGGGCCCGACTCCGGTCGGTGAATTCCATGGCAGCTCCGTTTGTATTTATTTATTGTGCCCCTACTAACTAGGCAGAGCCTGTTCTAAGGAGAACATTAATACAAATTAATACAAAATATATTATATAATTTCCAAAAAAAAAAAAAAAATTTCGAAAATAAATTAGGTTAAAAGTTAAATTTTCTTTAGATTAATATAATTTTTTAAATATAAATAAGAAATAAGAAATAATAATTACTAATAATAAATGTTTAGTAATAATATGTCTACAATAAGTTCTTAAATAGAGCCAATATAAATATGTGTGTATAGCAAAAAAATAATTTAAAAAAAAACATATATTTTAAAATTATAGTCAATCTTTTTTCTGTCTCCCTTTCTACTAAGGTTCTCTTCTACTAAATATTAGACTTACAAGTAGTGAAAAGAAGGTATTAAAACCAATATTTGCTTGATAATTCAGCTACTGTTGTTAGTCAATTTTATACAGAATGTAAAGCCTTTTGATCAATTGGATCAATTGGTAAACTCTTTTGATCAATTGGATTTCTGTAGTCTATAATTTGAATTGCGAGCGAGCTGTCGTTAAATTTTGTTACATTTTGATAGCGACAGCGAGAGTATTCATAATGCTATAAAAAACGATTCTCGCTATTCGATCGCCAAAAGCAATTGGATTGAGATAGTTTTCATAAAAGGGCTGCTGGTGAATATTTCCGCGGAACAATTTTAAGGCAGCTCAGTAGGATAGATGGAAAAGATAGAACGTAATGGTTTTCAAAATAAAAACAAACTAAAGATGCGGCAAGGTTCAAAATATTAAAAAAGGGTGTTTATCTCAAAACTACTAAATTGGAGCTATTGAGTTGTAATAGTAAAGTGACGATATTGAGAAAGGTCTAGCTTGTCCGGCATTATTTATACTCACGCTTTGGGAACCAGTAGGGTGGAGGTCCCGGTCCATCCCACGGAGGGGGTAGTTCTTCCACCAGAGATTCCATGACTGCAAAAAGAACAATATCTAATAAAGACCTGATCGACGCCGATTTTAATCAAATAGGGAATTTTAGAGAAATAAAACCCAGATTGTATTATTCTTTTTTAAGGCCGGCTTTAAACTGAAATTTCCGCCTTTTTATTTTACTTGTAAGTCTCTTAGTTCCTGAGATTTAAGACTTCAAAAATTAGCCGGCTGGTGGGTGCTTCCGTGTGTCGGGTGTAATTGCGACATCACATTATAACACGATCGCTGTGAGCCATAAGCCCATAGTCGGCATTGAATGGCAAATGCTAGCTACTATTATTCTGAAATATTCTGGAATGGGTATTTGGATCGATTGCCAAACAAATTTATATGTGATGGCACTCAGGACATGGTAGCGTTAAATTTCTTGGCATTTGAAATAAAACTACATTTGGCCATTCGAATGCTCATTGTTTACCTAAATATTTTTCACAAAAAAACTGAACAAAAAGTGAAGTAAAGTTACAAAAAGTAAAGAGAAATACATTCGACCAGTCGAATACTCATTGTTTACCTAAATATTTTTCATTTCAATTGTGTGACCTAGCATTACAGTATGTATGGTTGAGTGCTGCGCGTTCTCCGCCCTCTATCTCAAAAACGGTTGAGCGCATGAAAAAATGTTTGAAACAAAATTTGTCGCAAATTTTATGCTTTACAATTTTTAGGATTGATGTCAACCACATTGGAGCTATACGAACCTAGATAAGCGCGAAAAACCGATTTTTTTGACCTTTGGACGCAGACACAAGATTTTATGAGACTTTTGAGATAACTTTTAGAACGCCAAAATGAAGGTGTATATGAGTTTCCAGCTTATTATCTCTCATTCCAAAGTTGAGCCCTTTTTTTTTGCTAGTACTAAGTACTAATATGTAAACAAATATGTATTGGGTTTTAACCCGTTGAGTATGAGTCAACCAAATCTGGTCGCGAAACAATTATCCGTTGAGTACGAGTCGACCAAATCTGGTCGCGCATTTTTTTCACTTCTTTGACGTTCTCATATTTATTCATAATTATCTAATTGTTTTACAAAATGATATTTCAATATTCTATATTCGAAATTTCAATGCAATCATTGTGCAGTTGTTCTTTTTATGATTGGTGTAGTAGTTTCGTAGTTATAGTACTTTAAGTCGATGTCGCCGAAAATCCTGCAAAAGAGACAGATGCATCCATGAAAATACCCATTTACTCCAAGGGTTAAGGACAATAAACTTGATTTTATTTGATTTGAAATTAACAGCGAACTTGTTAAAGATGTTAAATGTAAGCAGAGATTAGCTATTTATTAGACCAAATTTAACTCGTACACAAATTTGTAGGTTCTGAGTAATTTGTTTTTAAAACTTTTAATCACAAAAAGTGATATAATTTGAAAACAATAAACTTTTGTATTTAATTAGGTAAATTTAGCCAAATACATAAAAAAACGCCCTCATATAAAATATTCATAAAATTTATCCAAATAATTACAAATGAAATGGATCCGTCATGAGTTGTGACGTCACAAACACACACCCGCCCCATTAGAGCTTCAACTTTGAGAGCACATTTCTTAGGAACTAAGAGATTTATAAATAACATAAAAATTTAGAAATGTATGTTTAGTGCTACTCTTCAAAATAGAGAAACACAAAATGCATGAATCCACTATTATAAAGAATGAATGCTAAGGTGGGAGAATTACCTGTTGATACCTGCGGCTCTAATACTGGAGGCGGTGTTGCTGGGGGCGGCGGTGGCTTTTCCTTAGCTAGAAAAGAATAAATTCTCATCTCAGTGGATTCATTGAATCATTAAGGATCTTATAACAAGAATTTTTCTTTTTAATTCCCTCTTGTTACCTTGTAATTCATTTGTTAGTCATGTATATTATATATTTATGAATAATAAAGCTGAAGAGTTTGTTTTTTTGTTTAAACGCGCTAATCTCTAGAACTGCGAGCCGGATGAAAAAATCATTTCGCATTTGATAGCTCAATTCTTAGGAGGGTTATAGTCTATTTACAATCACGCTATGGTCCTTAGGAGCCGAGCGAAGAGAACGCTAAGCACAAACGAAGTAATAGCGTAGACGGTCGCAGTGAGTCGGGGAGCGACGCGACGCAAGGGCGGACGTTCCACGAGAACCGAGCATTACCGAGAAGAGCCAAACTGTGCAATGTGTATACCTTATCTGCATCAGGTTGCGGCGAAAACCAGTATATACTAATGGCACACGAAAATATACTAAAATTATTGTCTATGCAGAAGTACTCAAAATTATTTACAAATATTTTGATTTCATTTAAATTTAAGAGCGGGTGAAACCACCGGCGCTACAGCTAGTATATTTATATAAAATATATGAGGGCCGGCCGAAAGAGCTACGCGCGGATCTGTCAAACGACGCATAATGCCTATAGGCATTGTTGGCGTCCGACCGGTTAAGGGCTAATGGATCGAGCAGTTGTCAAAAGTAATATATCGGCATAATAAAGAAAGACTTACATTTCGCCCTTTTCTTCCCCTCAGGAGCTGGAATTAGTGTCGACATTTTTGAAGGAAGTGTAGGTTGGAACATTGCGGATGAGAGATTAGATAGAAGATCGGTATGTATGTAAGAAATTTAATGGGTATATTTCAAAAACAATAAAATAATATAAAATAAATTATAACATTGACAAACTTACATTTTGCCCTATTCTTTCCCTTAGGTGCTGGAATTGGAGTCGACAGTTTCGAAGTCGGTGTGGGTTGGAACGATCCGGATGAGAGGTTGGATAGAAGATTTTAGAGGTATGTAAGAAATTTAATTCGAATATTTTAAAAATATTACAAGAAAATGAAATAAATTATATTACTGAAAAACTTACATTTTGTCACTTTCTTCCCCTTAGGTGCTAGAGAATTGGAGTCGACAGTTTCAAAGGTGGTGTAGGACGGAACAATCCGGATGATAGGTTGAATAGGAGATTGGTATGTATGTAAGAAAGTTAATGGGTATATTTCAAAAATATTAAAATAAAATAAAATAACTGATATTATTAAAATACTTACATTTTGCGCCTTTTCTCCCTTTGGGTGCTGGAGGCGGTGTGGGTGGTTTCGGAGGTGGCGGAACAATCCCTAGAATGGAGATAGAAATTATTTCCAATCTTGCAAACAAACAAATGGTCATCAAGGAGGACTTTATCATGCAGTTCAGGGGTGACACATCAATATGCATGGAAAGTAACATGTTATTCTCGAAAAAAATTCTATTATTTTTCTGGGGAGTATCCGTTTTATAATTCTAGATAAGTAGTAAATTATGAATTTTCACTTTCCCGGCCCATGAATCCAGCTTGCGCTAAAAACAATCCAGATGATGATGGAAATATATATTTTGAGACCCCTGAGATGATTAAGACCATTTCCATATTGAAGTTTGTCTGACTGTGTGTGTGTATGTATTACTCAACGATAGCGCCCAAGCGCTTCATTCGATTGAGCTGAAATTTGATATGCAGGCATCTCTGTTATCTAGGAAGACCTGCGAAGTCAGCAACATAATACATCATTAAAAGTCCAGCAGCTGGCTTACGCCGAATGCCAAGCGCATTATCCACAAAGGTTGTGTGTCACAGTCATATAGCTGTTTCCTGTAGTCCTCTGCCTTTTTGTGGATAATGCGGGGCATGCACAGATGACATACTTGGTTGGCTCTTCATCACAAAAGTTGCCGCATCACTAAGTCTAGAATGTAAAGGTGCCTTTTGAGCCTGTAATGACCTGTCAGCATGTACATGTTTGCTCTAGAGAACTTCAACGCAATGCGCCCTATGGAGTAACTTTTGCTGTGTCGTTATTTATTTTTGTCCCTCTGCTAGTGGCAGTATAGGCTCAACCCTCTTCAGTCTGTCTTCTTAGTATTTTCCCTGGATTCAATCCATAAATGCATGAATTCCATATTATAAGACAATTAAACGCTGGATTAAGGGATTGTTGCCGAAGGGAAAAGCTACTTCAGTGAAAAGGTTCACAATATTTTTATGTATCGAATGACGTTAATGCAGTCAAAATTGATAAAGCGGTTGTCGAGATACATCCGGATTACTGATAGCAGAAACTCACGATTAGGGACATTTTCAAGAATGCCATTTCGTAATCTTCGTAAAATAATAATACATATGAATATCAAAAAGAATAGGTATATTTGGTAAATTGGTAGAATAATAATATATTCGGTAAAGATAATTCGGACCTATTCTACATTGTTGATATTTTAACGTCACCCAACTATATTCACCACGCCGATTCCGAAACTGCAGTAATCTGTATTCGGCCTTGATAAATAAGAGAGATATAGGCATTTAAAGAAGCGTCAAAAAGCTAAATTTCGATACCTAGGTCGTTAGTTTTTTCTTTAAAACAATTTATAAACACCTATATGGCGGTAGGTTAGTTTAGTTTTTTTTACAAAACCTAATTTTTTAAAAAGTTTTCCACACATGGTAGGTAGGTATGTTAATTTGAAAATTCTATATCTCGAAATATTGCATATCCGATGCTATTTCCTATCAGATTTAGCATTAAAATGATTAAATCTAGGGGTTCTTTTTTGATAAATCTTCTTCATTTGAAAACTTTCTTCATTTGAAGAAGGTGCCGATACTACATACATTCTATATATTCTTGTAATTAATCTAATAAAAATATATTTATTCTTAATCCAAAATTAAAGTATTTTTTTGAAGAACGCCATTTTGTAATTATCTCAATGAAAGTTACATCAAATTATAGATGATAAATTGTAAATGAATGCCCAATAGGCTTGACATTGTGATTTCAATATCGTAATGCCTCCAGATATTGTCTTCGGTCTCCAGCCATGATCAGTGGTCTCCAGCTATCTGATATTCAATACGACGGAAGGATTACACATTACGCCATCTGTTGGTAAAACAACTATAAATAAACACTTACTCCATTCGGTGACTTCTTTCTCCACGAGTATAATTTTGTCCACAAAAGTCCTATGCACCATAACCACTCTATGGTCGAAATTCATATCCGACAACTCCATCGGTTGGTCCAAAAAATTGAGCAGTTTTTCTTTCGTATCTCCGTCGTCGCGCTCGAGCATATTTTGAAAAACTTCCGTATCGGCGCAGCCAAAATACGTTAATAAACGCCTCTGCAGCCATTTTAGGCGAAAATCTGGCAAATTTGCCATTTTAAAAAGCGGGGATGAAAACAAGAAAAGTTCGTTACAACCGGAACTTGACAACACATAGAAACAAAAATATTTACGATGTTGTCATGGTTACCGAGTTACCATAAGAAAAAAATGTAAGAGGGCAAGTCGTGGGGGGCGCCAGTTTTGCATGCGGCAAACTTGCACAAATGTCACTTTTGACAGCTCCAAATTTGTTGAGGGCAGATTTGCAGGAGGCAACCTTGCAGGCGGCAACCTTCAGTACAATTTTTAAGTTTTTCTGTTAGGTTAGGTTAGGTTTTTCTTTCCCTAAAATCGAAGTGACATTAATTACCGGCATCCTTGTAGTGGATGACTTTTATACATCAAACTAAACATTAAAAAAAAGTTTTTCTGTTAGGTTAGGTTAGGTTCTCGAAACGTCAGTTTGACATTTGCAAAACTGCCTTCTGCAAAACTGCCGCCTGCAAGAATGCCGTCTGCAAGATTGCCGTCTGCAAATTTGCCTTCTGCAAGTTTGATGGGACCCCAAGTCGTGACTCATGACAGCGGGCTCTAGGACCAATAAATAGTTATTGGCCAGTGACAGCTAAATTTATTTACAATCATACTGAAGCTAGCAGCCATTCGAGGTATTGAAATGCTAGTAGCTGATTGAACAGCACCAGCTGTTAGTGTCAAGAACAACCAATCACAACTCAAAACGATGACGAGTGACTTATTGCTTGCTGTATTCAGTTTGTTTTGATACTACAGTGGATCGGCATGTGTTTTCTTGTGTGAATTCGTAGTAATTGTGAAATAATCGTTTTAATTGCAATTTAAACATGTCGGATGAGTTTAAGCTGAAGCAAATCAACTTATCGGCGTATAAACACGTCGATGCGACAAGACGGGAAGTGCTAACCGTGATTCAGACTTACAAAGGTTTGACGTTCAAGTTTGAGCCTTTCGTTTTCAATAATGGCAGCTCGAGGGATCTCCTCAACTTGAACGGAACCATCCCCGTCAATTACAAAGGCACATACTATCATATTCCGGTGTGTTTATGGCTCATGGATACTCATCCGTTGAATTCGCCGCTGTGCTTCGTGAAGCCGACGGCCGAAATGGCGATAAAAGTATCTAAGTATGTGGACCATAGCGGAAAGATCTATTTGCCTTATCTGCATCATTGGGATGCAAAGTCGTCTAATTTGCTGAGTCTTATTCAGGTTATGAGCGTTACTTTCGGAGAAGCGCCCCCCGTTTACACGAAGATCGAGACAAATAAGCCGCCGTACCCGACTAATTCGTACATGCCGCAACCGAGCCCGGGAGGGTACCCCGGCTACCCGGGCGGGTCCGGGTACCCGGGCGTCGCGTCCCCGCCTTATCCGGTTTACAACGCGGCATATCCAAATATGCCATATCCGAATAACGCATACAACCCGCCGTATCCGACGCCGGTTTCCGGATATCCGGGCCCCGCGCCCGCGGCGGATAACGCCGGGACGATCACCGAAGAGCACATCAAAGCGTCGCTGCTGTCCGCCGTCGAGGACAAGATGAGGAGACGTCTCCGCGAGCAATTCTCTCAAAATCAGGCCGAGTTGGAGACTCTGCGCCGCACGCAGCAGGAGCTGAGCGACGGAAAGACGCGCATAGAGGACATACTCCGCTCCATAGACAAAGAACAGAAGGATTTAGAGAGAAACATAGAAATTCTGCAGGATAAGGAGTTGGAACTCGACAAGGGCATAGCGAAGCTATCGGAGCAGGATGGCATCGACATAGACGAAGCGGTGACGACGACGGCCCCGCTGTTCGCGCAGCTGGTCAACGCCTTTGCGGAGGAGGCCACCTCCGAGGACGCCATCTACTTCATGGGCGAGGCGCTGCGGAGAGGCATCATCGACCTCGACGCTTTTCTCAAACAAGTGCGCGAATTGTCACGCAAGCAGTTCACTCTGCGCACACTCATGCAGAAGTGTCGCCAGAAAGCCGGCCTCGCTTGCTAAAATGTTATCGAGTTGAATTTGAAAAACTGGAATTTTATAATAATTGTTGCTACGACATAATAATAATGTATATTACTATCCTCGACAGCCGTTATATTTGTGCTGTGGTATTTTTTATTATTAGTTACCTAAATAAATAAATATTAATTTAAGATAAGGCACTGCATTTTTATTTGAAAATTGAATTGTTGTCAGCTTTGCTCAATTCTACAACATGGGTGGGGGGGGGGGGGGGTTGTCAGAGAGGCTCAGTTTCTAGCGTTGTAAACATTAGGGGAATCTTCAATTTAATTTATCTTTCGCCGATTCAGTGTCAATGTGACCATCCTATAAAAGTTTGACTTCGGTATTCATCAATTGTTATTCCGAAATAAAAAACAAAATTTCAAAAAGACAATATTTTGCATCTTTGATGTGACTAAAACTTCTAGGGTAGTTTAATTATTTAACCCTTAGAAAACCAGCCACGGAAATGAAACTCATAATGGAATGTTTTCAACCCCATGTTTAAATTTGTTTGTGTTTTCCAAAAAAAAATATCAAAAGTTACTTATTTTAAAACTTATCCTGTAGATAATGAAGTGGATACTAGCATAGAGAATATAGTTAAATTATATCAACCATGGTGCATAACCATACCCAAATAAGTAAAATTCTCCATGATTTAAAATTTTCTTGCGATATTTAAGATGGCATTACACTAAATTAATTGATGAATTTCGAAAAAAATAAGCAAGCTTCTAAAACTGGTGACATCAATTCATCCGTTTTCTCCGACAGCTGTACATGGCCGGTCGTTTTTCACATGTATTATGTTTTTCTCACGTATCTCGAAATTGAAAATGGTGGCCTTATTTATTGTTATTGTTATTATGTTTTACACAAACATAATAATATTACTTTTCTGATATGTCTGAATTTAATGCTGAGTTTATTTACAATATTTTTTTCAAGTCTATTTTTAAATACGTTGACACTACTAGCTTCAACCACTTCAGCAGGTAAACTGATCCACAGACCGATTGGTTAGGAAGTGATTCCTGGGATTAGTGTGGAATCGTGTTATCAGTTTGGTCATATCTGCATGCATGTCGTCATAATGCATGTGGTTCCGTTTAAAATTGAAGGCAACTCAGGGCAATTATAGCATCCATACTACCGGAATAATGCCTGGTTTCTGCTCCCCGCCTTAACCCCCCCTTCCCCCCGCTCCACCTTTCAAATAGTCTGTTACTCTCCATTCCTTCAGCTACCTCCATTCAAAAACATATTTCATTGGACCTTATCTATCCTATTCTTAACATTCGACGGCCACTATGTATACTCCACTGTGTCCTAAAAAGCAATTATTCAGGAGGAGAGTTTAAATTTAAAATGTGCACAAATTGTAATATAACTTACCTTTAGTTACTAAACTCGGTATGGTTAGTTATATTACAACATTAATGACTTAATTGTCTTATTATTTTCAAAGATATTTTACTAAATAAGGCAAACTTACAGTTGTCAGGATTACGTCATTCTATAGTGGTACACGCATCTTTAAAATATCTTCTTCTTTGCCTTGAATTTTCCCTTGGGTTATTATTTGCAAGAGTTCATATTTGGGGTTGCCCATTATGTGGCCGAAGTATTCAAGCTTGCATCTCTTTATGGTTTTGAGTACCTCGGTACCTTTTTCATTTAGTCTTTGAAGGACTGTTGTATTTCGAACCATCTGGACCCACGATATTTTGAGCATTCTCCGATACACTTACATCTCAAACGCTTCAAGGCACTTGGCCATACTTTCTGTCAGTGTCCAGGCCTCAGCTCCATATAGGAGGCCGGATAATATGTAGCAATTTGCTATAAGCATGCGTATATTGAGGCTCAAATTACGGTCACAGAAGACTTGTGACCGTAATTTGTAACCTGTGACCGTAACCTGTGACCAGGTCGAAAATTATCGCCGGTGTGCCCCAAGGTGGAATTTTATCACCTCTCCTTTTCTGCTTGTTTACTATCTCCATCTCTAAAAAATTGTCATGTAAATACCACCTATATGCCGACGACCTTCAACTCTATGCTAGTTTCGCTCCCATGGACGCGGCTAATGCTATAACCGCATTAAACTCCGATTTAACTTGATATCGGTATGGTCTCGTAACCATGGCCTGCTTCTTAATCTGTCAAAAACCCAAGCAATCGTCATCGGAAGTCACTCACTCATTGCCAAGTATAAAAATAATCTCCCTACTATCAATATGGACAACGTCGTTGTTCCTTACAGCAGTTCTGTGAAAGACCTTGGCCTGCTCATTGATGAAAACTTATCTTGGTATCCTCAAGTAAGTGAGGTCAGTCGTAGAGTCTTTGCAAGTCTCCATTTAAACGGGTTCAGAATCTCTTACCTCTTTGTATTAAACGCCAAATAGCACAATCTTTTCTTTTACAGCTAATTAACTGCGCTGATGTCGCCTACCTAGATGCGAATGAAGAACTACTCGATAAGTTAGAAAGGATTTAAAAACGAGTGTATTCGCTTTGTTTATTCCCTAAAGAAGTTTGATCACATATCAAACTTTCGCAGGCAAATAGAGTGGCTACCCATTAGACGATGTCGGGAATTCACATACTCGCCCTATTCTTCCGCGTACTACAGTCAAACTGTCCTATTTATTTGTATAATCTCTTCTCTCCGCTTTCATCCCATGGCCTTCCATTGCGCTCTTAGAAAAATCTATTACTGGCTATACCTCAGCATTCATCAACTTTCATGTCTAGGTCTTTCGCAGTGCAAGCGGCCCGACTCTGGAATTCCGTGCCTTTACCGATAAGACAACTTGAAAACCTGAGCGGGTTTAAAAATTCTTTAAAGAGACATTTACTCAACTTATGAATACCCCCCTCCCTTCCCGTCTCCTTTGCTTGTCCTTATATTCCACTCCTCCCTTCAATATCGAGTTGGCATACGTTACTAATCACTGACTTATTTTTTATACTATGATGACTTTTATGTAAGTGTATTCATTTATGACTTGTAAATCAATTTGCCCACATAAACCTTCAGTCACAATAACCCTGACGGTATGGTCGTTAGATATTGCCACTTGGCAATAGGCCCACCACATTGTATTCTTTTGTGTGTGCAAACTTTCTCCATTTTTCGACAAGCGCTACGGGCCTGCTCAATTCAGGATTTAATTTCCAGACTGTGGTCTCCTTTGTCGTTGACTATGACACCCAGGTATTCGTATCGGCTCACTCTTTCAAGGTCTGTACCATCGATATTGATGGAAGAGTTTGCCTGCGGTGTTCGGCTTACTTCCATGTATTTTGTCTTTTTGGCGTGATGTTAATGCCACATGAGGCACTCAACATAGTGACAATGTCCAGGAGTTTCTGCAAGCTGGTGTCATCAGCGATGGTGTCATCAGCGTATCTGGTATTGTTAATGGCATGACCATTAACTGTAATTCCTTCCCAGACATCCTGTAGAGCTCTTATTTTTTTATTAATCAATTTAAATTTTTGGGGATAGAGAAAGAGGCAGAGAAAGAGAGAGAGAGGCACAGCATAATCGGCATCAACCCTCTCAAAGTAAAAGGATTTGTTTTGCATAACAATGCATAATCATAATCATAAAGTTTTTTATTCAAAATAATACGAAATCGTAACTTTTTGACTTCAATAACGCATACAAACATACATAAATGATATAAAAATTAAGATATTGTGACATTATAACAAATTATTTTGACATATGACATGATATTAATCATCGAGGTAACCATCTGATAATCATTTATTTTATAGTAGCCCTTTGAGTACAGCTTCTTCTTAATAAATGACTTAAATTGTATCACAGACAGATTTTTCATGTTTACTGGGACTTTATTGTAGAAGCATATACATTGCCCTTTGAATGATTTTGTGGTTTTGGAGAGTCGACTTTTATGGTCAGCAAGTTTATTTTTATTTCTAGTATTGACACCATGCCTATCAGAGTTTTTTAAAAACAGTTCTTTGTTTTTATGCACATACATTAAGTTTTCATACATGTAATGAGATGCAAGTGTCAAAATATTGATTTCTTTAAATTTTCCGCGTAGGTAACGACTGTCTAGCATCCAATTTATAAATAGCGCGGATGGCTCGTTTCTGTAGTATAAATATTTTATCAGCGTCAGCAGCATGACCCCACAGCAAGATGCCATACGACATCAAGCTGTGAAAATAGCTGAAGTAAACCAGCCTCGCGGTGTCTATATCTGTTAAATTACGTTTTTTTTTACAGCATATGCCGCAGAACTTAGCCTGTCGGCCAATTCTTTATGTGTGGGCCCCATTGTAGCTTTTTATCTAAAGTCATACCAAGGAATACAGTGGAATCGACCAGTTCTAGGCGGTCATTTTTTATGATAATATTTGGCCCTATCTGCTTTACATTTGGAAGTGAGAATTTTATACATTTTGTTTTCTTTTCATTTAGTAGCAGATTGTTTGCTGTGAACCATTCCACAACATTCGAGATAGAATCGTTCACATCGTCATAATTATGTTGTTGCTTACCTACTTTGAATAGCAAAGAGGTATCATCTGCGAATAAAACTATCTCACAATTTGGTTTTACTGTGTAAGGTAAATCATTTATATAAATAAGAAAAAGGAACGGTCCAAGTATTGAACCTTGAGGTACTCCCATGTATACTAACGAGCCGGATGATCTGTCTCCGCCAACATCAACCTTCTGAACCCTATCATTTAAATAGTTTTTAAGAAGGACTAATGAACTACCTGTAATGCCGTAGTGTTCAAGTTTCCTAACCAATGTTTCGTGCTGTACGCAGTCAAAGGCCTTGGAAAGGTCACAAAATATGCCGACTACATCTCGTGACTCCTCCCAGGCATTAAAAATTTCATGAATAAGCTCAACACCTGCATCGGTTGTTGAACGACCCCGTGTGAAACCAAATTGTTTCTTATGCATTAATTTATAAGTGTGGAAATGAATGAGTACCTAGCTGGTTTAACATAATTTTTTTAAACAGCTTACTAAGAGTCGGCAGTATCGATACAAGTCTGAAGTTAGTAGGGTCGGTTTTACTATCGCTTTCAAATAATGGTACTATTTTACTGTGTTTCATAAGATTAGGAAATACGCCAGTCTCAATGCATCTGTTATAAAGAGCTGATAAATGGGGGGCCATTGAATATATTACAGAACTAATAATTTTAACAGAGAGTCCATCCAGGTCGAGTGACTTTTTCAAATGTAAATTTTTGAATGTTTTAATAATTTCTATGGGATAGATCGACTTAAAACTAAAGTCTACATCACATCTATGAACGCTCTGTATGAGCAAAGATTCAGCCACTATAGAAGATGAGTTGAGCGTCTTGGTAGTTGAAACTGGAATATCTGCAAAAAACGATTCAAATGCATAAGCCACTTGTCTATAGCTGGTAATGAGCTTATCTTTAATTAACAATTGAAATTGAAGGTCACGAGATTTGGATTTTCCAGGTTCTTTGTTGATAATTTGCCAAGTCGTTTTTACGACATCTGTACTGTTTATAATTTTATTATTAATATACTTTGATTTTGCAATAGCATAATCTCTTTTTAAAAAAAATTAGACGTTTTTGACATATTTGGCAAATTTGTTACTTTTATTAGACGATTGCTCTGCATATAAATCAAAAAGTTTATTCCTATTTCTATATATTTCAGGCGTCGCCCAATCACTGAATATAATAGTATTTGCAATTTTTTTGATCTTAGTCTTAAATATTCTACTGCATTCTGATTGTATTATATCAAACAAAGAGTTATAAGATCGGTTTGGGTCTTCATCATAGTCAACTTCTACTAATCGCGAACATACATTATCTCTAAACTGTGTAAGCCGAGTATCATTGACGGGAGTACATTTAATTTCTTTTTGTATCATATTTTTGTTCCTAATGTCTTTCAATATATGTAACTAATTGGCCTAAGTGGTCAGAATCTATCTTACTCAGTGTCGATTTATGAACTGGTTCAATATTTGTGAAAATATTGTCAATACAAGTTGAGGATTCTGCGGTAATTCTCGTGGGTTCTAAGAAAAGATTCACAAGATTATAGCATAGAAAAAAAGATTTAAGCCTACTACTAGTTGTAGTATTTTCTAATAAATTGATATTAAAATCACCACAAACCATAACATCTTTATTTTTATTATTGGTAATTTTATATAGTGCTTCATCCATGACCTGCTCAAAACGGTCAAATGATGAGTTTGGGGGTCTGTATACGCTTAACACAATAAGCCGCTCCAGCTCCACACAAGCTATTTCAATGGTCTACAGATAGGCCCACAACATCAGCGCGGTCCTTGAATTTTAAAGAATTACGAACAATAATTAATGAACCGCCAGGTATTGCATGCCCCCTGCAAAACGAACTTGCCACTTTGTGATTTTTGAAACCAAACATAAGCTGATGATATTGAAGCCAATGTTCTGTTAAACATATTACATCAATTTTGTCACAGTCTTGGAAAAGCTGTGACAAAAATTCCAAATTCCAAGCTGTGACAAAAATTCCAAATCTTTACTACTCATTCCTTGAATATTTTGATGTACCAAGCTAATACAATTTTTATAAGATAAATTACTACTGTCGTTTGTTTGGTAACAAGGTGTTATACAATTTTTGATATTTTCACATAATTTACTTATTTTATTTGCATCACAACATAATTTGTTAATATTATTGCCATATGTCAAATGGTGGCCAGAGTATAGCTCTATTGTCTTATAATTTAGTTTAAATTAAATGTCAACGTATTAATGGAATTAAAAATAGAATAACATAGCAATTCTGCTAAGTCTCTGGTGTAAAATGATTGTAAATAATACATATTTTTTTTCGTCAGAATAAAGTTTTTGCTAATGAAAACATTAGTATCAAACATTACTAATTTATGTTCATGACATGTTAGTGTGTGCAACGTAGAATTTAAATTATATCTAATATTGTTTTCGCCATCACTATGGCTTTGACTGAAAGGAAAAGTAAACAAAATTACTTTTTCAATATTAGGTAATGTGTCTAAACGTGAAAAATAATTATTCAGTAACTTTTTGTCTACTTTTCCTCTCCTTCCGACAAATATAATTAAAATAGTTTTGTTCACGAATTTTGTGTTTAGAATTTTATTTAAAATGACCGAGAAGGTCGCGCCAGGCATACAATTATTTGTGAAGACATGGTTACTAAAGTGACCAACTTGAACACCCATATTTTGGCCAATTTCGTCACTATACATTATTATATTCAGTTTACAATTACTGATAGTAGTAGTAGTAGCAGTAGTAGGGATACACTGTTGATCCGGTTTCAACGCAATCTGCCCTGCCCCCCAAATAGGAGACGATGAATGAGTCACTGGAGTATGCTCACAGCCATGCTGTAGCTGGACATTGTTCAGTGATTCAGTATTATTTTTGCAAGGCTCCAATAACTCATCTATGGCTGCCGTCTGGTCATATATCTCTTTTTGAGCGAGTGTGTAGCTGTTAGTTATGTCTAATAGGGATTGATGTAAGTGAGCAATTTGGGACCGGAGCTGCAGTATGTCACACTCATAAGTTTTCCTTACGTTCTCTAACTGACTAGTACGATATAATAGATCGTTTTGTAAGTGAATTCTCCTCTTTCTTACACTCTATTTTCTTTATAAATTTTATTTTTCCTAAAAATTTTCTCAGTCTTTCTTATAAATCTATTTATTTTAACATATTTTTTTAATTTCTTTTTGCTACAACTTAAAAGAGTAATACTTAATATATTTATTAATGTGCAAAAGACTTATGATAATAAACATATTATCACCAGTCTTTTGCACATTTGGTTACCAACACGAAAATTAAACAAGAGGAAAATAAAACATATTTATTGTAAAATTTTGTACACAAGAGATTACTTTGTTAAATACTTTGGCAATGGTAGAGAAAATGGAAATATGACTTCAGCCTCATCAGGATATATTTTTGTTTGAAAATCTTCGGCGTGTTCAATCCAACAGTTATTTAATTCGGGATCTAGTGTGCCATCCCAAAACTGCAAAAAAAAGTATTGTTTTTATGTAGAATCGGATGTAGCCTGTTTAGAATCGGTCGATGTCACTGCCATATTTAGTCGAATTTTCAGATATTCAATCAGACAGGCATATTGACTTATAAATATATAGACCTGGGATCGGCCATCGACTAAAACTTTTCTAATTTTCAAAGTCATTGATTTTTTAGTAATCACGGAAAACTAAAGAACGAAAAAATTACCTTAACACCAATTCAATATAAGAAATAAGTCTATGCATTCATTATTTCATAACATTTACAAACTTAGTAAATCATTATAACAACAATATTATTATACTATTATCCTTACCCCATTCAATTGACATAACTATTATCATATATTATATTAATGAACATAGTTTACATAAAAGTTATGAGAACCTGGCAGTACTGCTATCGACATCAGAGATGCAATTTGGCAACATACCTAACTGATATCACTGATAGCTTCATAGAGATTCTAAATGCAGCCAGCCACTAAATCTTAAATAAAACACGCCAAAAAGAAAAAAATGAGACCATGGATAACAAATGAGTTAATCTATTGTATTAGAAAGAGGGTTAAACTGCATGCGAAAGCCAGATAAAAATAACATGATTTGGAAATAGTAAACTATTATTAAAAATGTCAAAACATCTGCTACAAACTCATAACGAAGATGAAAGAATCATATTATTGTAAAAAAATTGAAGATGCTCAAAGCGACAGGAAACAGATAAGGAATATCATTTAAAAGGTAAGTTGCAACAAAATAAGGGAGGTAACGACATAACCAAAGTAAATAAGAAATTAAATGCTGCAGCAGAACAGGCTACATTTCATAATTTTTTTGCTAATGTTGCAAAAGCTCTAATGGGCTAAGCTAAGCTCACTGGGAAATCCAACAGATAAAACACTGCTTTTACTGAATGCATTGCCCGGAGCTTGCCCAAGGGAATAATTTCATTCAATTCACCTCTTCGATGAAGCTCCTGGATGAGAGTTGAATCTTGCAGTCCAAGCTGTATGTAATCATTGAGCTTCCAAAAATATTAAAGAATGCAATATATAAATCTCACCTTTTGCTGGTGCAAAATTATCAGTTTTACAATTTTTTGCTGATACTTTGTAGCATAGTCGAGGCCTTTTTTAAGAAATTCCTCTGATTCAGCAATGTTTCCCTTTACGCGCTTGAAATACGCTTGCATTAGATAATATCTGAAATTAGCAAAATAAATATAAAAATAAAGGAATGTTATTTTTATTCATATGTTATTTTTATTCACTTTGAAAAGAATTCTTTTCCAACATCATGGAGTTGCGCAAGAAGCTTAAACTTCGATTTTATTACTTTTTCAAGCGTTTCGATACAAGTGAGGCTTCGCTCATCAATCTGTAATAATTGCGTATGTATGAATTTCATTAAAATATAAAGCATAGTTTTTTTATTTTCCAATATAATAATAATTTTATATAATAGTAATATTACATGCATTGTCAGGCATATTATAAGACCTTCGATCAGTTTCAGCATCGTGTTAAAATTCACAATTGAGTAATAAGAGAAAACGTTCGTCACAATGTGGACTTGCGAGTATTCCACGGATAGAGAGTTCCACATATCGGCCGATTCTAAATTTCGGATTCGAACACACCTGAAAAAGACGTGAAGCATTTCTAGTTAAAAAGTTAAACATTTCTGGTTTTAAAGGGATGCCAAAGGAGGTCTTCTTTGAAGGAACATCACCTCTACCCGCCAAAAAAGACGTCCTTTGGCCAGAGACATTTCAGCTATCTGCGCAAGATATCTAATAAAGCGATCTTGATAAAAATGAAGAAGCAAGCCATCAGGAAACGGTTAATAAATGTGAGTTGGAAGGGGAGTGGAAAAGTCGGTATATTACATTCAAACTTAACTTTAAGTACCATGAAGCCATGTACCCTTTCCTTTGACTTTTGACCTTTTGCTGCCTATCTCATTATTATATTATTAATTATATACTTATATATTTTTATATTTATATATCAACCCTAGAAAGTCATTGTATTGCGGAGTGACATTTTTCAAAGGAGAATGTCCATTCTAGTATGAACAAATGTACTTTTTTCAAAATTTTTGTATCTTCATCAAATGGCGTTTTATCTATTCAGTGACATCATCAGAGTCTTTTTAGAAAATGACATCGAAAACGGTTTCCGCATTTCAGAAATTTTAACATAATAAAATATTTTGAAGCTAGGTTCAGCCACATATTGAAAAAAAACCGATAACAGATGCAACCTATATTATTTAAAGTTATATTTTAAGATGAGTTTAGTAGGTATAGGTAGATAGAGTAACTAAAAAACTATTTATTTAATTTATTTATTTTATTCTCCCTCCATTATTTCTCTCCTCCACTTGCGACCTGGCCGCGGCGACCAGGCCGCGGCGGCCAACGAGAAACTACGAAATGTGTGAAAACGCCATCGGCCGCGCGTCTTAAGTGCGCACGGTCGACGGCATTTCCATACATTTATCCTTATCAGTATCTCGTTGGCCGTCGCCGCCAGGCCGCAAGTGCACGCCGGAGCTTATAGAAGATTATCGATTGACTGTTAATCATATTGTTAAGGCTTGTGGGTAGGTATCATCTGAACGGGTGCACAAGATTTTACATCAAGATTTATATATGAGAAAATTATCCGCACGCTGGGTGGACGTTTGTTAACGATTGACCAAAAGCGCATATAGACGGACACGTCGCACGAGTTTGAATTGCTTCCGCAAGAATAGGGTTATTCGTTAGATCTAGCTCCCAGGGACTTTTTTCTGTTTCCTGATTTGAAAAAATGCCTCGGGGGAAGAATATATAAGTCAATAAACGCTGTAAACCAGTATTTTTCAGTTTGGAAAATCATTTTTTTTTGACGGCTTAACCCAGTTGTTACTAAAACTTTTTTATCTCGTGCCAAAGTAGTTTTTTTAGCATTATTACCTTGATGGATAAATACCAAATAAAATTGAGTTTTCAAGAAAACTCGGAAAATGCGGATCGTTTTAATGATCAGTAGTAATAGGCAGGTAGGTTAACTCTCATATAACTACTACTTTATCGATTGTATCCTATTTAAAATTAAAGAAACACAGTTATTACTATAAAAAAGGCTTTATTATCTATCTATCTATATAATCTTTATCTATCTAGGTCATAAATTTATAAAGAACGTGCGTTATAGTAAATTTCAATCACAAGCTTATTTGTAAACACTTACCGTTTTGAAGACATAGTGAAAGCTAATTATACGCTAAAATACGAATTAAAATAGAAAAGAACTCCAAAATTATAAATTAAAAAAAATAAAATAAAAAATTATAATTATCTATGCACCGAAAAACTTTCAAACGATCACTGCGGCGATTGGTAAACAATAAGCAAAAGTTATCTGCTCGTTAATATTTTTAAATTGAGGGTATTCCCCATACTTTTTGTTGATCTTTATAACAATCGGTCGTTGTAAATGGGTTAAAAGGATGAGAAAAACTTTGGACCAAATCTATTGAGTTGAAGGGAGTTGCAGAAATAACTTTTGATTTGCTTCTTAATATGTGTTTTATAAATAATAATCATAGAAAAGAGCACAGTTAAAAGGCAGCCTACCACAACCACATGCAAGTGAAATATTTCCAGGTGGCCGCGGGGCAATTGTTTCGGCGAATGTCCTCCCCTTTTGTATAGTAAAAATGTTCACACATTTTGTATGTCTCCACGCAGTATCCGGTGTCGAGTATTATGTCCATGCATTTAGCGAAATACCACGTTTCAGCTGTAGTAAAGTTAAAATAACGTTATTAACATTATGTGGATAGTTATAATTAAAATGGCAATGCTGGCTGCATAGATCTCTAAATTTTGGTTATTAATATATTCAATCGATTATGATGATGATAAGCAGAGGGGAGGGGGGGGAAGGGTGGCCAGTCGACCGACCATATACCCTTAGTCCTTTGTTAAGGACCATTGTAGCCTACCACCATAATGGTCAGTACTCCCAACATCCAGATCTTGCAATGAGGCTGTTGATCTATCGTGCAGTTAGGCCACTATGACCTGCCTCGTTTTTTGAGTCGGCCCAAATCACGGTTCAGCACCTATCCGGTAGGCTCCACGTAGAAGATCGTGGTAAGGACTCTTGTTCCCCCTGCAACTGAGTATGCCGGTGGGTCAGTATCCCCTGGGTGATGTTCTTCGGGCGCAGCTGGGCGGTTTGCGTATCGCTTGGCGTCAGCCAATCGACTGTGCACTCCGGCTAATAACGGGGGGGGGGAGGTCTGGAATCTGGATCTACTTGAGAGACCAGTTGCAGAGCCCACAATGGTTAGAAGCTGCAAACATATCAACCATAGCTCCGTCAAATGTGCCTATTACTTTTTCGCTCCTGATAGCCAACACTTAGCACGCTCACAACAGCTGATGCCTTTTCCACTCCATAGCCCCTGCACGTGGAGTCTTCCACTATCCCAAGAGTGTGAAGGTGTTTTTTGAGCTGGTAGTGCCCTGTTAATAGCCTACATAAGGGTTATGCTGTTATCCTGTGCGATATTTTCAAGGTCCTTTGCCATTCATCTATTAGTTTGAATGCCTTGGTATTTGTACTGCCCCATATAATTAATTGACATACAGTGGAACCTCTCATAACGAGCACCTCTAACAACAAGAAATTCGCAGTAATTTCTCATAACGAGTAGTTACACCTCTCATAACGATGCTCGTTATGAGAGGTTCACTGTATTAGAAAGTTCAATAAACGAATATTACAACATTCCTTTTAGCTATTGTACTGATTATTATTACTATTATTATACTTTTATGACAATGATTAATATTATTTTTATACATAATATTATTTTTATGACAATGATTAATATTATTTATACAATATTTCTGATATTCTAGAAACTCAGCCCTCACACAAAAGCTCACACTCCACACCCACACACTCAACACACCCATGGCTAACTTGCTAAGGGTTAAGTAGAGTTGTTGACATAATTTCTGTAATTTTATTGAAATCCGTAACCGGTTTAATTTTTTATTAAAATATATTTTTTACTGTAATTATTGACTGTAATACTGTGGTTTCCAAAATAAAGAATTGTATTGAATCTGCCTGTGGTTTTTGAGCGCTAGAAGCACCGATATGCTATCTGTGAAAAGGTTCAGGTTATCGTCTTTATGGTTTCTCTTTGTAATTTCACCCGCAGCTATAATTATACCCAAGCCGTTCAGAAAACGGTTCTGAGGTGGATGCGCTTTAAATTGTTTCACGAAATAGAATTCGCCGATTACAACGCCCAAACTCACTTTTTTGAATATCAGTCTCTGAAGACGAGACATACTTTTATAGATCTTCTCCTCATTAATTCACTCTTTACCCATAAGCTTGACTGCCCTGATCTGCTCAGTTGTTTCCCTCTAAACGTTCCGTTGACCCACAGAACTCGTCGTTGTGATGTCTTCCGCCCGCCGCATCGTTCAACCAATAACGCACTATTCTCGCCGGTGCCCCGTATAATGCACTCATATGTGAAAATTATAAATTGCTTTGATGGTATGCTTCTAAGTAAATCACAATTCAAGCAACTCGCCTCTGCAAAAATAACGGACTAAAAAAAACCAAACTAAAATTAAAATAAAATATTTAAGGTATTAGAAGTGTTTAACGATGTAGGTAAATTAATAATAAGTAGAAAACGTTTTTAGATTTACGTAAAATAACTCTATGTAATATTATATTTAGTACGTAAGACTGATGTAAGTCTGTTGTTTTTTCAAATAAAGAGAAAAAAAAAAAGGCATTGGCTTGAAAAATTATTTACTCAATTTTAGTATCAGATCTTGCGGAGCACCCGCTGCAGTACCTTCTACTGTTTTTGAACCATTAGTATATATTGCTAGTCTATCTGAGCTCTCACCAATGTCATCTTCTCCTTCAGGATTCTTCTGATAACCTTTCTTAGAATTATAAACCAGGAGCATTTTGTCGGTAGCCATTTTCAACATTCGAAAATTGTCGCATTTTTGCTGTAAGATTCCCTGCATTTCGTATTTTTTTTATTTGGATTCCAAAGTTCTAGCTATTGCAGCCAAATGGATGTCTATGACGCGTCTTGTTTTACAATTCGATTATGTTTGCCTGTTAAAAAGTTGATTTCTTAAAGGTTTTTTATGTTTAGGCAGGTTAAAGAGTCAATGGTTTGTGTTTGGGCTGGTTAAAAAGACAAAAGGAAAATAAGTAGCCAATGGATCTCATGGTTGCTGCCAATCTCTAGCTCTTTATCTCGTTTTCAGCGTCGGCTCAACTAACGGTTTAGTTCCGAACCAGTAGCCTCCTTGAATGAGGGTCTACCCCAGGAAGGACTCCGTGTCCAATGATATCATGCTGAAGGATCAGTTTCGCTTGGGGATAACACTCGGGCGCTACTGGGCGGTTTGCGCACTGTGCGACGACAGCGAAACGACTGTACACTCTGGCAAATTACTGGAGGAGTGAAGAAACGATATACGATTTCCTATACAGCGGAGTGGATGGTGACCTACTCGCAGCCACTCTTGAAACGACCAATTGACCACCCGATCCTGCTTCTGAGAACCTGCTTCTGAACCCTTAACCAGTCGGGAGGACGGAGAAATCCGGCAAAAAGTGGTATTCAGGGGCGAGGCGGCTTGCTGGGTGCTTCTCAGTGCCTCGCATTAGGCGTAGGCTTCTGACGGACATGTGGCGTAGCCAGATTAGTGGACTAAATTGTGTCTACCCTACCTACCCTAAGTCTCTACGCTCACTCCAGGTTGAGAGAACGATCATTATCGTTATAACCTCCTGGGGTGACGGGTCACCCATTGTAGATGACACCTAGAAAAGTGGTTAAAGAGACAGAGATAAATAACGATAACACACATTCTTTGTATTAATTCCTACTAGCAATTTAATGATTAGCCATAGACGTTCGAAAGTAAATGATTATAGGCACAATACTTGATTTTTGATACATTTTACTGTATTGCCGTATTTTTTAAATTTAAATTAATGTTTGAATTTGAAGATAATAAAAAAAAAAGATATCTTTTATAAAGACTTTTAAAAATTAAACATTAACTTTAGAAAACTCGTTAACACTGTTGATGCGAACATATATTCAGTGCACCAATGCACAGTGGTGAGGGAGACCACAAGATCGACCGCATGAAAGAAGAACATAAGTTGCCATGGTAACCGGATAACAATGGAAAAAAGAAAGCAACATCATAGAAAATAAAAGAAAACACACACACACACACACACACACATTTACATTTTAGAACTTGCAACATCTTAGCATTAGAAAGTCAAACAAATTTTATTTAACTCAGAATAAAGAACCTTAACGGATTTCTTTCGACGGAACCGAGTATCCAACACGGGAAACGATGAAGAAAATAGCCATTAAACTGTGTTACATAGTTTATGGATGGGTCATACTATATACAAATTTAAAACCACTTACTGCTGAGATCGATGTTATCGCTGTATTTGAAATTGTCTATGAGCATAATGACTCCTTTGAATATACTGCCGCTTCCAATTATTATCCACAAAAGCATTAAAGCAATTTCCTTAATAAAAACAAAAAAACAAATATATAAAAAAAACTGGATTATAATAGACGTCCTTACAGTAAGGCCAGCGTACACCCAAAACAGGAAATTGTGAAACACGGTAGAAGGCGAGGGAGGAAGTACAGCCCAGCCTTAGCTAACAAATTTCAGTATGGCTAAAGGGTACGATCGGGGTGACTTGCACAGCGTGGGATGACTCGATTGAGACATTTATGTATAATACCCTGACAATATCACCTTATGAAAATTCAACATGAAACAATCCATTCGAAACCAAAGAAACATTTCTTAAGTGGAGTGATGGAAAAATGCTCAGTTAAGTGATCAGTGCCGAAAGTTCAAACTGCACTTATTTCACAAAAGCTATATAAAACAATCAGGGACTCAGGATACTAACCATGCCCTACCTTTGGGTTATTATTCAAAAAGTAGGTAAAACATTGTTTTTTTTTCATTCGATTTCTCATTAATTACTTGTTTAAAATTTACCAGACAAAATATATAGAGGTTTATATAAGCGGTTTTTATATAGCAGTTTTATATAAATTTGTAGTATATAACAATTCTTATATATTTTTTTCTATATGATAATATAGCGGATGTTTCAAGTACGTTCGTGATACTTTTGCTAAAAAATGCATTCCGACCTAATTATATATCCGTTCGTTCGTGATACATCCGTTTTAAATATGCTAACCGACCTAATTAATTCGACTAATTATTATGATATTTTGGTCCATATTTTTGTCTGTAGGTATAACTATCACCAAAAGTTTCAACTTCACCAGTTTGTGATATTTTAATATACATCTAGTATAATAATAAGCCTTTTCATAGCATAGCACTGGTTTTTAAAAAAAACAGGTAACAAAATGGTCGCCGGTGGACAGCTGCCCCGGGATTCTGAAGTGGCGATACGATATGTCAACACGACACGACATTGAATTCAATATTGTCCTCCATCCCACGACTTGACTGATTCTGTTACAGAATCGTCAGCTAATCTCAGAACTCTATATTTCCCTTCCCACCCTGATATCGTGTTTTGATTGGCCGGGATTGGCCAATTAGCAATAAGCAGCGTATGCTTAATTAGGACTGAGCTCTGAGCGTGCTTAGTGCTATGAGCTAAAGGCAATTCGGATCGCATCCTTTATTTATAAAATCGAATATCCTTATTTCTCGGCGCTATATTCGAATTTCAATTGTCTTGGGTGGGAATAGCCGGTAATTATTGCCGAATGGGGATTTTAACTGCCATTTCCCAGCTATCTCCTAGAGCAACGAAATGTAAATGACACCTCATATGCTGTTGTCTGTCCTAACCTTACTTTTTACAAATGAAGGATTATCAAATCGCTTCCAGAATTGCAAATATCGTCGAATGACGACAATCGTGCATGGTATCGTCGCTTCCGAATTCGGGGGTTGAACACTTGAACATGTTTGCAATTCAGGCATAAGTGACAGTTCACTGGAAAGACAAAATGGACACCGGTGAACAGCTGATCATCAACCACTCATTTGGTTTGATGTCGTAGCTCATCAGCCTCCTTCACTAAATCACGGTATAAGTATAGAAAGAATAACATACCTGACGTTGATTGATAAATTCTGTAGGAAGTAGTTTGTTCATGGCCGTTTCGCCAATTTTAAATGCCACATTATAGTCGTTCTGCCACATTCTAAACGACAAAAATATATACAAATTTAAACTATTGTAGTCATCATTATATTATGGTCACATTGTTAAGAGAAATTTTAGGGCTTGCAACATTTACCTTTTAATAGACATTAATTTGGGTACATTCAATTTTACTTTCTCGGCCAAGCAGACCAGGAGGGAAAGTATTGTGAATGCGCTAAAAAAAATCGAGATGAAGACGGAAATATCTATTTTAAGCCCCCCCCTGAGACGATCAATACCATTTCCAGACTGAAGTCTGTCTGTGTGTATGTATTCCTCCACGATAACACCCTAACGCTTAATCCGATTGAGTTGAAATTTGGTATGCATGCATCATTTGGTCATGGCAAGAGTTTAAAATATTGCAGCACACTAGTTATATATCAATCTTGAAATATTGGACTCGAAAACGAAATTTAGTACACAGATGCCTTGTTGGGCAAAAAAGGAAAGTGAAATTTTGGTCGGAATATCTCATATACAAGTTACACTAATAATATTTAAATTCCGCCATATATTTTAATTAAATATTAACTCCATCTGTTAGCACTTGGCCCAAACCCACCCTTAGCCGATAAGCGAACCGTGCCGCCTGAGGTGTCGCAATGCAACCAACCGGGTTCGTCCGTCGGCTCATCGATTTTATTAATGAAAATGGTATTCGAATGTAATCAGTCCTTGGCTACTTGCCGGAAAAGTCTTGGGGTGATACAACCGTTTTTTTTAAAGGGTTGTACCCTTGAAAAAATATAACACTAAGCACGTGGCGCCACTGCTCGTTGCAGCGGCACATTTAAGAGACATCTAGTGTGAGAGGAGCGTACCAGTTGACGACTGTATGAAGCACAGTATACCAGAGAGTAGCTTCTCTTAGAACAAAATTGAAATCAAAGCGAATACATCACGAGTCATCAGGGCTCAGATATGGTTGCCAGATGTTTAGCTACTCGGCCTAGGCAGATATCCGAACGCTTGAAAAGGTCGGCAACCATTACCTGCCCGTAATGCGTCACGTTCGCGTTCGTCATGACAAACCCCTCTACCCACATGCCTCGCACCCTCTTCCCGCATCGCCTTGTAGCTCGAGAGTAAAGCTACTGGGTGGTATACTTTGGTATGAAGACTGGAGGGTCAACGGTGAGCCGAGGCAGGCGGTGCGGAGGCAAGGGGCAGCAAGAGTCCTTCATCACCTAGACAATAGTGTTAGGCAATGTGTATTTGCTGTAGATCAATCCGGTACAGGACTCTCTGGAGCCAATTTGCGGGTGCATATGTGGCATGTTCACTTAGTTTAAATAAATAAAATACTAACTTAAATCTGATAAAGCCTATGTAGAGTTTGGCGAGGTCGGGCAGTTCCAATATATCGGGGATGGTTTGTTTTTTGTGACATAGGCAAAAGGCCGAGCGCTCCAGCGCCTGATTTCTTGTCATCTGAAAGCATACTTTTAGTTAACTGCAGAATCGAGCTGGCTCGCATCGTGAGGAACATCGCGAAATGAGGATCATATTCTGCGAGCGACCAATTTTAGACAAAGTTGCAAAGTTTGCTCTGCATAACAATTTACTTAACAATACTTACAGTTACATCATTAGTTACAGCCGAAATCATCAATAAATTAGCATGCGTCACACACAAAATTCTGAAGTCATTATTCGCTTTCTTGGCCATATGCCATGCTAAATTAGCCGAGAGGATAGACAAATCCTGGTTATGCGCAATCTGAATCAAGTAAGTAAATGAAAGTAATAATCAAATATAATCAAATCTAATAATAAACAGATGAAAAAGTAAGTAATTATCAATAATGAGTTAATTAACCGTTTCCACTAACAATAGTTATTTATAGCACCATGCACCATGTATATAGCTATAGCACCATGCACAAAGTTTATTTATTTCAGATTTCGATACCAGCGCATTCTGGTGGCAGAAATTAGAATTGTCATTGAGAAGCAGCACCAAATGTCAAAAGTTTTCGCCATTTTAGCATTTTGGCACTTTTTGTTAACCGACTTCAAAAAAAGGAGAAGGTTATCAGTTCGGTTGTAATTTTTTTTTTGTTTAGAACTCCATCAATTATGATCCGATTTTGAAAAATTCTTTTTTTATTTGAAAGGATATACTTCCAGATTGGTCCTATTTTTATCAAATGCTGTTCTGATAATGGTATCCATGAGGAAATGAGGGAACTCCTCAAATATTATCATATGAAGTTGAAAATTTACATATTGGTTCAGTTCTGATGACAATGCATTTTTTATGGTAAGCATGACCTGATTCTACACCCAGGGTTGACTCCCGACGAGGGGACTCCTCAACGGTCAACAGCACAGACACGAAATTTTGTCTCAATTATGATAGCCCATTCTAAGTTCACTAAATAAATCATGAAATAATCTATTGTCTGCCTCTATCAATATGAGAGAAGTAGACATTTAAAGAAGTGATCAAACAACGAAACGTCGGTAGATTGTTAGTTTTTTACTTTCGGACAGAGGAACGTATTGTGAACGCGCTAAAAAAATCGAGCTATCCATTTTGACCCCCCCTAAGATGATTAGGACCATTTCTAAACTGAAGTCTGTCTGTGAGTCTGTATTCTGTATGTATTCCTCCACGATAGCGCCTAAACGCTTCATCTGATTGAGCTGAAATTTGACATGTAAGCATGATTTGGTCATGGTAAGAGTTGAAAAGATTGTGGTTGAAATCGGTTTTTTATTTGTTATAATTGTATTTTCTTCGCTTAAAGTTGCAGACGGCCAGTGCCATCTGTTACTGCGTACTTCACTGCGCTTTACCTATGAACCGCGGCTGCGGTTCGTGTCTTTGCTTAGACGCCGACGTGTGCTTTCGAAGCTTTTTCACTGGATATCCGCTAGGTTGCGGTACGCTATTACGCGAATGTTAATATAAAATGTTATTTATGGTTATAAATTACAACATTGTTTACTAAGATAGCGCATCTTACAACATCTTACAACATTCTAATTCCTGTTGATTTTTATTCTGGGAAGTCTTGCCGTGAAAGTCTTGGGGTGACAATGGATTTTTTTTAAAACTAATTCAAAAATAAAACTTTTAGTAGTGTTTATCTTTTTTTTTTAAATAGGTAAGGTAACAATACCTAATATATTCCAAAAAAACTAGGTGCTGGTTTTCATATCGAACTCGCCAGTACGAGTAAAGTGACATTTCGGCTGTGCATTTTGGCAACAACATTTCAAATTATTCTTGGGGTCACTGGTGTGCTTCGTGCAGTGTCTACAGCTGTTTAGTTGTAACGTTAAATTTAACAGATGAAAGAAAATTAAACAATTTAGTATCCTGGCAAATTCCATATTATCATAATTTCTATACATCTGTTGTTGAATAAAACATCAGCAGTTTCATTAAAGCTTGTAATAAAGCTCGGTGCAAAGGAGCCACCGGTGGTTGTTGAGTGCGACGAGTAGCGCAGCGAGTGGCGAGTGCAAGTGAGAGGTAGCATGTGTGCAGCAAATCCATACAAAATGTATGAAAATGCATATCTGCTTGTCGCCAGCCACAAGTGGTGTGGCTGGTGGCTCGTTTGCACCGAGCCTAAAAACGTTCTCAACTATTATAACAATACTCACAAAATATATGGTAAAATAGTTTGTAATAATATCAGCGACTAAGTTATAATAGCTCGCAGTATATCCAGGGATATTCGGAATTCGAAACTGGTCGGAGGAAGAGGTCAACGTCAAAAAATTTTGGAAACGCATCCAGTGTATCTTCATTTTTAATAACCTAAAAGTGTAATAAAATAAAATATTTTCAAAATAGCAAAAGCATTTGGAAAACTGAATTTGTCTTACTTGGGGGGAAAGTCAAATCTGAGGAGGTCCAAAGCTCTCGCCAGACATTTGGTCGCATGATTGTAATCTTTTATTTCGATGGCAGCCTTTCCCTTCATGTTCATTACCCTTCCCAATAAAAATTTTATCCGGTAACTCGACCAGTCAGGATCGTCATCTTGAACCATAGACTTATACTCGGTGCCCTATAAAAAAATATGTATTTCAATACTAACTTATGGAAGAGGTACGAGCATTTAAAATTTTCCAGCCTTTTTAAGAAACACATATATCGAAGCAAAACAAAATTTATTTCTCGACGTCTCCCTGCAACTCGACACATTTGGCCGAACGTTTTCTCCTATCATTTTTAACCGTCAGAAAAAAATTGATTGTCTAAACCTGAAAAATACTGGTTTACAACGTTTCCCACCTCAGCATTTGACTTGCTCGTACGACCACATTTGTACTCAGCTATCCAATGTTTCGACCTCGTAAATGAAGGGAAAGCTTCACCGTATACACAGTCTAAGTCATCTTTTATTTGCTGAGTCTTTTCTCCTTTCAAATTAAGGAAATTTATCACTGAGCGATACTCAATTTTCTCCATTGTTGACAGAAAATGTCAGCTGACAACTTTGGAAGAGTTTCATAGACAAAGTAATGATCTTGAATTCCATTCTTGAATTCCATAGACAAAGTAATGATCTTCGAAATTTCTATGTCAAGGCCATCTATCGAAAGGCGAAAGAATTTATTTCTACAATTAGCTTATGTCAATGAGGCCAGAAACTTTACAAATGACCCTCGTAGTTATGTGACGACTGAGGTGACGCACAGTAAAGGTATGATGATCTGGTAGTGTTGTGCCATGGAACTCACTAACCAGAGTCAGGCTTATCATCATATTATTATTACCTACAGTTCTGTGTAGGTTTTAGACTAACGACCTGCAGTGGTAGGTTTACCAACCACTCCCTCTCCATTTAAAACCATAAGTTTTTTATGCGGAAATTGCAGTTTTAGTTTTATTTTTCAGAAATGACTGGATTAATCTCCTGGAAAGACGATCTTCCAAGATCTTTCAAGAGATGAAATAGGGATTTGGGTGGCAAGCCAAGAGCGTCCGTTCTTCCACCAGGTGAAGTTGAACAGTAAAGCCGTTCTGGGTGATGGAATTTTCAAGATTATGGTATTTATTTATTTGGAATATTTGAGTCAAATTAAACTGTTTCATTGATACATGAGTACATACGAAACTGTACACATTTGCATTGAATGATGTTTTTAAGCTTTCAAACTGGGATGGATATGGCATCAACAGTAATGGCGGATACATCACTCACCTCCGATTCGCCGATGGTGTAGTTATCATGGCAGATTCGATGGACGATCTTGACACAATGCTCAGAGATCTCAATACCCTCTCCCAACAGATGGGTCTAAAAATGAACTTGGATAATACAAAAATCATGTCGCACCCAATGCCGGTACTCGTTGGGAACAATACAACAATACTATTGAATTTGTCGACCAATATGTTTATTTGGGTCAGACGATCCAACTAAGCAGACTCAACTTCGACAAGGAGGTCTGCCGAGGAATCCAACTCGGATGAGCAGCGTTCAGGAAACTACGCCATATATTCTCGCCACAAATACCGCAGAGCCTTAAGACAAAAGTCTATAATCAGTGCTTATTGCCAGTGATGACATACAGAACTTAGACACGGTCGTTAACTATTGGCCTCATAGACAAGCTCAAAGTCGCGCAACGAGCAATGGAGAGAGGTAAGCTTGGAGTTCAACTGGGTGATAGGATCCAAAATGAGGAAATCCGCAGAAGAACCAAGTCACTGATATAGCTCGTAAAATTATCAACTTGAAATGGTAATAGGCAGGCCATAGGGAACCGATAACCGTAAAAAAAAAGGTTCTCGAATGGCGACCCACAAGATGGTCCCCCATAAGATGGACAAATGAGATTGCCGCGGTAGCAGGAAGTAGGTGGATGGAGGCGGCTCAAGACCGCTCGTCATAGCATTCTATGGGGAGGTCTATATCCAACAATCTACCGCCCGATCATGATGATGATGATGACATACTTACTGAAGCAAATTCCTCCAAGATTTCAAGTAACCTTATCGCATGTGGAACATTGCCGCTTTGAATGCAAAAGTCCGAATACTCTATGTAGCCTTCTATCATCTTCTTCATTAATTCTGGAATTAGATTAATGCATATGTTATTTTAACATATATCCGCCCTAAAATTAGGACTTTGTCATTGTAGTGGTCATCAAGGCTCCATAGACAAAGCTGGGAGATGCAGATATTCAGTAAAGCAAATTGAGTTTAAGAAATAACTGGATTTATCGCCATCAATGACTATATCAATGCAGACATCAGCGTCAATGTCTTATAGATTATTTTTATCACCAGACATTTTTTTTAAATAATTGAAAAAGTCCCAATAAAAATATATATTTGTCATTAATTGTTAATATACATTTGATCAAAGATCAGTGGGGCTCTTGTTGCCCGTATACCACCCGAAGTAACTAGCTCCCTCTTTTCCTATGTCCTAAGGTCCCACTCGGAGGTGTCAACACAACGGGCGAACCCGTCACCTCAGGAATTTTTAACGATATTAATCATTCTGTCTCGCATGAGGTGAGCGTAGAAGACTTTGGGACGAAACAGTCCACTGTCTAGTTACGCCACTCGCCCATAAGAAGCCAACGCCTTACCGCGAGACACCGGGTGTGCACACAGCGGGCCGACCTCGCGCTTTTACTATCAGCTTTAGCCAGATTTCTCCTGCCTCCGGACTGGTTACGGGTTTGAGGTCGCTTGCGCGGTCCTCTCCTTTATGTAGCGGTTATTCAGTGTCTACCGAATCTATCGTGGACCACGGCGTTTATTTCCCAGCTCTTCACCCGGTATTGGGTAGCCGATTGGTTATTTCAAGAGCGGTTGCCATAAGGTTAACAAATCCCCCCCTTTCTAGAGGAAACAAAGCCGTTTCCAGACTCCCCCGGTTAGCAATCAGAATGCACCGTCGATTGGCTGATGCTGCACTGTGCGCAAATAGTCCGGGAGCGCCTGAAGGACGATTCCCAGGGGAACTGGCCCGCAGTCACAGAATCCGAAAAAAATACCAAATTCATACATTTTGAAAAATAATATTCTCAAGACTCTCGCTGAACTAAAAACAAAAAACCGTCAATTTGGTGGAAAAAAATCCAAATCTGGTAACAATGTTGGTCGATTGTAGTATTGGATCCTACAACCCGAGCTTTGTACGAATACTCTCTCGCACGGTACATGCTCACTTCACACCTCTATGGTTCGATCGTCCGCTGCACCATCTAGCGGAAATAAAAGTTTAAGCAAAGTTCCCCATACCTATGCTTAGTCTCTTTTCTACTTTATAAAAGAAAATGTACATTGGGAGACTTTTGTGGGCGATTCTTGTGGACGACGCCAGAGCAAAACGATACCAGACAACTTTGATAAATTCACATAACGTGTAAGTACTTACTTGCTCCTTTACAGTGAGTGATCATTTGGAAATATGTGCTAGACAGAATCATGGCACAGTCACAATCTTCTCTATTAAGAGCTGAGTATCTTTTCAGGGGAGGTAGTTGATTACTCGCCAAACTTTCTAAAAATAGATAAATATAAAAAAGTTTAGGCAAAGACTTCTAGTATGAGCACAGTATACCAGCCAGTAGCTTCTCTTAAAACAAAATTTAAATCAAGTCGAGCTACGTCACGAGTCATAAGGGTCTTGCATATGGCCGCCAGATATCCGCTACTCGGCCGACACGTACGAAAAAGTCGCCAAACTTCACCCGTGCCTAACGCTAACCAAAGTCGTTCGTCGAGACGTACGCCTCTGCTCACTTCATTCGCACCCTATCCCCGCAATGCGCTGTCACTCGAGAGTGCGTCTACTGTTCTCTCGGTATATTGTGGTATGAGTGAGCATCTCTCTGCTGTAATAGTCAATTGTCCATTGTAATAGTGCTGCCGTATTGAGAAGGTCAGGGATGCCAACTCGAAGCAGCTGAATCCTCTAAAAATATGGAATCTAGCTTCTCTGCAGACGATACTAAATTCTGCGGCATTATTGGCATTGATTATTGATATTGATTTGTTCTACAAACCGCGCCGTAAACTTTCGTAAAACAGTCCTGTGGTGGCCATGTTGTTTTGGCGGCGTCTGTCAAATATGTTGTTTATTATTCAGTCACTGATGCCTAATCGCCATGGCAAGTTATGCGATTGAGCAGCACTTTAAAAGTTTATTATCGAAATGAGTGTTCGTTAGTGCATGGTTATCTATCTCTCACGGAGGTGAAATGAATTGGCCACTAAGATCGTGCGATTTGACCCTGCTAAACTTTTTCTTGTGGGGTTTTTTGAAGTCGCAGGTCAATGCGAATAAGCCACAATCGACAGATGCCCTCAAAGTCAACATAACCCAGGCCATCGCTCAAATTCATCCGGATCTATGCGAGATAGTCATTGAAAATTGGACCTCTCGGATCCTTGCCACTGCGAAGCCGCGGCGGACATTTGAACGATGTCATAATCAATGACATACATGGGCCTTTTAAATAAAAAAAGAATTTCGTTAATACACAGCTTGTTTTATTGCACAGACCATCAACAAGTTTTATTGCACAGACCATCAACAAGTTTTATTGCACAGACCTGCCCTTATTGGAAAACCCTATAGATAAGTACTCCTATAATTAATATGTAATAAATAAAGATTAAAATATAATAAAAAGGTATTTTTCAATTATTATATTGGTATAAAAAATATATATTGTTTGGCGAATGTTTTTTTTGTATTTGTAACAATGTAATACTTACTGATCATAAAATTATCATGCTTTCCTAACGAGTTCGCATTAACCAGTCCGCCAACAATGCCTATAGGTATTTTGCGTCGTTTAACAGATGCGGATCTGTAGTTACGGATCGTTTAACAGATGCGGATACGTAGCCCTTTCGGCTGGCCCCCATGACTAACAAAATTATTATATTAATTTATAATACTAAAGTAAATTATTTATAATAATTTTACTTTGGCCCCCATGTATAATATCCATGACTAACAAAATTAATTATTAGGTAATGAGAGAAAATTCATGAAAAAAGTTATTGTTAGTATTTATCTACAAAATCAATCAATCAAATGGCTTCCGACCGGTTAATGGATAGGATAAGCACTCATAGAAAAGAAACATTCTCAAGATTGCTTGATCCGACCGTATCAGGCTTACGAAAGTTTCGGAAAATGTTGCCGTACTTAGTTCGATTTTTTATTCAACAATATCTCGCCTTACAGTCACGATTTGCTGGTCAGACAATAATAAAAAATTACCAAAAATCCTGCTGCTGGTGTACGATTGTCTGCGCTGCCTCTGCTCTCTAAGAAACTGGATGAAGAAAATATGATTATTGTCACATTATTTTAATCATAATTACAAAGCAGAGTTAACAATTTTTAACCTGCGGCCAATAAGACGAATGTGTCGTTTTAAAAGTATTTGAAAATTGGTAGCAAAATATCAGAAATTCTATTTATTTATTATTCTAAGTGAGTTTTTTATTAGTGACACCTTTTGTGGGTGAATCAGCACAAGCAAGTAAGCAATTATATAAAAAAAGGTTTTTTTAAAATAATTAAAAAATATACATATTTAAAACAAGTATGAAAAGCGTTAGTTTTATATTCCAAAAAAAGTATAAAAAGTGTAAAAATATTTGATAAAAATTGCTTATGCTCGTACTGATTCACCCCTTACAAGAATGTTACTAATAAAAAGGTCACGGTGTATAGTATTTGTTTTAATTTATTATGAGAAAGGATTTCTGGATTCGACTTATGTTAAGAAATTGTGCATATCCAAAAAATAATGGTAAATTATCATAATAATAATAAAATAATAAAATGTTTATTTAGTTTATAGAAATTTCAGAGGTTGCTATGTGATAAAAAAAACTACCCTCTTCTCTGCATACTCTTCGTAAAATACTCACGAGATTTTCTGTCTCTTCAGGCTTAGGAGCGATCGGTTTAAAATCCAACTTCTCAGAAAGTAGCTGTTTGTAGTGAGTTAATCCAGGAATATCTTCAGAATCCTGATTAAAACCCTGTAATCAAACGGAGCGGAAGAAGATTATGCTAGACTGACGACAAGCGAATAATAGTCATCGTATCGATAGTACTATATGTAAGATCAGTGGTGTGCTAAGGGTTGGTGAATGGGGCAAGCCTGAAATACCTTTTTTTTGTGTTTTTTACGCTTTTTATGGTAAAGAAAAAGTGGTATCTCTTTACTCAAATATCTTCAGTTTGAAATTTACTGCTTGTGTCGTAGATTCAATAAAGCACACTGAAGGTATGCTACTGCAAAACAGAAATTAATATATACTTATCAGTAGTCGCATAGCTGCGATGGCTTTAAGAAATGCCGTTTTATTTGCTTGAGCGAGTGAAATCAATTTGAGACAGAACTCATCATAAGGGACAATTTCCTCCATTGTTTATCAGGCAATAAAAACCACAAATCAATTGAAATTATGCATACAATAAAAAATCTGCTCTGTCACTTGTACAAAACAAACGGAACTAAATACGGAACATGCTCGCATTCTACTACCATAATGCAAGCCTGGCTTAAACGTCAATACAAAAGTCGTATAGATACATATATTGTTTTGCGTAATTTGCCACAGGTTAAAATCAGAGGACCACTGATTTTAAAAGCCCCGTTGCAAGCCCATGTGTGCGAGCGAGATGACTAGCTGAACTGAACTCGATAAGATTACAGGGAATTGTCGCTTTGTTGATAAGCTGTTTTGCCGCACGGAGCGATCTGTGCCCGTTTGATAGCAGTAGGCGAACGCAAATTCATATATTAGTTTAGCGACCTTTTTAAGAAGATTTTTAAGAGATAAGGCAAGCCGAGCTTATCGGCTTGTATGAAGAAACCGCCACTGTGTAAGATGATTCAACCCGCAGGACATGAAGACTTTTTATTGGCTTCTGCTTGAGTGGTGGAGACGGCACTCGCCTTATAGTAATAGTCTCCAGTCTGGAGTATATATTATCGACTGACTTTCACCGTTTCAAAGAGCCTTTCATAGATTTTTAGACCCTCTCCTCGAGGGGGTGTATTTACAAATATTGTTTATCTATTGGCTGTTGCTAAAGCTGTATTAAAATTGCATTACTCCACCTTATTTATTCAACAATACATGTTTGCTTTTTCGACTTATGTTGCGGTTACTATCCACAGGTTTGACTTAGAGAAGCCCAAGCAATCCCTCATCAGTCTTGGTCTTGTCAATTTAAAAAGATAATTATAACTAATTTGGTAAGAAACCCAATTTATGGTATAAGGGAGTTTGAAAATTCAGAGTTTATTTTCCATATTGATAATTAGTACAATTTGTAAAATTTAAAACATAACGGTATTGTGATAGCTGACATTCTAATTCTCATATAATTTATTATACATAAAAAAATACGAAGGCAAATTGCTCGATTGAAAATCAAATAATTTTCTATTTTAATGTATTATTCTCCCTTACTATTAAATGACATTAGTATATTTTGATTATTTGTAAAAAGGTAATATTAAATATAATATTACAGCCATGACAACTATCATGCTAGTTATGTTTTTAATAATTAAATTTTAAGTATTTAATTTTGTGACGCATCCAAGTGTAGGAATGCCTATCGACTGGAGTAGTTGATTGTATTGTATTGCAATCGGTCACTTTGCCTGTCTGCATTTTGCTGTTCTCCATCTGTCTTTACCCATCCTCACCTTCTTCTGCGCGAAGCCGTTCTTGTGTATACAACATAAAGTCTTGGCCGCATCTATCTTTAGTAAATAGACTATAGATACTTACGTCACTACTTTTGACACCGAGTAGAGTCGAGAATGCAATGTGCCCGCAACTATCGCAGCGCTTTGTATTCTTTTCCATGTACATGGCTGCTCGTCCGTGGAAGTCTCTCTAAATAGAAATAGAAACCGGTCAAGGCGAGTTTGACTGAAGCGCCTAGGATTCCGTTCAGAATGGCTAATTGGCAGCTTGGCTTGGCGTGCGCAAAACGCCCGGTTCCTCCCGAGGTGTTCCCCCGGATCGGAACCTCCAGCTGTCTGCGATTGCAGGTTACAGCTGCAAGTAGAGTTCACAGTGGACTCCCTGTTCGAGGAGGCTACCGGATGGAAGCTGAACCGTGAGTTGAGCCGAACTAATAAAACACAGACAGGCCATCAGGCCCAATCTACACGGAAATAATAGGAAAGCAGATAGGACAGTTGGGTTATGAGGATATTACAGATGAGAAAAGGCCATGATAAATAAGAAGTTTAGTAGTCTCCATAGCCGGCTTTTGGGGTCCAGAAATTGGCAAGACATCAATTTTTTCTAGACAACCATTAAAACTTTCTAACAGATGGTCGGTCGATAGGTCTTTGCCATTAGATGTGGTTTTCTATTATTGCCAAATCAAAACCGTCAAATTGGACTAAGTGATTTTTTGAACTGGACCATCCAGATAGGTAGGTAGGTTTTATCTTTGTTCTCATTTTGTTGAAATTGAATGACAGTCAATACACCTTGAGTAAACTCAATGCAAGAAGCATGGAAACCTTCTTTCACGAGTGAAAAGTTGACATTTGGGCAATAAGAGATTATGAATATAAAACCTGTTTATATGTTATTTTGGTGGTCATAGTGGTGAGTGCTATTAGTCTGTTTAACATGCACGTTAATCTGCACCGAATCGACATTTGGAACTACTAATGCTATCTACATGTCGTGTTTCTAAGTAAAACCGCAACTTAAAAAGCGTCAATATAGGATTGAACAATCTTATAAATCAATGCCATTGCTAGGGGATACCTTTCAGTGTGTAGTGTATACTAAAAGAAAACTCTTATACCTTCTGTGTTTCCGTTAGAAGATTGTATGTAGTTTCTCTAAACGCCGTCTCCCTGAACTTCATGAAGCCACAAAATGCATATTTGGGTAAATCTTGGTTTATATCTGTTGAAATAACAATAATGTCAACAGACGTTATTGATCAGACGCTCGAATTGTAGTTTACCGATTGTTTTGCAGACCGAATCTAATAATGTTAAGGTCCAGAAGTCTTATCTCAAGTACCTACACTGGTGGTTTATAGTGAGGAATAAGGATATTATTATTTCAATCGTCGATCTGCACCGTGAGTTTTTTAATAGTGACATCCTTGTAGTGGGTAAATCAGTCTGAGTAGACAAGCAACTTTCAATAGGATTTTTGAAAAAAAATAAATTAAAAAAAATGGTTTTTTTTTGAAAATTTGAATAATTTGACTGTTAAATAAAAGTTTCACAAGCGTTGAGCGCGCTGCTCCATCTAGCGGTAGGTAAAATGTCCCGAATATTGTTTATTCACAATATCTTACCTACCAATATCTAACCTAACGCTTTTTATACTTTTTTTTATTATTTTATTTTTTTATTCTGATTTTTTTATAGATTTACCCACTATAAGGTGTCACTAATAAAAAACTCACACTGTGTATTTGAGACCTCGTAAGCGTCAAAAAATCGAATTTTGCTCTTTTATTGTTATTAGTGCAAAATCACGCTCCAGATCGTTCCATCTATGCCCTGAAGGCTCAAATTGCTTAGTTTCTTGTAATTCTCATTGCTGTGGCACCTCGTAGGCATGAGTTAATGATTTTATTCAGTGATACCTCTTACGAAGATATTACATGACAAAACTTGAAGGATATTATAATAAATATAAAAACAAACGGAGCTGTCATGGAATTCACCGACCGGAGTCGGGCCCATCATAATACTATTTTTTTTACAATTCTGGGGGTGAGCAGTGGATTCCGGACTTACGAACCGGCTGTGGTAGGTTTAGGACAGCTGTCTTGCCACATGTGAGCGTTCACCATTATGTTGAGTTTAGAAAACGAACAAAACAATATTTGTTATCTAAATATTTGTACAATTTGTTTTAAGTTTTAACTTAGGGATTTATGTTATTATATTTGTTACATTTTAATTGTTTATTTCATATCTGTATTTTCTCCACCCTAAATGGGTTTTTTGAAAATAAATATCATTTGATTTGATTACGTGCTTAGTAGTTATTCCTTGCAAACGACCTAATTCTTTAAAAGATTTAATCATTAGTAGAATAAACTAATAATTTTTCAAAGATTATCCCATTTACACAACCAAAAAAAAACATCTAAAAAATTTGCTTCTTGGCATGTACAAGGTCTCACATGAGAGCAACTTTATTTTATGGCAGTACTAAGGCGATCACCAAGTACTGACCTCACCTGATGCTGCTTAACTTAGGTGATCGACAGGAACCAGTGTTTCAACACAGCTACGGATGTTCGTACGGCTACGATTTTTTGTTACATACGGCCGTTTTTGGTTTGACGGCAGTACTGGTGTAGAAAACCTTCACCCACCAGTGGGAGTCTAAAGGCTGTGAAGTTAGAAGAAGAAGAAAAGTAAAATGCAAAAATACCTTCGACAAAGATTCCCATGCAGTAACATTTGATTTTGTTTGAGCCTGTCGTTTTGTCGTTTGTTGAAGACGGCAAACTCATCATGTCAGCGCGAATACGGCTTGACTTACGTGAGAATAAAACACCCTGTAGGGTAGATACCTTGGTGTGACTTGAAAAATCTGCGGCCTCGCATACCAGCACTCGCATCGAAAATAGTTTAGCAATAGCTGAAAAAGATTAGTATAGTAGAGGGTTGTAATGTCCATTTTAAAATCCATCTTTCGTTGTTCCATTTTAAAATAAAGTCATTTTAAAAAAAATATGTAAATGGCTATTTCCTAAAATTTTCAGTGTTGCCTATGTATTTTTACAATTTTAACTTTTCACTTCAGAACCCAATTTGTAGCATTCTTTAACCCAATTTGTAATAGCAATTTAACCCAATTTGTAATAGCATTTTAAAGCCCAATTTGTAGCAGTGTTTAACCCAATTTGTAATAGCAATTTAACCCTGTTTGAAATATCATTTTTAACCCAATTTGTACCATTGTTTAACCCAATTTGTAATAGCATTTTATAACCCAATTTGTAGCATCGTTTAACCAAATTTGTAACAGCTATTTAATCTAATTTTTAACAGCATTTCATAACCCAATTTGTAGCATTGTTTAACTCAATTTGTGATAGCATTTTAAAACCCCATTTGTAGCATTGTTTAACCCAATTTGTAATAGTAATTTAACCCAATTTGTAATAGCATTCTATAATCCAATTTGTAGCATTGTTTATTCCAATTTTAAATAGCAATTTAACCCCAGTTCGAAATAGCATTTTATAACCCAATTTGTAGCATTGTTTAACTCAGCTTGTAATAGCAATTTAACCCAATTTGTGATAGCATTCTATAACCCAATTTGTAGCATTGTTTAACCCAATTTGTAATAGCAATTTAACTTAATTTGTAATAGCATTCTATAACCCAATTTGTAGGTTTTTTAACCTAATTTGTAATATCAATTTAACCCAATTTATAATAGCATTCCATAACCCAATTTGTAGCATTGTTTTTTTGTCATTGTAATATTGCGCTAAATATTTAAAAAATAGTCCTGCCTTAGTCTTGTATGGTCCAGTTAGGTTAGGTCTTGTAATTAAATATTATTTGTAATCAGTTAATTTAATGAAATAGATCATTTGAATTTGTTTATGTACATTACTGTACACAGTGATCTGAGAACACAGTATATTAGTACAAAAACCAACAACCTTGTTATCCTTGTATCAGTCAATTAATGAAATAAAGAGTTTGAACATGTTCATGTTCTACTGTACAGTGATCTGAGAATACAGTGTATTATTACAAAGACCAACAAGCTTTTCAGAAGGTGTTCCACTGCGTCCAAAAATCTGACAGTACTTACCGGTAGCTAAATTTCTTTTATCTCGGATCCTCATTACATATTCCAATATAAATCTGCTGAATACGTCTCCTAAAACTGAGCTGCATTTTAATACTAGCTGTTCAAATGGATTAAGCGAGTCATAGGTCTTCAGTATTAACGCTAAAAGAAGAAGAAGAATCGTTACCGACAAGCTCTAGGGCCGAATTAATTTTTGTTTTATTATAATAATCTTGTTGAAAGATTATTTCCCACTCTATGCGTGTTCTGCCTATTTGCCTGGAAGATAGCCATGTTGGTTTTAGTGGAGTAGCCTATGGGCTAAAGCCTTGTTCTTAATATCCATCTAAATTACCGCTTATTTTCTAACGGCTTGACGTACGCTGAAGGTCTGCAACGCTACGGTTTAGAGACATTAGAGGACCGGCGAGTAGTATCAGATATGTCGTTTCTACATAAAATTGTTCATACTGGGTTGGACAGTTCATACCTCCTGAGTACCCTGAGCATACGAGCGCCTTCCCGACTCGCACGTGCTCACTCAACTTTTTACGTACCAAGGTTCAACACTAACTATGGTTCCAATTCGTTATTGCCGCGCGTTATGCATGCATACAATGTATGCTTTAACGATATTGACATATTTAACCATCAGAATAGTCGATCCTTTGTTAAGGAGGTACGTGAAAAGCTGATTATCAGATCGGATTGAATTAGCATGCACAAGCACTCACATGCACATTCGCACTACAGATACACACACCCACATACATACACACACACACATATACAAACACACACATACACACACTCACACATACACGCTCTCCATCACACAAACACACACTAACATCCATACACTCGCACCTAGCGATTTTAACTGTTACTTTTAAATTCTTTTTGGTTTTATTTATTTTGTATTGTTTAGCATATTTAATCGTTATATAGCAAATAATTTAAAACATCATTGGCTTTGTTACTGGTATATATATTATGCTTATACGTATTTTTTTATGCTGTATGTTTTTAAGAAAAATAAAATAAAAATAAAATAAAATATTCCTGTCACAGAGCCTTTCTAGTGTTTACAATAGAAAAAAATCGGTTGTGTTACCCTAAGACTTTCCCGTAGCCAGGACTGATTTATTTTATTTTATTTCCTCTGAATATTAATTTCATAAATAATATCTATGAGCGCCCTCTCTTGGCCGGCGGTCCAACCTGGCTGGGCCTTATCGCGACATTCAAGCAGTGCGGTTCCTTTCTCGGCTAGTCTTGGGCGACTTGATGTTAATAATAGATAAAAATCTAAGGCGGAATTTAAAGTGCAGCTTGAATATGAGATATTCCAACAATCATTTCACTATCATTTTGGCCTATCAAGGCATCTGTGTACCAAATTTCAAGTCTCTAAGTCCAATATGTCGAGAATGATATATGACAATCTTTTCAACTCTTGCCATGACCGAATGATGCCTGCATACCAAATTTCAGCTCAATCGGATTAAGCGTTTGGGCACTATCGTGGAGAAATACATACACACAGACACACACAGACTTCAATCTGGAAATGGTCTTAATCGTCTCAGGGGAGCTCAAAATGAATATTTCCATCTTCACCTTGAAAAAAATGTTTACGCATTCATAATACTTTTCCTCTTTGTCGGTTAGGGCAATTCGAATAGGTAGGGCGGTTAAACATTCCAATTTCAAAGGAGCGACACAATGCAATGAAGATTTAATTTTCGAACGTGCGTCGCGCGATATTAAACGTTGCAAATTTATAAATTCCGCCATACATTAATTAGTATGGCGAAATAAAAAATAAAAAATCTAGATGATAATATAGCGGATGTGATACTTCCGTTATATTATCATATAGAAAAAATTACATACCAATTACATATCGTCGTTGCGCCGACCAAACCTGCTATGTGTACTTTTTTGAGAAAACAACTTTTGAATACAGAATGATGGGAAAAACTGCTATGCGTCGACTGGCAGATTTCTGCTATGTTCTGATGGGCCAAAATCATGCCACAGCACAACAACCAAATCTGCTATCAGCACTGGGCCAGATAAAATCTGCTATGTGTACATTTAACACATTAGAACAACACATTTTAAATTTGACACATAGCAGGTTTGGTCAGCGCAACGACGATATATAGGTACAAATTTATATAAAACCGCTATATAAAATTTTTGTATATTAATTTTTTGTATATTAATTTTTCGCATTATTCTTCAATTTTAGACATATATTTTACTTTCAATCATATATTTTTACTTTTACTCTACTTGTTAATAATTATTATCAAAGTAATAGAATTTCTACAAATTTTAATCGTTTTAATTTTAATTTTATTTTTTTTATATAATAATTATTTAGTAATTTGATTAGATACATCTAAAAAATATTTTATAAAGTCTGCCTTAGAACAGGCCCTGGCCTAGTTAGGCGACTTTTATTCATTACCCTATCTCCTCAAGAATCTGTTTTTTGCTAACGTCCCATATATATATACAACATGATATGGTAAACTGTACAAACGAACTTGTGTAATACTATAAATAAATAAATAAAAATAAAAACCGCTTATATAAAGCGCTATATATTTTGTCTGGTATATTTTAAACGAGTATTGTTATTGAGAAATGTAATTAAAAAAAACAAGGATTTACCCACTTTTGAATAATAACCCAATGATAACGATGAATGTGTCAATAACAATGGAATAATAGCCCAATGGCGGTTAACAGTGAATTTTACGGCGAAGCGCATTTGCAATTCGATTTTTAAATTGAATAAGATGACCTCCTTGGCTTATTTCCAAGGAGATCTTGTCGTGACACAACAGTTTTTTTTACAAGTATACAGTCTCTATTCTTCTCTGTTATTGTTTTCCAACAATCAACAAATTTATCGATTTTTCGTATTTGAAGAAACTACTTAGTTTTCCTTAAAAAAAGTTTATCAAGTTGTTTTCTACAGCTTTCACAGACCTAAGACTTCCGGCTTTTAAACTTTTCTGCAAAGACCGGAACAGTAATTGTACAAAATTCACTTCTCGTCACCTGTTCCGATTCGAAAAGGTTTTAGTTTCGTTTTGTGTGCGTAAAGAATTAGCCACATCCTTGCAATTTAGCATATTCATTTCAATCAGAAAATATCGAGCTTGTAATTTAACCTTCTTTAACCCCTCGAGGCCCGCGGTTTGAATTTTAATGTTTGCCTTACGGCCCGTAAGAAATTCGCGAGTCTCAAAAAAAAGATGGCGTTTCAGAAAAAAAACGATTACTCCGAAACTGTCACACCGATCGTCTAAAAAAGACCTGTTTTATGTTCCTATTGAAATTTGCTATTAGATATTTGTAACGTCGTTATGTAAAGCAATAAAGATTATTCATAATTATTAGTCAAAGTTGTACTAACATAATTAGCGGTCGGCCTCGCCTGGCCATTTCGGGCCGTCTGGGGTTCGACGGTAAATATCAATTCTGGACGTTTCGGGCCGTCTGGTACGCGAGGGGTTAAATGGCGAAACGCAGTCAATATTTAATCTCTCAGCAAACTTGTCAGTTGTAATCCAAGTTTTCAAATCCAAAAGTTGTAACCCAAATATGTCAGTTGTAATCCAAATCCAAATGTTATAAGACAAAAGTGTTAGAACATCTTCTACTATCGAACACACAACGTCGTCATCAATACCAGAAGGTCGTCCAGAGCAAGATTGATTTTCCAAATAAAAATCACCATTTTTGAAATCTACCAAACCACTGTTTAATAGTCAGGAGCGCAGAAGCATGGTCCAAATAAACACTCTGAATGTTTTTTTTCTGCATTCCCAACACTCGCGCCTTTCCTAAGTTCTCATAGCATTACATACAGCAAATGCATATTAACCCTTCAGGCCTCGGCCCCTGAGCCGATTGACGAGTTGATGTCCCAAAAAAAATTTGTAAAAATTAGTAAAAAAATTGAATTATGACACTGTCTCACCGAAACATTAATTGCTGCCAAACCACTGTACACATAATTAAAATAAAACATATTAACATAATAAAACATAATGAAATAAAACAAATTAAATTAAAATAAAATTAAAACGGGGCCGTCACACTTCATCGTTTTGTGGCCGATATCGGCCAATCGGGGCTTGAGGGGTTAACAGTGCCCATTTTAAATAATACATTAGTAGTTTTTTAAAAAAAACTAAAAACACGCTTTTGGTCAAAGTTCATTACAACACCTTTCTAACAAGTCCAAACACGGCTATGATACAATATTCCATAATGGAATGCCAGTGCCTATCTTCCGGCTTCATCATCAGACCTTGAAAACTAATCGTGGTCAAAGTTTATTCCAAGACTTTTCTAACAAGTCCAAACGCACCTATGATACGATGTTCCATCATGAAGTTCCAGTTCATATCTTCCGACTCCATCATCAGATCAGTTAGACAGTACCATATTATTGTATTGACATCATAACTACATACAGCTGCCAATTTTCATGACGCTACGATCCTTGGAAGATGGTTAAATTAGTTACCTTAGATTCCATTACATAGTTACATACAGGTCGACCTAATAAAAGCGTGTTAAAAATATCTCAAACACAAAAAAAAATCTCAATGACAACTCAAACGCACTATCCGGCCCTATAGCATAGTGGTTAGGTTGTCTGATCTTATATTGTAAGATTCCAGGTTCGATTACCAGCTGGGTCACCATTTTCCGTTGGGATAAAATTAAAGGAATTGCATTTCAATTCTGTCGATTGAATGCAGTAATCAGACATCCTCTTACACACGTTACATGCACACATACAAATAAACACTTCATAGTGGTTGGTTGTAATAGATTGTCGTAAGATAATAAACCTGTCCATTGTAAAATTACATAAAAAAGAATGGAAACAAACAAACAGATCAATTGACACAGCTTTGACACCTTTTCAGTGCATGCAAGTAACGAATCATAAACACCGAATATCTGCCATAGAGTAAGTTGGCGACATCTATGAAAATTGGGAACAAACTTATGCAATCATCTGATATTTCAGTAGATGATGAAATAATCACTCACCATCCGTTGCGAGGCATGACTCCATTTCGCTGAAATTGTAGGAAGTTGCTAATATGGCAGCTTTGAGAAAACCTTTTCCCATCGTTTTAGAATGTCTCCTTTCAGCTACACCTTTCTATAAAAAAAAACAATGGGGGATCAAAATTATTTGCGGCATATAAATTCTTCATTTCATTTTAATATCCCATAAACTTAGAAGCATTCTTGAGTAGGTAATGCTCGAAGGTTTGGAGTCCGCATGGAGCAGCTTATTCTTCACCACTGGAAAGTGATAAACCAGAGGATTCTCAGGTATTTGTACACTTCTGAGTAGTCAACTACTTCGGGCAAATCTGCCACCCCAGGAAGTTATAACGATATTAGATCGTTCTTTCAACTGTGGGTTGAACGAAGACTTAGGGACAACACAGTCCACCGTCTAACTTCGCCAACACGCCCGTGAGAGTCCAACGCCTTACTGCAAAGCATTATGAAGTGAATCCAGTGGGCCGGCCTCGCGCCCTCACTACCAGATTTGGCCAGATTTCTCCGTCCTCCGGTCTGGTCACGGATTCAAAGTCGCTTGCGCGGTCTCTACCTAAAGTAAGCGGTAATTCAGTTTGAAGATATCACGGACAGACAACACAATCTACAATTAAACTAAGCCAACAACTTGTAAGAGTCCAATGCCTTACCGCGAGATACTGGGAAGTGCAAACAGTGTGCCAACCTCGCACCCTTACTACCATATTTAAATGGATTTCTCCATCCTCCAATCTGGTCACAGATTTGAGGCTCTACCTGACTTTAGCGGTAATTCAAAATCAAATTAATTGCGGACCGATCGCTCTTTATACGTCAAGCTCACACGGAATCGAGTGGCCAAGGGATCGTTTCTAACGATAGGTGTTATCAATATTAAAACAATTTCATGACTCTAAAGTTGTTTTGCTGATGGAACGATAACTTGCACATGCATCACATATTACTATATATTCAGCCGCTGATATTAAATTAATGCTTTTTCAAATAAAGGTTTTCGCTGACAGAATCGCCTATTCTATACAAAAAATGGCCTAAGCCCTCTTTCCTTGATACCACAAAATGCATACGTACATTGAAGATCTCTTCAAAGAGTTTCCATGATGATTTCTCGTTAATTCTTTCTTCGAGATAACCATCATCGCTCTGCGTTCTGACCATCATGGATTTAGGAGGTACTACCAAGCCCTGCAAATGATTATTATATTAATGTATCAGGTCAGTCCATAGGTTCTCGCGCATTTATTGCACATATGTTTATGACTCACTATGTTATCCCTATGACTATGACATTATCCTTATTATCCCTGACTCAATATATAGAATAATAAAATCTCAACCATGTCGAATCCTGTCTTCGATTGCTTATTAATTAGTCATTATATATGAAATCGAAGACTGTATTTGACATTATAAATAAGATAAAAACGAATTTACCGCGTAAAGTTTGTAACACCCGATATTTTAGTGAAGTTGCAACCGCCGATGTCCAGGGTAGACAGTCTACCCTGGACAACGGCGGTTGCGACATTGCCGAAACGTCGGGTGTTACAAATTTACGGTGTAAACTCGTTTTAATCTTATTTATAGTCAGTATATAACCAATCTAATACAACCTTTTAATTATAGTAAGTATTTAAGATATTTAGGTAAGTAAGAAAATATCTTATCCCTTAGAAATTGAATATCGATAATCAAAGCAAACCATTTAACATTTTTTATTTTCATGTGGTGAAACTGCCAGGTGTCCTTACACTGCCGTATTAGTGTAAGGACTGCCCAAAAATGATTTTAAAAATTTAAAGATGGAGTGAGCAGTATTGATAATGTGGAGTCAGAGCAACAATTAACAGTGGATCAGATTGCAGAAAGGATGGTTCATGGAACAGTGCTTCGACGCTTAAAGTAGATCGGAAAATCTACTTTAAGCGTCGAAAAAACATCCTAAAAACATACTTCTGAGTGTTGTTTGACATTATAAAAAAGATAAAAACGAATTTACCAAGTGAAATTTGTAACACCCGACGTTTCGGCGATATTGCTACCGCCGTTGTCCAGGGTAGACTGTCTACCCTGGACAACGGCGGTTGTGGTAATGGAAAAAAAATGGAAAGGAAAAAAGGTTTTAGCAGTAGCTCCCGAAATATTAAGACAGTTCACGATATAAAACTTCAAGGAGGAGTCCTCAGTAACTCTAAGGAATTTCTTAGCTTTATTTAAATAGTTTATTTTTACCGTTTGATCGCATGTGACATCCTGAATCTTCAAATTTCCAGAGTGTATCAAAGAAGTGACAAAACTGCGAATCCAGCCTGTGTTTCCAGTGCTATTTGCCTGAATAACTCTGAAAATAAGTAACATATGGCAAATTGGTTACTGGTTATAAACTGTTTAAAACCGGATATAAACATATGTTAAAGAGGATCGACAGAATCCCGAACTAGCCTGGGCCTCAAGAAGAATAACCATGTGCAGGAATAAAGGTATGTCTAACTATAGCTAATGTTATAAATAGGATAGAAAACGAATTTACCGCGTGAAATTTGTAGGACCCGACGTTTCGGTGACGTTGCAGCCGCCGTTGTCTAGGGTAGAGGGGGAGTCTACCCTAGACAACGGCGGCTGCAACGTCACCGAAACGTCGGGTCCTACAAATTTCACGCGGTAAATTCGTTTTCTATCCTATTTATAATGTCAAACAACCGCGATAGTCTTCGATTTTATATAGCTAATGTATCGATAAATTAGTACTTATCCCTTCTGAGTTCTAAATTAGTACTTATCCTATGATTGAAAATTTCAAAATACTGCATCTTGCAAATACAAAAACCCGTTTGAATTTTATATTAACAAAAATATATCTGAAGATAAAAAAATACATAAAAAAAACAAAATAAATCAATAAATCCACATTAGAATGAAATAAAAGAGAAATGTCCCGTTAAATGCAACTATTGGGTAACATAAAGCGTTAATTTTACTTTCCTGGCCCACCAACCGACAAGGAGGGAAAGTATTGTGAACGCGCAAAAAAACATCAAGATGAAAATGGAAATATTTATTTTAGGCCCCTCTGAGACAATTTTTAGATTAAAATCTGTATATGTGTATCTGTATTCCTTTACGATAGCGCCCAAACGCTTAATCAGGCATATGCAGGCATCATTTGGTCATGGCAAGAGTTAAAAATATTGTGGTTGAAATCGGTCCACCTAGTCGGCGCACTAGTCATATATCATCCTCGAAATATTGAACTTAGAGACTTTATTTGGTACACAGACACCTTGTTCGGCCGAAATCGCATTGTGAAATTTTGGCTGGAATATCTCATATACAATATAGCTGCATACAATTAAATGAAAAATTAACGCAGAGCCGCCCGAGGCTAGCCGAGAAACAAACCATACCGCCAATTACAACGGGACTCAACCGGGTTTGTCCGCCGGCCGAGAGAGAGAGCTAATCGTTTTTATTTATGAAATTAATATTCAGATTAAATCAGTCCTTGGTTACTTGCCGGGAAAATCTTGGGGTGTCACAACTGATGTTTTAATTTTGCATAAAGCTCAAAAATATCACGAAAAAAAACAGATTTTTAGAAAAAAAATACTATTTTTTATCATAAAATTGATCTTTAGACAAGAAATACTTAATAATAATAAATATTTTAAAATTTTTAGATAAGAAATACTAAATAAAATAAAAAATATCCAGCCATTCTACGGAACTTGTAGTATAGAAAAGTTTTTTTACCTATAAAATCGAAGACTATCGCGGTTGAACTCCGAACTTCAATAGAGATGACGGCTACAAACTCTCTTCTACGTGGAACCCTCTTCTTAAAATGTTCCCGCCGCCGAACGCCGAACGCAAAGACGTAAAACAGGATACAGTGAGTGTTGTGTGCAAGACGGATTTTAAAAATTCCCGCGCTCCGAGCCCGGCCCCCCACCACCGTTATAACCTACGCAGTGGCGGCAGCGGTTTGCGGCCTACCCGCAAAACAACGGACTGACAGCTCTTCAGTCTACCCTAGACAACGGCGGCTGCAACGTCACCGAAACGTCGGGTCCTACAAATTTCACGCGGTAAATTCGTTTTCTATCCTATTTATAGTTTTTTTACCTCTCCAGATCCACGGAAATAGCGTCGACGCCGAGCGCCTGACAGGCAATAGCTGCATGATACCATTTGTCAATCGGCAAAAGCTGGAGCCATCTTACTTTGTTTGACCTCAATGCTAAACTCACTATTTCCGTATCTGTTAGAACAAATTATAGTTTTCAGAGTCTGATATGATTGTTAATTCTACAGCTACATTTGCAGCGCTGTGCGAAGAAAAATTGGCGCTCAGGGCGAACTTTATTAAATTGCCACGATCGGTTTTGTCTAGAAAACTGAAGGTCTTTGTTATTTATAAAGGTTATAAAAAATATTATTTAAATTGAATGGTTTATTTAAATTCTTACATTGATACTTGTTGATAGCATTACCATATATTATTGCAATTAAAAATACCAAATGATATTTAGAAGTTATTACTAATGTGTGTACACAACAACGTCACATAGCTACTGGCCCTTTAGGTTCGACCTAAAGGCTTATCACTAAAACCTAGGTTTTGGTGATTTCTGTATTGTATTAATGCCTAGTATATACGTTTCTACATCCTGTAAACATGTTTGAAATAAAGTGAACTGAACTGAACTTATATATGGGGAGTTAATGGGCCCTTGCTGAGGTGGTCACGAAGACCCATTCTGTTCAGGGTTGGTCACACTCACGGGTCAACACCTATCAGACGGCCTCCACGCATGAAGTGCAAGCCCGGGTAGGACTCTGGCCTTATGGTGAGTTTTCCCTAGGAATCAAACTTCTGGTGCTCCTGGACGGTCTGCGCACCGTGCGGCGTAAGCCAATCGACTGTGCACTCTGACTAACAGTCGGGCGAGTCTGGAAGCAGTACTGTTTCCTATAGAGCGGGGGTGGTTGCGGACCTCTTGCGCGGCGACTACTCTTGAAATGACCATCGGCCATCCGATCCTGGGTGAAGAGCCGGGCAAAGGACGCTGTGGTCCGCGATAGATTCGGTATACGCCGTTTCACCGCTTCGTAAGGGAGAGGACCGCGCAAGCGACCTCAAACTCGTAACCAATCGAGAGACCGAAGTAATCTGGTCACAATTGGAAGTAAGGGCGTGAGTGTCGACCCGCCGAGTAACATTCCTGGCTATCTCGCGGATAGGGCGTTGGCCTCTTACGTCGTATATTTAAAATGATAATGCACCAATATTCCTCACAATTGTTACTTTGGTCACAGTATACCCGACGGTAGCTTGTCTTAGAACAAAATTGAAATCAAAGCGAATACGCCACGAGTCCTAAGGGCTTAGTTGTGGCTGCCAGATGTCCCGCTACTCGTCCCATGAAGATATGCAACATTCGAAAACGTCGCCAGCCTTTACCTGCGCGTAATGCTAACTAAAGGCGTTCGTCGAGACGTACCCCTCTGCCCACATTCCTTGCACGCTCTTCCCGCAATGCCCTGTAGCTCTAAAGTTACTGGTTGGTATACTGTGCTTTGGTCATATCTTTCCGCAAAAAAAAAGTATGATGAGGTGAAACATGGCGGTGTGGCGTGGCTCAGCATCCCCGGCCTGTGATAGCGTGATTTTTTATATAATTATACAGAATTTTCTTGTAGCTGTAACTTTTTTTCCACAATGATTTGAGACTGACCGCCATAGTAACAAATGTCAATAATGAAAAAAGCTTTCCGACAACATATTTTTGGACTTGAGCCCCTGCTACTTCATGCTATGACGCTATGAGCAACCCAATAGCTTTTCCTCTTGAGAAGGCTGCCTCGAGATATATTTAGTGTTTGGATCAGTGCCGCATTATTTAATAGGTCGAGTAGGCACCGGCCTATGGGCCTCACGCCTTTCGAGGGCCCCCGCAAGGGATCATAACAACAATATTTTTTTAATGTTTTTTTGATCACATGTTTAATTTAAACAATTCTATCAAAATATATATGTAGGTATATACATCCTAACCATCGGCTGTGGTAGGTTTGAGATATCTTGCCGTCTTGTTGCAGCTTTAAGACGTCTGTCTTGCCGCATCCATGTTACCACCCATTCACTCCCCTTTCAAAGCAGCAAGGTTGAGAAGCGGAAATCGCGGTTTGATTTTTTTTATAGGAATGAGTTGACTATTTTCCTAGAGACAAAATTTTTTAAAGAGATGCAACAGAGATTTAACCGGCAGCTTCCACCGCGTTCACATCCGTTCACGTGCCAACTTCTACCGCTAGAAGGTGAATAGCGATGCTGTTCTGGGTGATAGCGTTTGGGAGATCATTGTATTTATTTAGTTTGTACTTGTGGTCTAGGGGCTAATGGGCCCTGTGCAGTTAGGCCATTATGACCCATGTATTAGGGTCATGAGGACCAACTCACAGGACTACACCTATCCGGTAGCCTCACGTAGAAGTGCGATCCCGAGTAGGACTCTGTACCTGCGGGCCAGTTCCCCTGGGAATCGTCCTTCAGGTGCTTTTGGACGGTTTACCCACCGTGCGGCGCCAGCCCATCGACTATGGATTCCGACTGATAACCGGGGGAGTCTAAAAACGGCTTTGTTTCCTATAGAACAGCGGTGGTTGTTAACCTTACGGCAACCACTCTTGAAATGGCCAATCGGCCACCCGATCCCGTGTGGGAGTCGGGCAATGGAAACCGTGGTCCGCGATAGATTTGGTTAATACTGATTCACCGCTGACATAAGGAAGAGGACCGCGCAAGCGACCTTGAACCTGTAAGCAGTCGGGAGGCCGGAGGTATTGGGCCAAAACTGATAGTAAGGGCGAGAGGTTTGCCCGCTGGGTGCACGCTTAATGCACATTCCCGGTGCCTCGCGGTAAGGCTTCTTACGGGCGAGTGGCGTAACTAGACAGTGGGCTGTTTTCGTCCCGAGTCTTCTACGCTCACCTCACGGAAGACAGAACGATCGAATATCGTTAAAACTTCCTAAAGTGACGGGTTAGCACGTTGTAGTCGACAGCTCCAGTTGTACTTGTGGTCATTGGGGATATTGGCCTTCCATGGAAATATTATTTCTAGAAAAAGGGCCATCTTCCGGGATAGAGCAATTGCATACAGTGAGCACAAAATGGAGTGTAGCCGTGGATAGGCTTACGTTGGATAACGTTGGCTTACGTTAAAAATTCCATTGTGCTATATAAAGAACAATTATACTATCCCTAATTCTGGACCCGGGAAGCCATTGAAATAAGAACTCACTTGTGAAATAAGAACTCACTGAATCTAGTTTCAAATTCTCTACAATGTGGAACGCTCTTCTCAAACAATCGCCGAGTGCTAAAATGTGAAACTAGATACAGTGGAGTGTTGTGTGTACATTAGGAATTTAAATTTGGCTGCGCCAACCCCACCGCTATAATCTGCGTAGTAATAATAAAATCCATTTTTGACGTATTTTCAACCGCAAAAGACTTTGATTTTATATTTGAGTAACTTACCTATATGAAATTCATCGTGGATAAGGTTTATCAGTATCACTATTACATCAGCTTCAATAAGAGACGGCAATATTTTCGAAGACCACTCATCCATATAATACCCTCCGTGTATACAAATAATCCATGGCTTTTGGCTACACTGCACATATAAGGAAAAATATCATTTTAACTTGCATAGCATAAAATAACAGTCTCAGAACTAACGGCAGGTGCCCTTTTCTATTCTACCCTCATCCTAATCTGGATCCAAGTAGAAACAACAAGGAATTGCTAAAATTTGGGAGCCTAGCTGGGTTAGCGGAGGAAAATGTTAGCTGAGCATCCTGACAACTCATGTTGTTGTATGTTTGCGGGTGTTCAGTGCAAATGGGAATTACGCTTAAATTTCAAATTATGTAAAATTAGATTTTTCAACTTTTTCTTATTCTCAGCAATATCTTTACAATATCGCCAATCTACATTATCTATGGTCAGGCCTAAGGTCAGGCTGGTTCGAGCTCTGGTTTTCTCAATCTCTCTCTATGCATCGGTGACATTGACCCTGAAGGCTCAGATACGCACCAAAATCGATGCACTGGAGATGTGGTGTTGCCGTAAATTGCTAGGAATCCCATGGACAGCACGCTGAACCAACAAATCTGTCCTGGAAGAACTCGGCATCCAAGTGAGGCTCTCCACCGTATGCATGAGAAGGGTCCTGCAGTTCTTCGGTCATGTTGCCAGGAGAAACCCAGAGAATCTGGAGAAAATGCTTTCCGGGGGTCAAGTGGAGGAAAGAGGAAGCAGAGGCAGATCACCGGTCAGATGGAACGACCTCATCAAAGAAGTTACAAAAGGGTCAATACAATCTGCGACCCGCCATGCAGAAGACAGGTCGAAGTGGAGGAGCGTCGTAGGCAAACTGTTGTCTAGTGGCCACGATCCTCAGTAATGAGGGAACGATGGAGAAGAAGAAATATCAATATTTTCTTTTAAAAAACATTGTTCGTTAACCCTTAAATGCATGATTATTTGTTTTGAATTAAAAAAAAAACAATTATTATAGGAAAAAAGTCATAGATTACGAAAAAAAATATTTAAAAAAGTCAGGTTGGTATACTTAATTTGAAAAACTTATATGTAGACTTGTAACTTGTATGTAGACTTGTAACTTGTATGCAGACTTGTAAACTTTCAGCAACAATATGCGTTTATTACTAAAAAACTGTAGACATAAAAAAATAGTCATATTGTATTTATATTCATTAATATAGGAATTTTCATATTATTTATTAATGAAATACAGCAAAGCAATTGCGAGTTTTGTTGTGACATAAAGCAATCTTGCATTTGATGTACCTACTCAGTCTGCGAAAATTCTTTGCAACCTGGAAGTTTGGATCTATTTTTAAAACCACATTTTTTCATCATGGCCTATAAGTGGGGCACACTGAAAGTTTCTGGAACTGGCCACTTATAATAAAAGAAATAGAAAACCAATTACGCTTGGTTTCTATTTCTCCATCTAGCTATTCCAAAAATCTAGCTTGTATTTAATGTAATTTTCAAATACAACATCAAACGTTGATTGCTTACCTGACAATAGAAAAGTATTTTTTTAACAATTAGATAAATCACTCCTTTATAGGGAACTCGACAATAGAAACTATCTCTTAAAGTAACACATTGAACTTCATCACCCACCCACATTCATCCCCCACATTCAAATGTCAAAAACCATATAACTTACCCGCCAAAAGTAATGTATTTTTTTTTCTTACACAAATGATTTATTGTCTATGGTTATCAACGAACGTTCGGAAACGAACACTAAGGTTTTTGAATAAAATTAAGCGAAAATGTAGGTATGTAGACAATTGGCAACAACATGCATTTAAGGAATAAGACTCATTTTGCTGCCTTTAAGTGTTCTTCTAATACAATCAATAATAGAGATGAACATATTGAGATGTCAACCACAACGGGCGAACCCGTCACAGCAGGACGTTTAACGATTCATCGTTCTATCGACCGTGCAGTGAGCGTAGAAGACTTTGGACATTACAAATCCGACGTCTAGCTACGCCACAACCCGCAAGAGACCAACGCCTTTACCGCGAGATAGCCAGTAATGTTACCTGGCGGGCCGACACTCGCGCCCTTGCTTCCAATTGTGACCAGATTTCTCCGGTCTCTCGATTGGTTCCGAGTTCGAGGTCGCTTGCGCGGTCCTCTCCCTTACGAAGCGGTGAAACGGTGTACACCGAATCTATCGCGGACCAAGGCGTCCTTTGCCCGACTCTAAACCGGGATCGGATGGCCAATGGACATTTCAAGAGCAGTCGCCGTAAGGTAGGCAACCACCCCCGCTCTATAGGAAACAATACAGTTCCCAGACTCCCCCGACTGTTAGTCGGAGAGCACAATCGATTGGCTTGCGCCGCTCGGTGCGCAGACCGTCCAAGAGCGCCAGAGGTTTGATTCCCAGGGGAGACCGGTTGACCCAGTGTCCTACCCCATGCGTGGAGGCCATCAGATGGGTGTTGACCCGTGAGTGTGACCGACCCTGAACACATGGGTCATCGTGGCCATCTCATCATGGGCCCGTTAGCTCCCCAGATGAACAGTGATACTATGTATCACTGTTCTTCAACCGTGTTAAAAATAAAACCATTAAAAAGTCATTAGGTCCAAATTAAAAATAGGAAATGGCGATGTCTTTATCAAAATTCTTCAGTATTAAGAAACTTCGACACAACATTATTATTCATTTATGGAGTAAAAGAAAATATCATGTATAGATGAAAAATATTGACGGAGAAAATGATGTTGCCAAAACATCAACAAAGCACCATCGATGCAAAAAACATCAAACATCGATCTCTAACCATCGATGTTTTCGATATATCGGACATCGACGTCCATCCCTACTATACTCAGTTTCAAGATACTAAAGAATATACTTTCAATTGAACTACTTCATACTTTGTTAATTTATATGTAATCACTGTATTAAATAAATAAATAAAACTGAATGAAGCGATCACTATAAGGTGCATTGCATTTAGTGAGTGCAACTTCACTAGTTGCCACATACAAAATTGAGTGAATTATTTATCTGAATTTCCTGGCTTACCGCTTTAAGAATATCAATTAAAATATGTTCTATAATTTCGTAAGTTTCTTCAGAATATTCATCGTACAACATCTGTTCCGACGATCCATGAAAGTGGCAGTTGAACACGGCATTCAGATACGCAAAATTTTTCTTTTCCTGAAAATTCAAAAGAAGCAAGTAAAAACAGCAATAATGAATATTAGATCCATGTCGTTTTGTATGAAATATGTAAATAAAATCAAATCAAATCATATTTATTTTCAAAAAACGTGTTTAGGGTGTAGAAAATACATACACGAAATAAACAAATAAATAAAATAGCATAAATCCCTAAATAAAAACTTACTCAAATTGTACAACATTTAAATAACAAATATTGTTTCGTTAGTTTTCTAAACTCAACATAATTATTAATATCTTTCAAGTTTTGTGGCAGCTTGTCGATAAAAATTACACTTCTATACATGGTTGTGCGTTGGAACTCTGAAGTGGCAGCCGGCCATGAATGCATAGAAAGTGACTTGTTCCTTATATCGTACGTGTGTATATTCGATTGCGTTAAACATGTTTGCTTTTTCTTATAGAATTCACATATACATTCATGAACAATAAATAAAATACAAACAGAGCTGCCATGGAATTCACCGACCGAAGTCGGGTCCATCATATAGTGGTATTACACTCCTGGGGGGTGAGCAGTGGATTCCGGACTAACGACCGGCTGTGGTAGGTTTAGGACAGCTGTCTTGCCACATGTGAGCGTTAACCTTACCACCCATTCACTCCCCCTTCAAAACCATAGAATTTGAGATGCGGAAATCGCAGTTTTAGATAATTTTTCTAAGAAGGAGTTGATTATTTTCCTGGAGAGACCAAGATCTTTAAAAAGGTGAAACAGAGATTTAGCTGGCAGGCCACGAGCGCCAACTTCCACCGCGTGAAGGTGAACAGTGAAGCCGTTCCTGGTGACGGCATTTGCGAGATCATGGTATTTATTTAAATTGTACTCGTGGTCTTTTGGGATATTTGATTCCCATGGAACAGTTAATTCTACGATAAGGGCCATCTTCCGAGATAAGTCATATATTGTCGAAATACGTAGTTCTATAAATAAAGATTTGCAGGACTCTCATTGATTTAAACCCCTAATGGCTCTTACTGCCCGTTTTTGCAAAATAAATATATCATTTACATTGACGGCATTGGCCCATAGATGTATGCCATAGCACAGTGCGAGCGAGAATTATGCGTTTATCACTTCTTTTTCATCAATGATCTTCCTTAGTTTGCAAATCGGGTAACAAGCTGACGATAGCTTCGATTTTACAAGATCATTATGGACTCTCTAAGACATTTTCTCATCAATGTGAATCCCTAGGAATTTAGTACAAGTGGCTCTTTTTAATTCATATTGACTTGTCAGTGAATTTTTGTCTTTTTTTGTTAGAGATGTTTATAATTGCTGTTTTATTTATGTTTGTACCTAACATAAAATACGTAAGGACTTAATATAAAACTATGTAGGTACCTAATATACAATATATATACATACATATATATAGTAGAGCTGCGGTTATCCGAACCCCGACTAACCGAGTTCCGGGTCCTCCTGAGAAGACACTTAAAAGAAATTTTCTAAAAAGTAACTTTTAACTTTGACAAATTTTACTACACACTACTGTGTACGTTTCCCCCTTGATTTATGACAGAGTCTTGATTATTCGAGTTTTCGATTATTCGAGGCACTTAATGAGTTTTTAATGGATTTCTATGAGGTTTTGCAATAATTATTTTGTCATTGCTTCTTGACTTAATATTTTGCCTACTAGCAACGCAAACGGCTGGTTCCCGCTTGCCATTTCAACGATCACTTTCTTCAATTTTATATTTCTTGTTAGTTTAGTACGTAAAAGGTTAATTTTAATGACTATTCAATTTTCATTCGACAATATATAAAGTGCTTTTACCTACTTTCCCCATATTTTAAATATGAATATGGAAAAAACATACACTCGCTGTAACTCAACATAATGGTTTTCGACTTAATGAGTTTTTGCTCTTGATATTTACCTGTATCAAGCGGCTGATTTTATTTTCCCTCAGTATTGAATTGGCACTATTCATGTTGACATCTAGAATCGGGCCAAAAATCTGTTGTATCGCGAAGAATGGTTTCTGTAAAATCGTAACTAGTCAGCAAAATGTCAAATGCAGCAAAACACGGTAAACATAACGGTCTGGCTTTAACGTCCCGCTACGCTCATGCAGACCATTCAGGTTAGCCAATAATAATAATAGTAATTCATGCCGTCGTTGCATCTCTACCATCAGCAAATGATAAATGTTGTTGTGATGTCATAAGTGCATCATAAGTCACAAGGTCGATTAATGAAATACTCAGGCGACGAAAGACTACAACTATGAGCCCGTCGTGTGGTCATTATTCTAGTAATCTCTCAGAGTTATAAATAAAACAAAATTAGATTTTACCACGTGAAGTTTAAAGCGCCCAACATTTCGGCAATGTTACAACTGCAGTTGTCCAGGGTAGACTAAAGTGCTTGAGAGCTATCAAATATATATTTGAATGTCCTGGGGTGGCGGATATTCAAATATATATTTGATATTCAAATATATATATTTGATAACTCTCAAGCACTTTAGTCTACCCTGGACAATTGCAGTTGTAGCATGGCCGAAACGTTGGGCGCTTCAAACTGCTTGCATGCTTTCTCTCATGGGATGATCCCAGAGACTAAGGCAAACCAATGATTTAGTGTGCTCAACTACATTCAGTTGTTGCCGCTTCCAAACCAAAAAACTCTGCTGGCCTTGGTCGCCCTTCTATCGCAGCTTTAGCCGGTTATGTAATTAAAAAAATATACAATAAGCAAGTGCACTGAATAATCACTTAAACATGGATATTCATATTACTTGTATTGTACTTAGGTATTATTGTCTATATTGTTATGCTTAATGAAGAGGTAGTAAAATGGCTTATTTTTTAAGATAAGTCATGGTATTCATAAAAAATCAATTTTTTTTTGTGTCAAACAGTTTTAGGTATAAAAACAACCCCCTGCAGTACTTGTGATATTAGGTTCAACTGCATTTCTTCGTGAACTATGTAATATTAGAAATTAGTTTGTGTGAACGAGACAGTGCAACACATAAGAGCGGAATGTGAAATGAACGGCTGTCACTTGATTGCATTAAAACTACCTATCAAAAATAAAGCAGCTGTATTTAAGATCGCCCAAAATGTGTTTAAACATATTCAGATGGCTTATAAGCTCGACAGGTAGTTTGGTGCCGGAAAATGGACAATCATTCATTTCATGTTCTGCTTGGTCTCATTTGCATGAAGTAATTTTCAATTTTAGTTCATGAAGAAACGCAATTAAATTTATTAATAAATGGATGGGTCAAATCAGTACTGAGATAATTTACATTCTTCAATAGTGGCATCGGTAAATAGATCAAAGCCACTTCATGCGATATGATGAAACAATTGAGGAATTTTTGAATAGTGAACAGATTCAAGTGAAAAATCATTATTAACTCCAAAACTAGGCATAGCATTTGAAAAAAACCTTAACAGTTTTATGGATATCCTAAATAACTATTAAATCTGTCAATTTTAGCGAAAAAAAACAGCAAACAAGGAAGATATGACAAAAAAATACTTAGAAATTTTAAAATATCAATATCTTGAAAGTAGGCTGATGTGAATTCTTCTTTTTATGGAGCCATCTCCTATCGAAGGTCGGCGGTCATTATGGCCACTTGGCCCTTGATATTGTGGAGCAGAAAAACTCGGTGGTGCTTGAGTTGAACCATTCAACGAGGTTTTGTAGCCAGTGGGTTCTTTTCCAGCCAGGTCTTCGGCGGCCTTTTATCTTTCCTTGCAGGATTAATTGGAGGTGGTATTTGTTACCATGCATTATGTGGCCCATGTTTGTAATTTCCTTCTCTTTATGGTCTTCAGTAATTCCAATCTTTTGTGCATTCTTTGCAGCATTGCCTCATTCGTGACTCTATCCGTCCAAGATATTTTCAGTATTCTCCTGTAAAATCACATTTCGAAAGCTTCTAACCTTTTACACAAAGTCTGGGTTGGTGTCCACGTTTCTACTCCGTACAAGAGTACTGAAAATATGTAACACCGCACCAGGCAGCATCTAGTGGAGAATTTGAGACTACGGTTGCAGAAGATTTGGCTCATTTTGATAAACACAGCTCTAGCTTGTTCGATGCTGTGGATCAGCTGAGATGAATTTCAAGGCGACGATATACTGTACATTATAAATAATAAAACGTTTAATCACTTACTGCAGTATCGCTTGAATGGAGTATAATTTTAGTTTTAGCAAATTTCTTGGGCACCGAGAGAAGCATTTCTTCCAAGAGGCGGCTCTTGCCAATCTTTTTTACTCCCGTGATTGCCAGCACATTCGTTATGTCATCCGTTTCAATCGCAGTTTCGTGGCGAGCGGAAAATTGTCTCAGAATATTATGGAAAATTGACAACTCATGATCTCTTCCTAACATGGGAAATTGGGCAAGGGAACTGCTGTTTTCCTGCCTGAAAAGTTGAAAGTCGTCTTTGAGACTTAGTGTACTGTTATTAAGTCGACCGAGCTTGTTAGATCATGATAGTGAAAGAGCATCTATTGCTTCACTCCTCATTTAAGTTGCATGATTAAATCAAGGGCAAGAGCAGTGATCACACCAAGCTATTAATCAAAATGTAAGAAGATCCATGTTTGGATGATGCAATGTGAACAGGAGCCGCCAGCATTCCTGGGCCGAGTGTCACATTAGACTGTCAATAGCTTCCCATCTTTGTTCTTCAAATCGAGTCATTATTATTGCGAAAATCGAGTAAAAGTGAAGGACCTACCATTGATTATATATGGTATTTGATTGTTCAACTCCATAATACGATTTGGCAACCTTTCTGCACTGGCAAAATTTAGGTGGTGCTGATAGCATTGGTGGTAAAACTTATAGCAATTTATTGGTGGCGAAACTTATAGACAAATTGACAACCGTTCATTTCACATTCCGCTCTAGCATATTGCCCTGTCTCGTTCACACAAACTAATTTCCCATTTTAGTTTACGAAGAAACGCAATGCAGCCCAATATCAATTCTGATATTACAATTATTGTATACAATATTGCAATTAATGAATTAAATATTGTAATTGAATTCTCACCAAATCTCTTTCATTTGTTTTTGCACAGAACAAAAAATGTATGGGGTCAATCACATCAGAGTGCTGAGCGGGACAGATAATAATATAGCGTTGACTCTCTCCCACGCATCTGAGTCAACTGATCCCAATCCCAGTCAACTGAGCGAGGGTGAAAATCAACCGCTTTAGATCGGGCCGCAGCCTAAGAAAGTATCTACTGACTCATATCTACTGATTGAGAGACTAGTGGTTGTCATATTGCATAGGTAGATAGTTTTTAAAATGTTGAAATTATCAGAATTTATGTCAGTAATATTGTGTGATGCATTTTTTTAAATGTCTCAACCCAATGCTGGTAGCATTTGACAGTGGTTTAAATTCAGTACTAAAGAATTATTCACCTGTTTAAGCCAACCTGATAAAGAAGAAAAAACTATCCATGGACTAACTTACGTTTCCATCTCCTTATATTCGTAGATAGGTCCTACATTTGTCATGCCTTTTAACGGTTTTGGTATCATCAGTTTAAAGTTATCTTGGTGCAATTTACTGCGCAGGAACGTCTCTGTGTCACAGGTTACCCTGCCGGGATAAGCGACCATCAGCCTCGCCGCCTGTGAACATTTCATGTCAACCTTACATTTTCTTGAAACCGTATCAAAAGCATTAGAAAGGTCGAGGAAGATGCCTGTTACTTTCCCGGCCCACCAACCGATGATGAGAGGAAAGTATTGTGAACGCGCTTCTGTGTGTCTGTCTGTCTGTGTGTATTCTTAATCCCATTGAGCTGAAGTTTGGCATGCAGGCACCATTTGGTCATGGCAAGAGTTGAAAAGGTTGTAAAATTAAATCGTTCTAGGGGTCATGTTTTATTCTCGAAATATTGGACTTAGAGATATGATAGTACACAGATGCCTTGTTGGGACAAAATCACATTGTGAAATGTTTGTAGGAATATTTCATATACAAGCTACACTAATAATAATTCCGCGATTTTAATCAAATACAAACGCCATCTGTTGGCACTGGCCCTACCCCGCCCTTAGCCAAGATACGAACCGAGCCGCCCCAGGTCTTCATGATCCAGGATACATGATCTTTGCTCAAAAATACAACACCAGGGTAGTCACTAATTATTTTGCTGTAATCTTTTAAACTGTTTTAATGCTGAATTATCTGATTTTAATACAAAACATTTAAATAAAGTTGTTATTTCTAATTTTACAACTACATCCTATAAAATTACATAATATATCATTTTAGTACCTGTCACTGGAAAATAAAATAAAAAATTAGATTAGGGTCGCATACTTCAAATATATTCGTACTTTGGGTCGCCAGCCAAAAAGGTTAAGAACCGCTGGACTAGGGTTTGGGTAGTCGGGCAACTAACTGCTCCCCCCTTCCCCCCCCCCCCCCCCCCAATCATCATCATCATCATCGCATTGCTGATCCAGAAATACCATGAGGAGACTACAAAAATTAAAAGTACATAACCTTATTAACGACGAGTCCAATTACAGTGTATTCTCTTCGAAGAATATGACCAACAACACCGCAATAAGTAACACCTGGAAATAATTGTTTTTCTTAGAGCTATTTGTTATTTTTTAGAGATCTACATCATTTGGCAGGAGTATCATCTTTACGCACTATAAGAAATGAGCAACAGAAGGCACTTTCTTGAATCTCGATGAAGCTACAAATAATAAGTTGTCGGTATAGTTATTGGCTATAATAATCGCGGTTTTCAGGTTGAATTTTCAAATTCTTCATTTTCACCAATTATTATTTTTTTAAATTATTAAACTAGTTAAACCTAAAGATATTAATTCTTTAACAACAATGGGACACATATGAAATCGGAGAATATCGCGGTTGTTTGACATTATATATAGGATAACCCGAATTTACCGCGTGAAGTTTGTAGCACCCGACGTTTTCGTGCATATACGTCCGGGTATTACAAACTTTGCGCGATAAATTCGTGTTATCCTATTTATAATGAGACATATGTGTCCCATAACTTCAACAATCATTTTATAAATAATCGAATACGAATAATTTATAAGTTGTATTTTTTCATGTTATTGAGACATCAAAATCTTAATTTAGGCAACAAAAAAAAACTATTTAAAAAAATATACCGTATTTATTTATTTTTTTTGAAATATCGCAAATGACCTGAACTTTGGGGATTTTAAATAAACAAATAAAATATTTATGGCCTCTTTTCAATTTGATTTTTGTCCTTTTAGTACATTTTTTATTATGTATTTTTTTTACAAAATCAAATTTTGAAATAAGTTGCATTTAAAAACTTTGCATTTTTATAGACCGCAGGGACACTTATGTCCCATCAATTTATATAAAATCTATTGAATCAATTTTCACAAGACTTGACAGACATGTTATTTACATCGCCCTATAACAGATTAAAATGAACACATGCACACACGCAAGCATTTTCTAGAAATCACTTGTTTTTAGATTCCCAGGATCTCAAAACCGGAGATGCAGTGCAAAATCGGAGGGAAAAAAACGGAGGAAAAAAAAGGAGATCCAGTGCGAATTTGAATTCTCAATTTTGCTCAAAAGTAATACTTTGCCTATTTACATACTTCGTGTAATACGATGATTTTTTCCAAAAAAGTAATGAAGTACCTGTTGTAACTCCCAAGGAAACAGAGTTGAAATGCTCCTCAAGGGATAGCGCTAATTTAATTTCAGCAGCGCACTTGAGCGCCGATTCACATTCATCCTCATTTTTATAACCTCTCAAACCGAAGACGATCAGAAACATCATATCTTTGTCAAACAGGGAAACTTTGTTTACTGCGCCTCGGTAGAGTTTGACAATTCTGTAACAAATAATGGATTACTTTAACTAATTATAAAAGCATAGATAGGTTTTTTTCACCAAGAAAAGGAATGATGTAAGATCCTGAAAACTGTCATATTGCACTCTACCCAGAATATTCTCAAAGTGAGTTAAATATCTGGGGATGACAATGAGGCAAAAGAAAACAATGTAGAAGTGAAACAACCTAAGTTGGTCACAACACACTAACAAGAATGCATGTATATGTGTGTTTTGTATCTGTACACAAGCACTGGCTAATGGCATTGATTATTTATGGTCTTAGATTGCTCAACTACACAATACGATTTGGCAACCCTTCTGCACTGGCAAAATTCAGGTGGCGCTGATAGCATTGATGGCAAAACTTATAGCAATTTATTCGGCCATCTATAATAACATTGATAATGAACAGATGTTAGTTACATTATTGCTTTTATGCTTTTAGTAATTGTGCTTGAGCAACTAAGAATATAAAAAAATCAGCTGGTTTTATTAAATGTTTTTTTCTGAGATTCTGTGCTGCGCAACAGAGAATGTGAAATTTTGCACAAATCTTATAAAATTTGAGTTTGTGTTTAGTATTGATTTATAAGACATGCTTATAGCGAGTTGCATTATTCCTTTTGTGTTTTTAGTAAATGTGCTTCCGCAGCTTAGAATATAAAAATTAGGCTGGTTTTATTCACTGTATATCTTTTTTGGAGATTATTTCATCCGAATGTTTTTTTTTCTTTCCAAAAGTGTATCTTCCTATGAAATCGAAGACTATCGCGGTTATTTGACATTATAAATAAGATAAAAACGAATTCATCGCATGCAGTTTGCAACACCCGACGTTGCAACGATGTTGCAACCGCCGTTGTTAAGGGTAGACTGAGCCTTGCAAACCTAATGCTCAAACAAATATGTTTAGAACAATCCGTCAACCACTGGAACAAGACGCCAGGGTTGAATCATTCCAAAGCGCTAATTAAGGCTTACGACCGTAAGATGGCCTGTGAGGCCTTGTCGCTAAATAGAAACAATCTACGCATTCTGGCGAGGGCGCTCACGGGGCATTGTGGCCTGAACAAACACATGTTCAACCTCAAGCTCAGAGACACAAAAATGTGCAGGTTCTGCCAAGGAGCAGAGGAAACTCCCCAGCACCTCATGAGCGAGTGTGGCCCGCTGATGCGTAAAAGATACACCCACTTGGGTGGTCATTACCTCCAACCTGAGGAGGTAAAACAATCTGGCGCCAAAAGCCTGCTGCGGTTCTTAAATGACACAAGGCTTAGCGCAGAACTATAGTAGATGGTGAACACAATATATCAGCAATGGTCGCAGTGTTACAAAGCTCATAAAGACCTTAGAAAAGCCCCACTCAACAAATAAAAAAAATAAAAAAAAAGGGTAGACTGAAAGAGCTGTCAACCGTTGCTCTGCGGGTTGACATAACGGTGGTTGCTATAACGGTGGTGGGGGTGGGGGGATTCGACCTACCCGTGGATCAACGAACAGCTCTTTCAGTTTACAATAGACAACAGCGGTTGCAACATCGTCGAAACGTCAGGTGTTACAAACTTCATGCGGTAAATTAGTTTTTATTATATTTATAGTGTACGGTCTTCGTTCTGGCAGTTGTTGTAGCCGCTCGGGCATGTTTTGTTGCAAAGACCTAACTGTGGATCACAACCCGTAGTGATAACAAACCTCTGCTTGCCGACGAAAAAGAAAACTAATCATTTGTTGCTAACGACCCAGCGGCGGACACATAAATAGAAAATAGTAGGTGGTTTCTTGACGAATAGACTCTTGCATACTAAAATCATTTTGAATTTGCTTGCTATAATCATAAAAATTACCTGACGACATTTATGTATGAAGTATTCAGAGTGGTGATCAAGTTTTTTTCTGATATGACTTTGACGACAATATTTAAAAAGACAATGACGACTTGTCGCATTTCGGTTAAATATTCCATTGGCTCGTCTCGTTCCACAGCATTCATAACAGGATCGAATGTGTAACGGCGTAGTTCTTCTAGCATATTCTCCTGTATGGCATAGTTAACAGTCGGGCGGACTGCAAAATAATCAACCATTAATATTGGTTCCATTAGCGTTTACTGCAAATTAAAGTACTTATAAGATCCCTTAAAGCCTTAAAAGCAAAGTACAAAATAATATTAACACTAGCGAATAGATCCAACGCTATACACGGCGGCCCGGTGGCATAGTGGTTAGGTCGCCTGATCTTACATTGTAAGGTACCGGGTTCGATTCCCAGCTGGGTTACCATTTTCCGTTGGGATAAAATGAACAGAATTGCAAATTCTGTCAATCGAATGCAATAACAAGACACAATTTAAAACACATGTTACACGCACACTTTACATATAAACACTTTTTATGACTATAGTAGGGTTGGTTGTAAGAGATTGTCGTAAGATAATAAATCTGCCCATTGGGAAATTTCACAATAAAGAGGACAAACAAACAAAACAAAGCATGCAATTTAAAATAAATCATAATGTAGGTCTACAATGGGGTGAATAAAAAAATAATTGGTTGTGACCCCAAGACTTTCACGGCAAGTAGCCAAGAAATTCTTTCATCTAAATATTAATTTCATAAATAAAATCTCGACCGGCAAATGAACCCGGTTGGCCAGGTTGCCAGAACAATGAACCATCTCGGACTAAGGGCGGGGTCGGGTCAAGCGCCAACACATGGCGTCAATATTTGACTAAAATGTATGGCGGAATATATATATATTATTAGTGTAGTTTGTATATGAAATATTTCAACCAAAATTTACAATGTGATTTTGGCCCAACAAGGCTTCTGTGTATCAAAATTCTTTATTTCCAATATTGTGAGATTGAAATATGACTAGGGTGCCATCTGGTGGACCGATTTCAACCACAACCTTTTCAACTCTTGTCATGACCAAATGATACCTGCATGTCAAATTTCAGATCAATCGGATTAAGCGTTTGGGTGTTATCGTGGAGGAATACAGACAGACAGACACACAGACACACAGAAGCGCATTCCCAATCGTTTTCCTTCTCGTTAGTTGGTGAGCGGCAAAAGTAAAACCACATTGTGGTCCAAATTGACTTTGTTAACAGACTATAATAACTGAGTATCGTTATTGATTTTATAATCCTTTTATCGAATAGCTACCCACACTTACCGTGCAAATTAATTGGAACAAAGAGTATTTTTCTTCAAAAAGTGCTTTATTGGATATAAACATACGAAAAAAGTAAAGCTAGTTATAGATTGTTAGGTTTAATATAGAATGTGTCCTCCTTTAGCGTTGATAAAACCTTTCACTCTTGTAGGCATAGAATTTATCAGGTTTTGACAGCTTCCTTTCTGTTCATCATCGTGAAATCAGACTTGAATTACTGCACTGATCATATATATATATATATATATATATATATATATATATATATATATATATATATATATATATATATATATATATATATATATATATATATATATATATATATATATATATATATATATATATATATATATATATATATATATATATATATATATATATATATATATATATATATATATATATATATATATATAAACTCTTTATTTGCACTTAAAAAGTATACAAAAAAGGCGAGCTTATTGCCACATGGCAATGTCTTACAGCTAACCTAAACATAGTGGTACATGCGCGCATTGTGAAAATAAAGATTATTACATAACATACAGACAAGTGGAAGAATTTAAGACTAATAGTGCCCGAGGAGAGGAAATTGGGGGAGGAACAGGAGAGAAAGGAAAGAACTGGTTACTTCTTAGAAAGGTAGTAATCCTTAAGGTGAGTCTTAAACGATGGTAAAGAAGGCGAGTTTCGTATATTTGCTGGGAGATCGTTCAAGAGTCTTGCACCATGGACACAGAAAGAATAGGAATAGAAATCACTATTATGACTCGGAATTTTTAATAAACTGTCAGAGGCTGACCGAAGTACGAGACCGTGGGAACTTAGTGGTTCAAAAAGCTCCTGGAGATAGGATGGTGTTAGTTGGGTGAGTACACGATATAGGAGAGCCAGTATATGAACATTTCTTCTTTGGCGTATTGGCAACCACTTTAACTGTGATCATACTTACGTAGACCGAAGATGAATCGTATGCATACATTTTGCAAACGTTCAAGTTTGTTGAGCAGTTCCTCTGATAAATCGAGATAAGCCACATCTGCATAGTCAAGGAGAGGCAAGAGGAGAGACTGTGCAAGAGATTTTTTTGTGTCCATAGGAAGAAATCTTCTGGTGATCATCTTGGTTTTCATTGTACAATCCATCTTGTAGAGCCGGTTTTTGCAAATGGGCCAGAGGTTTACGATCGGGTTGAGATTGGGGGAGTTTCCGGGTCATTCAGGTACAGTAATTTGGTTCTCTGTGAAAAACTGTTTTACTTTTTTCAAAGAATGGCATGGGCCCAGATTCTATTGAAAATTTCCCTCGTTGGAAGGATAGACCTTGTGGAGCTCCCGTATCATATGGTTTGAAAGGATTCAATATATTAGTCGAAATTTGAATTCGGACCAAAAACGGCTCTTCAACCGGTATCGGGTAGCCAAATGGTCGTTTCAAGAGCAGTTGCAGTAAGGTTAACAATTACCTCCGCTCTATAGGAAACAATACTGCTTCCAGACTTCCTCGGCACGTCGGAATGCACAATCGATCGCACAAACCGTCCAGGAACGCCCTAAGGTTGACTCCTAGGGGAAACTAGCCTGCAGGCCAGAGTCCTACCCGGGCTCGCACTTCTACATGGAGGCCGCCGGATGGGTGATGACCCGTGCATTTGGCTGACACATGTGGCCTAACTGCAACAGGGTCCATTAGATCCCTAAAGGGCCCTGTCGCCAGGCATGGGCAGCCGGGCAGCCAAAGCCAGACATATAACATGCTCAGCCGACATATCTTCTATCCTGCAATGCCTGCAAACGGGGTCGTCCACTATCCCTAGTATCTGCATGTTTCTTGACTCGGCAGTGCCCAGTTAACAGTCCCACCGTTTTTCTCAAGTTATCCCTGGAAAATCCCAGGCAGTAGCTTATTAATCTTAATGTGTATTCCCTAATGGCCCTTTTGCTTGCCTCAGGTTAGTTCCTCTCCACCTGTGTTTTATCCACTCTTTGGTTCTGTTACCCAAGGTATTCCTCAAGTACCCCTCTTCCAGTGGCAAACTAAACACACTTATTATAAATAAGATAAAAAACGAATTTATTGCTAAAAGTTTGTAACATCCGACTTTTCGGCGACGTTGCAGCCGCCAGTCTACCCTAGACAACGGCGGCTGCAACTTCGCTGAAACGTCTGGTGTTACAAAATTCGAGCGGTAAATTCGTTTTTAATCTTATTTGTAAAGTCAAACAACCGCGATAGTCTCCGATTTCATAAACACACACACGCATGCACCCAAGCACACACACACACACACGCATACATACTTACACACACATATACACAAACTCTATATCTCTTACAGCCATTGTTTTAACCTACAGTTTCTGCCTGGGAAATCGTAGAGTTGGGCCCCAGGGATCTGGCTTAAGACAAAAGAAGTGAATTCGGCTCATTTTGAAGAATTCAATTTGGCCTACCATCTGAACGATGTACTCGTACACATGTATGTATACTTACTCGATAATTCCCTCTTGTTGGCGGAAATGAGAGGGTAAGCCCTGAAACTAGATTGAGATGGATCTGCGCTTACATCAGCAGTAGTATCATCCGTGTCGCTAATTTCGGGAGTTCCATCTGTTAGAAAAAAAAATGGTTCAGTGCAAGTCAAACAGATACCCATATAGACAAGAAAATTAGTTCTGTCACCCCACTTTCCCGGCAAGTAGCTAGGGACTTAATTTTTCTGAATCTTCATTTCATAAATAAAGATGATGAGCAGTTGCCGAAAATTCCTGTTAATCTGCGATGCAAAGCAATGAAAATTTGAATTTCGAACGAGCGTCATCTCATTCAATTTAAAAATCAAATTGCAAACGCGGGTTGCCATGAGCCTTCGAATTCATTTAGAAGTTATGGTGGAATAAAGAAATGGTAAACATACGTACATAGATGAATCCTAAACACATAATACTCCTTTTTGGGCAGTCGTGTAAAAACCAATCAAGTCCAGTATCACAGCCGGAAAGTAAAAACGAAATCACATGAAAACAGAAAACACTCAGAACACCCCAACGTAAAACAAAGGGCTAACATGGCCCAGGTGCAAAATTTTACCTGCTACCCACACATTAAGTGTCTATCTCTGTCTTGCTTATTTACTGTTTCTCTTTCATCCATAAACTTGATTAGGCAACCCTAACTTAAAACGAAAGGATGCCGATTGCCCAGGTGCAATATCTTATCTGACAAACACTGATCATCTATCTCTCTCTTACTTATCGGCTGTTTCTTTTTCATCCATAAAATTATTTACCGCTTTAGTTTCGGGATAAGATAAAGAACTCACTCGGTACTATGCAGTTGTTTTTACTATTAATAGTTGATATTGATATAGGTCTAAAGTTTATGATATTTTTTATATATTTTATGTATATAAATAATATAAACAACTGTATTACTTAAATAAAACAAAGTAAATAAGGTATTTTACTAAAACAAGTGTAATTATTGAATAAAATAACATTTTTTAGCTTAGCGGCTATAGAATGAAATGTTACACTTGTAACAAGTTAGAGAGGACGAGTAAAGTATTGAACATAACAACAAAATAAGACTGATTTTATTATATATCTTCTTTATATTTGATACATTGACGCAATGCATCTTTCATTATCTTAATGACATTTCATTGAAACCTCAAATAATTATATAAAATTTAACGCCCTCTATACTCATTTGTATGTACTCTTTCGAACTATCTTTTTACATTAGTACCATTTCTGGTCGCTTGATGTAATTTAGTGTTTATTAGTGTAAACAAAATTGATGAGAGCGATTTGACCCCCTTCCCATGTATTGAGCGATTTTTGCCCATAATCAACCATTATCCTGAAGGTCTAAGCTATTCAAAAATATATATTTCATTGAGGTACCCGATTTTCCGATAGCTTTTGGAATCATTTGTAGTACTTTACTTGTAATAAGTTTTCAATTGGTATATGGGGAAAACTGTTACAGAAAATTTGCAAGTGGGTATTAAATTACTCATTGTACTTTATGGTGTGAGGACATTATTTCCTACCTTGCGACCGAGACTTTGGTATTGTGGAGGCAGAGGGTCAATAAATATAATTTCAACTGCCTCTGCGAGATATAAGGATCCTTTCCAAATAATAGAAATGGAAAAACATTCAGACTATTCTTCCACTTCTATAGAAAAGTTACACTTGTATAGGAAAGTTCTATAGAGTGGTTTTAAATACAGTAGATACAAAATTAAATAGGAAGAGAAGTTGAGATGATAAACAGGGACGATGGAAGTATCTGTGAAGACCTCAGCCCAGAAATATCACTCAAGGCCTCGTAAAAAATTGCAAAAATTAGGTAGGTATATACATATATAATAATGATTAAAAATAGGATAAAAACGAATTTACCACATGAAGATTGTAACACCCGATGTTTTGGCGATGTTGCAACCGCCGTTGTCAGTCTACCCTAGACAAAGGCGGATGCAACATCAACGAAACGTCTGGTGGTACAATCTTCTTGCGGTAAATTCGTTTTATAATATTTATAATATCAAACAACCGCAATAGTCTTCGATTTCATATAATAATAATACAGGTACGTTTTTAGTATTATTTACTAGGTACTCTGTATGAATTGAAAATATAAGGACAATGATCGACTAGCTGACAACAGAAATCTGACCTAGGACTAGGATTAATAATTACAATGTGCCTGCTATAGAGTGGTGGCTCTTGCATCCTTTTCGCCTACCTTGTACTAAGCCAGCCTGATGGCTGCTTAATAGCAACACTGCCCATCCGCCAAACAGACATGTACGAAGTAGATGCAAATTTTTGAATTTTGATAAAATGGCGATAAAACTACACCTAAAAAAAGTTTCAATACACTTGCTCTGAACATGAGATTAAATACAACAAATGTAGCCTACTTTCATGGTTTTCATCCGTGGCTGCAAGCGTGACAACCTTAAACCAAAATACGTTACTCGAAAGCTTCTCAAAAATTCCTTTCTTCAGAGCACTTCCTCAAAATGAGTTCATTAATGTGTATACTCACTTTCGTAGCCTAATGCTTCAATCAATAAACAATGAAGATCCCAATGTGAAGGACATATTGTGAGCTACTGAATGCTGGTTTTCATTTCAGAGTATTTGGAGTCCAACTGACAGCGTAGACGCAGAAGGCTTCTTTAGTAAATATAACGTTGCCGTTATGGACAGAAGAACGACTCTAAAACAGTCGAATGTTGAAATAACAACAATGTTAGCTTTTAATTAACATTAAATATATATTTTAAGTGTATTAAAAAGTTGTTTTTATTTTATATAGGCAGTATATGCAAATTTTAGCAAAATTTCGAAATTATTTTTTTTTCTTGCTCTAATTTTTGTTTCTTATTTGTGAAAATTCCGTACCTTTAATAATAATGTACCAATGTTCTTTCACACTCATCTTACCGATCTTCGTACGGATGCTTGCTCAAGCGATGTGTCACGCAAAACCGGTGGGGTGGGCGGCTTGTATTCTAACAAAATTTCGTAGTTGTGGGTTTATATTCACTTCACTGATACTATCAACCACGATACTCAATATAAAACAATGGAACGCACCAATAGCTGTGCCCATCTTTCCAACTCTCTGCCATAACGGTCCAACTCCGATGATTTTCTTGTGGAGCTTGTCAGCCAGTTCAGTTGCATACTCAGCTTCGTTCACATAGATCCAAGCGCTGGGAGATGCTACCACATCACCGGCCGCACACAAGTACTCAGCAAACTACAAACAGAAGTAAGTGAATTGTATTCGCTGAAGTTCGTGAATTTGATCGTAGATGCAATGATTAACAGACTTCTACACTTCTGGGCATCGTGAACGAAGCAACTTATCAGGGCTGCGGAATAGAGAAGGATACAAAGGACAATGTGACCTGTAGCCCAGCATTAATCGCTAAAGAGAGAGGATAATAACAAATTACTCGACAGATATGATGAAAATATGTGGGACACAACCTTCATAGATTCTACAAATAGCATCCGGTGTAACCCGGCTGCGGGACCTGTAGGTGTGAAAGTATACACAGGGCTACATACAAAGGCTAGACATGAAAAGCCAAGTACGGGTGTCAGACAACTGACAACAAACCCCAAACTCAATCACCATCATTTTGGATGACTGAACTTTAAGTGAGGAGAAGTGTGATGCGATGATGATAATGAGCCGAACGAACATCCATCAACGCTAGACGGCTAATAATATGGCTCGCAGAGGAGCTCTCAATGGCAGGGGCATGTTCATATATTACTTAACACATTTTTAGGACATTTCTACAACCTCCCCTTTCTCTCAATGAATCAAGGAGTAACATAGTGCTCCCCCCTTCTCCACTCCTTTGAGTTTTACGTAACATCTATTTGCAGAAGATTTAAATTCCTGAAAATATTTAATACCAATACCTATTCCTTAAGGTAAAATAATGTTGATAAACATAAATAATGTTGATAAATGTTTACTAAAAATTATTTCTAGTAAATTATTAAAAACGAAAAAAAGAAACACGTGGAATCCACTTTTCTTAGCATAATCTTATTCCCGATACTTTTTTATTTATTGTTAACTTATCGATGCACATTTTACATTATAAAGGTATTTACATAACGGCTGGGTCACCATTTTCCATTGGGATCAAATTAACGGAATTGCATTTTCAATTCTGTTGATCGAATGCAATAGCAAGACACACACTTATGTTAGTTGCACACATACATACAAACTCGTCATAGTAGGGTTGGTTGTAAGAGATTGTCATACCACAATAAACCCGCCCATTGTGAAATTTCACAATAAAGAGTAGAAACAAACAAACAAGTATTGGTAGTATGTAAGGTAGTATGTAAGTCTCCAATATAAATAGTCATAATTTTGACAAGTTAAATATAAATAGGTCAATAAAAATAAAAACTTTGTTATAATTTTCAGGTGGTTTTATTCATTTATTTATTTTATTTCTTTTTTTCACAAATCATCTTGATAGATTAATCACGAAGTTGATATGGATAATTACGTCTATTTTATAAAGCAGGATTCTGCCAGATCGGCAATAAATAAATTTTGGGAAATAAATAAATAAATAAATAAAAATAAATAAATAAGAATGCAGCCGAAAATGGTATAGAATAGCTACGTCCAAACAACTAAACACAGAAAAATCTTAGAATAAAAACTGATTTACAAAACAAAACAAGTCAGTGCTGACCCGGTACTGTCATTGTGTAAATTGATTTCAAGGTAGTACAGCGCTGTCGCATCGGTGCTGATTACAATTGCTCGCACCACAAGCGCCAGCAGTACTGACCATGTGTAAACGCCGATCGGTAGTTGATCAGTCGCTGGCACTGAATGTGTTATAGGGTGACGTCACAACATATGGAAAATTTTGAACTAGCGAACATGACGCATTTTTCCCAACTGACTTCAATAATATAAAATCGAAGACTATCGCGGTTGTTTAACATTATAAATAGGATAGAAAACGAATTTACCGCGTGAAATTTGTAGCACCCGACGTTTCGGTGACGTTGCAGCCGCCGTTGTTCAGGGTAGACTGAAGAGCTGTGATACTTGATACTGTGGACTACGAGCGAAAAATTGGGACGCTCTTAGAAGACGCCAACACTTACGAGAAGGTGAATTACGATCCCACGAGCAAAATTACCAGGCAAACGAGAGTTTTAATTGATAAATCTGTCACTTCCCTCCCAGAAATAGCTTATCTCACTAAACCACGTAACGTACAGCCACCGAAATTATATGGCTTGCCTAAAATCCATAAGGATAATGCACCATTGAGACCGATTGTAAGCCAAATCGACAGCCCCACATATCCTCTGTCAAAACACTTAGCTTGTGTCTTCCAACCGCTTACGGGCAAAACGACGTCTTATGTGAGAGACTCGCGACATTTCGTAAGCATTATTAGAAGCGGGTTAAAACTGGCCGAAGACGAAATAATGGTGAGCTTTGACGTCGAATCTCTATTTACGAATTTGCCCATTTCGGAGTGTCTTACAGTGGTGAGAGATAAACTAAGGTCTGAGGACCTCCCTATTAGCTACGCCGACATGCTTCAACATTGCCTGACATCCTGCTACTTTCTATGGAGTGGCGATTATTACAAACAAATCGACGGAGTAGCAATGGAATGCCCTGTATCGCCGATAGTTAGCGACTTATATATGGAACATTTTGAGGAATTAGCCATAAAAACCTCCAAAATTAAGCCCAGTCTCTGGCTTCGCTACGTGGATGATACCTTCTGCATCCTAAAAGGCAACATTCAAACGGTGAATGAATTCCTGGGTCATCTAAACTCCATACACCCAAAAATCAGATTCACCTATGAAGTAGAGAAGGACGGCTCCCTACCATTTTTGGATGTCAAAGTGACGAGGAGAAGTGACAATACTCTCGGACATACGGTATATCGGAAGCTTACACATACGGATAGATATTTACATGCAAGCTCACACCATCATCCCTACCATCTACGTTCAGTGCAAACGTCCCTCGTGAATCGAGCACGCGGTCTATGCGACGCTGAGCATTTTCCGAAGGAGATGGAACATGTCAATGATGTCCTTAGGAAAAATGGATACGGTAAATATCACGAGACACGCACACGATCTAATACAGATGAAACTCAGAAACCGAGCAGATCAAGAGCATTCTTACCATAAGTCAAGGGCGTGACAGATCGAATAAGTAAGATGCTAAACAGATTCGATATAAAAACGATCTTCAAACCGACCCAAAATATAGCTCGATTTTTGAGGCCTGTAAAGGATGTAATACCACTGCAAACCCCGGGTGTGTATAAAGTCGAATGCAGTTGCGGTCTAGCCTACGTTGGACAAACGAAACGGCCCATAGCCACGCGACTGTCAGAACTCATCAAAGCTGTTAAAAACGTTCAGCGAGAAAAATCGCCGATCTGCGAACATATATTGGATAGCGGAAGTAACCACTGGATGCAGTTTCAAAATCCCATTGTGCTATCCAAAGAACAATTCTACTTTCCTCGCATGATCCGGGAAGCCATTGAAATAAGAAGAACCCCGAACCTCTCTTCTACGTGGAACCCTCTTCTTAAAATATTCCCGCCGCCGAACGCCGAACGCAAAGACGTAAAACAGGATACAGCGAGTGTTGTGTGCAAGACGGATTTTCAGAATTCCCGCGCTCCGAGCCCGGCCCCCCACCACCGTTATAACCTACGCAGTGGCGGAAGCGGTACGCGGCCTACCAGCAAAACAATGGATTGACAGCTCTTCAGTCTACCCTGGACAACGGCGGCTGCAACGTCACCGAAACGTCGGGTGCTACAAATTTCACGCGGTAAATTCGTTTTCTATCCTATTTATAATGACCTCAATAAAGTGCATACACCCTGAAGAAATACCTATGATTAACCGACTGTATATAAAAAGAAGGAGTTAGTTCTCAGCACTGACACCTGTAACTGTCTCAATGTGCAGAATGGAGGAAGAGGCAACTGAGCGCATGTGATCCGAGCAAGCACAGCATTATTAACAAGAGGAGTGAGGACAGGAAATTACTTGGTAGATAATGGCGGAAATATGCTAGGCTTGGCCTTGTATATTAGGCAAATAGCCTCTGGTATGAGATGGCTGCAGGACCAGTAGGCAAGAAAATTGACTGCATGGCCAGTAGACAAAAAAATTGGCTGCAGGGCCAGTAGGCAAAAAATATACATGGGGTTACGGACAAAGGTTCCACATGGAGAGCCAATTGAGGGTGTAAGACAACTGATAACCGACCTCAAACTTAATCATCATTACCTAGTCACACAATGGCTGTGAATATAAACAGCTCAGATAAAGCCGCCTTCTAAGCCAGGAAAGTGAGAATTCTAGCAATAATAAAATAAAAGAAATTACCTTGACATCCCAAACTGGCTGTCCTACTACAGCGTAATGCGATTTATATTCGTCTCCGATTGATGCAAAATGAACTCGACCTCCAGAAATAGCAACTTTCACTATGAAATATAAAAAAGGTAAGTTATTGATCACAACAAAAGCATCATTAGTGGCCATTAACCCCACACTCGCCGATTGGCGTTCATTCGTGTTATCCGTAAAATAACCGTATTTATGCAATTATCGTCAATATTTCTTCCTCCACTGCGCTAAAAGCCTGTCAGTGATGCCTGTCATTGAATAAGTATATATTAGTATCTTTGCACACACATTCTACAAACCAATTTTCGAGGCTTCATAAATTTTGCGTGGAATGACTGGCTTCCGAAAGGTTAAGGCAGAAGCCGCGTAAAAGGCATTTGAAAGTTTTTTGTCTTTTTTTTTTTCAATTTATTAGTATTTATTTAAATTTTAATCACATTGCAAATAATAAAATAATGTTTAGAAGCATAATTCCCAGGTGCATAATTTTTATTATTTCAAAGAGAAAAAAACGTTCAAGTGCATTTTTCTCATAACTGCAAAAAATGTGGATTAGATGGTTTCTGCATAACTATGTGAGTTTAAAGGGACCAGAATATTGAACCCCCCCCCCCTTCTTCTCTACCAACCCCATTACAGGTTTACTTAAAAAGTTTTAGTGCAAAATTCCTCAATAAATCGTTAATATTCTAAAAAATTTGCCTGCGGAGTTGGAACAGGGGCTTTCGCTGCCCACAGGGTCATAAAGGGAGATGAATGAAATAAGATTGAGAACCACTGATCTACTTGCAAACTACAAAACTAAAAGTTATCGTACAAAAATATATTAGATTATCTGGATTGAACATTAACCTCGAGTGGACATTTTCTGAAAGGACAAGTAATTTAAGAGAAGTAATCGAAAACATGGGAGAAAGATGTTTAGCTTATCAATATTATTATCTTAAAATTATATGTGTGCAGCTTAGCTCACTTAATCCCTACTATGACTATATTTGGGACAATGAAGGTGCAATATAGTGCGTCTCTTACATCTGTCTCCGAATCTGCCCTCGACCTAAATCAGATATTTGCAGTACTCTTCTTACATTCATCAAAACAAAAATACTTTCATTTGAACTTGAATAATACTGCGATAAAAAACGTAGACAAATATGCATATCTGGGTCAGGACTGATAACAGTGAAGTAAATACTGTCTAGTGACATTGTTAATGCGAAGATGTATTTTTCTCCTTTCTTATACTGGGTGTCTCAAAACGTGATGTCAAGCCGAAGCAGCAAAGTAGAGCACCTCGAGACATCCCATGCATGTTCAGCGATTTTCGATAGTGTCAGAGATGTTTTTTAAATTCCAGTCACCCAGTTTGGCAGAATTTTCATTTCAATTACATGAATAACTTTGACAGACTTGTTTTTTTTAAATTATCCAATCTGGCACAGCAACATTTACTTTCATAACTCCGGGCACAATCACAAACAACAAAAACAAAAAAATGATAAGATTGGTTTTTCGATAACTTTTGATGTTTTAGAAAAAGTTGACATAAACCTCTTTATTTTGGTACATACTTCAAAACCTTTCTCGCAATTTTTTTTGACAGCTAATTATCCTGCTAATTTCATAGTAGTAGTGAATTATTAGTAAATAGTGCAAAATTGAAATTATAGAGAATAAGTGAAAAACTAAATAAAATAATATAAAACTTATTAAAATGGGTTTGTTACAAAAAAAGAATCTAAATGACGACCTGCTTAGTGATTGCATGCAGTACGCCGGAAAAAATCTCTTTCAAGCCACCGAACGCTCGTCAATTGTTTTTGATGTTTTTTTTTGTCTTCTCAGTTTTTCTCAATAATTCATTTGTATCTAAATCAACATCTTCTGCTAGAAGATGTTGATTTGGAGAGGCTCAGAAAGTATTTCACGTGTAAACATAGTATTTCAAAAATGATGGTGCACTGATTCACTACCCGTTGAATGTAAAGAATTATCCCATCCAAATGTTCCCAGACGACAAATGGATTGGTCGTGGCGGATCTTCTAGCGGAAGATGTTTAGAACAAATACCTCATCCTTATCTTCCACTAGAAGGTAAGGAAGAGGTATTTGTATCGTGGAAGGTTATTTGTGCAATCCATGGGAATAACACAGCAGAAGCTATGAAAAATTTACCTTAATTTCTATACTAAGGACCATCTTTTGAGATAGGGAGTAAAGAGCTATATCTGGATGGAGGGCTGTGCATCCGAGACTTTCAGGGAATTGATGCTGTTTGGAAGCCAAATCGACCTCCAGGATCCAATCTGAAGTTTCCTAGATTATTGAGAAAGGTTTTGTAGTGGAATGTTTTTTGCCTTTAGATCCATCCCGCACAAACTGTGTTGGGGGTTTGAAGGGTACTGTCAGACCCTTGTTGGCACGAGCCACTGAGAGGCTAATTACCTCGCAAATAACAGCAAGGACTATGTCTTGGCGGTAAGTATACCATCCTTAATCCAATGCCACCTTGCAGGCAGCTAGAATATAAATATAGAATAGCAAGGGGCGTTGCTACAAAGGGGACATGAACTATCCTCTGAATAGCTCCAACAGGCGAGGTTACAAAAGATATAAAATCTACGTAACTGAAAAAAAACAGTATTACATAAATAATTGATCCTGGAATGTACAGAACTTAGAAGAATGAAACAATTCACCAATTTCATACATTTTAACTGAAGTGTGTATCCAAGTACGTTTATTATTGTATCCAAGTACGTAAGATTATTCGCAATCCTAAGTAAGGGGCAAGCACAGTGTGTATGGTCTAAATTGAGATGCTTGTATGAGTGTGCTAAATTGAGATGCTTTATAGATATGGCGAGGTGACATTCCGAGCGTACCTACCTGTTTGTGTAGTGAAATTTGTGTGGCAAACTCGCCTCAAAGAGCGTCGCACGATTGCCATGTTTCGGGTGCAAACTGGCTTTCTATACCCTTAGAATACTGTGGCAAAACTCACCTCGAAGGCTAACTCCGACATCGGTCTGATAAGTTCCATAATGTTTCTGTATGATTAGACCGCAGTCGATGGCCGCATGGACGGCATCTTGCATGTTTAATTTATCGCTGCTTTTCCACATGGCGAGGAAAGCGTCTCCGGAGAACTTGAGCAAGTCGCCGTTGTGTGACAGAATCTCTTGCACCATGGAGCCGATAAAAGAGTTGAGCACCAATGTCAGGAGAGACGAACCGTCGCGACCTACTTTGGCATATCTGTCGCACAGCTCCGTGAAACCTTCAAAACCATATCAGTTTCTGTTTTGATGAAATCAATCATTTTGTCGTTGTGGGGGAGAGAACTACCTAACTGACATATCTGGCCAATATTTTCTGAGACAAAAGTGCAAAAATACTTTAATAACTACTATCAAACATACTTTAAATACTCTTTAATCGATTCAATAGCTGCACTTGCGTACTGGTGGCTGGATGCTTACACTGGCAGTAACGGTTCCGTGTAGTTGGGCCAAATGATTTGTTCGTTATCTTGGGTTGACTTAACTCATGGTTAACTCCCATCCGGTAGCCTCCTCAAAGAGGGACGAACCTAGAAAGGACTCTGTGAACCCTGTCTCGTGAATTGTGTCGTAGTCAGCAGGATTGGATGCTCTGAGGTAAGACCTAGACTGCATTCCGGCGAATAGCCGGGGGGGTATGAAACGGTCTTATATGTTTCCTATAAATCGGGGGTAGTTTTTGACCTGATGTCAGCTACTCTTGAAAGTTGGTTGGCCAGTTGGCCACCTGATCCCATGTGAAAGCCGGCAAAAGGTGCCATGGCATGCGACAAGTTCGAACTGAATTACCGATAACATCAGGTACTTCGAACCTGCACAAGCGACTTCGAACCTGTGACCAGACTGGAGGACGGAGAAATCTGGTAGTGAGAGCGTGAGGTTGGCCCGCTGTGGGTTCACTTTCCAGTGCCTCGGGGTAAGGCGTTGGACTCCCAAGGGCATGTTTGCGTAGTTAGACGTTGGACTGTGTTATCCTCAAGTCTCTGGTTTTACCTGGTGGTTGAAAGAATGATCAAATATTGTCATAACTTCCTGGCGTGAAGGGTTCGCCCTTACTAGCTGACAACTCTAAAGTGAACATGCTTATTTTAGAAATCAGCACATAAGCAGCAATTGGAGAAGATGTCCATATAACGAAGAACTGTGTGAAGAACAGTGGACTGAACGGAAATTATTGATGTATACTGTCCAAGCGTATGAATGAGTACAATCAAGCCAGCAAGCATTCAAACAAAAAAAAAACAAAAATAGAAACCTGACACAGAGTTGGATAACATTCAATTGCCATCTATAGACATTTATTTCTTTGTTTATTAGAAATTTTCCTAAGTTTATTTCTTTTGCTTACTGAGCTCTACAAGCTCAAATGACATACATAATCTAGAAATCATAAATGAGCCAACACACCGGGTTGCAGAAAGGATGCCGTGACAGATGTGCATACCAGCTTTATTTATAAGAGAGAGGATCACAATATAGTAGTTATGCGACATTGGTGGATTCTGCAGACAGCATCTCAAGTTAGCTGGCTAAAGGACCTGTGGGAAAAATGAGCACTCACAAAAGCCCCACATGAACAGCCATTTGCGAGTGTCTGGCAACTGATTAACCAACTTATGTAAGAATCAATGTATAATTCAGGAGCATGCGTGACCTGCATGCTCCTGAATCCCAGGAGAAATACCATACGAATGCAAGCCGAATATAAAATTCCATTATTTTCAATTCCATACCTGAAACATCACAGAACATCAAGGCGGCTCCGTATTCCCGAATGGAATAATCGCTAACGTTGTACAATATCTCATCGGGCACCATCGATGCAATTGTTTTTATACGAGATGCAGCGGTCGGATTTTTATCTTCCTTTATGCTGCGAACAAAAGGTTAAGTGTCGAGAGAAAGCAATGAGCCTACGAGGGGGTACTCCAAAAAATCTTAATTTTTCACTTTCCTGGCCCACTAACCGTCCAGGAGGGAAAGTATTGTGAACGCGCAAGATGACGATGGAAAAAAATCCAGATGACGATGGAACTATCCATTTTTAGCCTCTCTGAGACGATTAACCCCTCTTATCGCGGGGTAAAAATTCAGCCGTCACTTCTGCGTGTGATAGTTTATATTGGATTTCATATCCAATATTGGATCGCTCACATTCCGCCGTGGGTAGGTTGCATCCAATGATGGACGGGTCACATCAGTCGGATTAAGGCCATTTCCAGACTGTAGTCTGACTGTGTGTGTGTATGCAAGCTCCCAAACGCTTAATCCGATGTATGGAGGCATCATTTGGTCATGCCAAGAGTTGAAAAGATTGTACTTGAAATCGGCCCACCAGAGGACACACTAGTCATATATCAATCTTGAAATATTGGACTTACAGACTTGAACTTTGGTACTCAGATGCCATGTTGGGCCGAAATCACGTTGTGAAATTTTGGTTGGAATATCTCATACACAAGCTTTTTAAAAATTATTTAAATTTTGCAGTATATATCAATGATATTTCGCTGTCTGTTAGCGCTTTGCCGCGCTGAGCGACCCAGGTAGTGGTCGCCCCCCGCACGCTGCGTCACTGCCAGGCGCCACCCAACCAGGTTCATCCGCCAGCCGAGTATTTCCGGGTGCATCCGCCAGCCGCCAGCTCATCGATTTTATTTATGAAATTATTATTCAAATGAAATCAGTTGGCTACTTGGCTACTTGCCGCGAAAGTCTTGGGGTGACTCGACCTATTTTTTTTTCTAGTTAGGAAGGATGGCAACACTATCCTCCCGCGCTGGGTATGTTTACTAGGCACTTCGCCTAATGAGTATGAAAGCGACATCTGTGTGAAAGTTTTCGAAAAAAAAAAACCTTCAGATGTTATGCTGTTGTGTCACCAGCTATTTTCCCCCAACTTCGTCTACGTCATGAAAACGCTTTCCTTTCAGGCTTTTCTTCATTCTTGGTAACACGAAAAAATCGCATTGGCTAAGTCGGGCGAATAGAGGATAAAAAACTTTTGTCATGCCGTTTTTTGTCAGAAACTGGTTGATTTTTAATGCTAAGTTGCGTTGTCGTGGTAAATCAGCCCATCGCCTGATTGCCAAAATTCAGGTCATTTTTTCCTTGAAACCTCTCGCAGTCGTTGCACAACTTGCAGGTGATAGTGTTGATTCACTATAGTGCCCTGCAGAATAAATTCAACATGGACGATCCCTCTGATCAAAAGTCGAGGAGCAGCCTGGACGTGGCTCGGCAACCCACTCATATACCCTTGACTGCCTCACAGCATCTTCCCCATAAGCCTTCCTAAGCATAGAAACTGTTTCTGCTGCTGTTTTCTTTAACATAAAACTGAATTTGATGCTCGCGCTATGCTATTTCAAGTCTGCCATCGAAAAATCGCCAAAAGTATCCATTTTTTAAAATAAATAAATCACTCTGTAGCATCTATACTTCACACAGACGTCGCTTGTTATACTGATTACGGGGCGGAAGACAGTGATGCCGCAGAAGTTGCCCTCCTGCCTATAGAAGGAAAAAATCTTTGGGCACACCCTGGTATAATTAAAAAGAGAGATATAACCGGCGCAGTAATGTTATCCTTTCAAATCCCTTGGATATAAACTTGTTAAAATAATTTGCTTTGGTGGAAAATATACCCACTTGGTAGTTTGGTTTTCTTGCGGAGTCAAAATATTGGTTGCGGAACTGTGTTTAAGCTCCACTTTCGATAAATACTCTGCCCTTTTCCACGCAAATAGTAAATCCTGATCTTCCATTTCAGTAGGAGTTCCTGCATAATAATTATATCAATCGATAGATGTCATTTAAACAAGGGTCAATTCTGAAAGTATCCAAACGTATTTATTGTGAACAATTTATTGGTGACAATTACAACTGCTGTCAATATTCTTCAAATGTAGGCACCTTGAACCTCAATACAGCGAGTATAGCGACTTTCCACTGTTCGTTGTAGTCCTGGAAGTCCTTGACTGACATGGACACCTGGAAGTCCTTGACTCTTTAACCGGTCGGACGCCAACAATGCCTTAGATCCAAGCTTAGCCCTTTTAGTCGGCTCCCGTATATATTATATAAATACGTAATATACATGACTAACAAGATTAATTATTAATAGTGTTAGCCGTATGATTATGTTGTTAGAAAATCGCTCGTTGCGAACCCCTGATTGTCGTTAATCGCTACAGTTAATTCAATACAAAATTATCTGCCTACCTGCATTATGAAAAGCAATTTTACAGTGAAACGGGTGGAGTTCATAAGAATTCTTATTCGCGTTTGTAGATGTCTGCGGATTAGATAACTGGTTATAATATAAAAAAATAAAAAAAACTTAAATTTTTCTGTCACACTCTAGTGGGTCTCCGGAAGTGAGCTCGCCTTAACACAGGGGTGCCTAGCAAGGCGGGCTCGGCTGCTCTTTGCTTAGCATAATAGAAAGGTAATCATTTGCGTTTAATGTATGCGCTATGTAACCTGGGCTCCGACAGATGTGTATCTAACTTTAGAAGCATACAACGGCATTTTCTTGAGGGAATTCATGAAAAAACGATATTTTTAGTATTTTAGTACAAAACCGACCATTAAGTTGCTGTAGTTTTTTGCATGCGAAGGTTGGCTTCCAACCGGTTCTTGTTTCGGTCGTGGCGGATTGTCTTTTTCGACGCAAAAGGGGTCATGCACAAAGACTTCGTACTTGCTGGAACCACCGTGAATGCAGCTCACTACAAAACAGTGCTTAAGCGTCTCCGACAGAGGATCCAGAGACATTTCATCACGACAACGCTAACTGGCTAACAGCGCTGTTGGTACGCCAAATACTGCCTCATCCCCCTCACAGCCCGGATTCAGTACGGGCCGACTTCTTTTTGTTTCCCAGGTTAAAAAGGGTGCTCAAGGTAAATTCAAGAGGTTTTGCGTAAATTCAAGAGGTTCAAGCCGCCACGACCGCAGCATTAAAGAGGGTGTCAGTCAAGAACTTTCAGGATTGCGACGAAAAAGGAAAAGTTGCTATACTCGCTGTACTGAGACTCAAGGTGTCTACATTGAAGAATATTGTCAGCATTTATCATAAATAAATTACAGTAGAACTTTAATTATCCAAACTCCGACTATCCGAAATTAAGACGGAAAAAAAAAGAAGACGGAAACGAGCAAACCTATACTTTTACTCTTCGTGTCAGTGCTTGAAAACAAAGATGGAAGCTCTTCAAGAAAATCAATTAAGGCAGCAGCACCAACAAATATTTAGAAGATGCCGTTTTTAAGTGGTATTTCAGCAACGTTGGGAAACCCAATTTTGAGTCTGATTCGATGTGAAAAAAATAAGATCTTAGCTGAGAAGCTTGGTTGTTCATACTTTAAAAGCAAGGCTGGCTATTTTTCTTTAAAAATAGTTTCTCTCCCATCTTCAACATACATACAGTAATTAATTAACCCCCCGAGCCGCGAGATTTCGCGAGCGCATGCCTTTGAAAGATTGCGTATAATTATGGAAATTTTAGATTTATTATGGCAGCCGACCAAAATATGAATTTCTCCCAAACTGTTGTTGCGATAATTAAAATAAAAAAGTCGTTTTGTTCCTGATGAAATTTGATATTAGAATATTAGAACTTAATTTTTGAAAACACTAAATATATTTTTTTATTCACAATCAAAATTTACAAAATCGGATCTAGCCCTTGGAGTAAATGGGTATTTTCATGGATGCATCTGTCTCTTTTGCAGGATTTTCGGCGACATCGACCTTAAAGTACTATAACTACGAAACTACTACACCAATCATAAAAAGAACAACTGCACAATGATTGCATTGAAATTTCGAATATAGAATATTGAAATATCATTTTGTAAAACAATTAGATAATTATGAATAAATATGAGAACGTCAAAGAAGTGAAAAAAACGCGGAACCAGATCTGGTCGTATCATACTCAACGGATAATTGTTTCAGAACCAGATTTGGTCGTATCATACTCAAGGGGCTAAACCGATAATCTGGGTCCGATTGGTCCATACGAGCTGCAACTGTGCTTTTACGTTTGAGTTCGATCGGTCCCTCTGAGGCTCGACGGGTCAGGTAAAAGACCCTTTTTTCGGAAAAACTCTTTTTCGTTATACGAATGGGGTCCGGTCCCAATTGATTCGGTTAATTGGAGTTCTACTGAATTTGCAAATAAATAAGTTTGGATACCTTGAAAATGGACCCTGTATATATAAAAAAAATCAAAATATTACTCTCAAAGCCAAACACTATATTGGATTTTCCAGTCCGCCGAGGTAACATTGGCAACTTTCTCATTAGAGAATCCATCGATATAAAGCTACCCATGTTTAAAAAAATCTGCAAAAACTGTTAATTCGAAACTGTCACTTTCAAATTTGAATATTATTCCATTTCATCTTCTTCTTTGTTTATAATAAAGAAACTATCATGGAATAATAATTCTGTATTCAATAATTGAGATAATCATACAATAATAATTAATAAACTTATAATTACACAACTGTACAATTGTATAAATTATTCTGCAAGTTCACTGAATAAAAAAATAGGAACAGAGCTGATAAGAGCTGTTGCGATTAACTGGAAAAAATAAGATGCCCTGGCGGAGAACCAACTTAAAAATAACTCAGTGCGATATGATAAAAGCTGAGAGTATTAAAATATTATTACAATAAAAATCTTTGCACTTGAGAATTTTATTACATTTATTATCTCTTTTATACAATCTATATAAATGCAAAGAGAATTTATTACCTAATAGTTAGGTAAGTACGTATTATTTGTTGCTATCGTTGGAAAATGAAAGTATTTTGGCTGAATCGTAAGTTATTTCTAAGAAACGGAGATAAACTAGGTCTCTTGAAGGAAATCTTTTAAGCTTTTTGGCAGAGGTAGAAGCTTCACAGCCGAACCGGCAACGTAGTGGAGTATTGCGTCTCGGCACACGTTTTGAAGAGATTTTACTGAAATAGGGAAAAAATATATTTTAATCGAGAATTATTCAGATACACAGAAAATATGTATTCTAAATTCTTCAAAAAGAAGAATCTAACGTCACATTTGTCATGGCCCTTTCTTATTTACGATTTTACCAAAACCCAACTGTCCCGCCTAGATGCGCTGGTGACAGCTAGTTTAAAATCCTGGCTGTCCTTAGCCAAACCAGCTGACCCCTCGACTCTCTTCAGGTCCAAACAAAATTTTGGGCTAGCGCTTAAACTGCCCTCTCTGCTCTACGCCAACTCCAGAATAACCAAAAATTCGATTCTGTGCAATTCCAAAGATCCGGCAATATCGAAGCACGTAATAAGTGGCCGTAGTGATTCAAATGATCTACAAGCCCGCGTAGACTTCCACAAAAACTTCCTTACTGGAATCAGCCAGAATGGCACTGGTCTGGGGTATGGCAGTACAACCACGAGCGACGTGGACTTGAAGAAGTCTCTTTTGCGGGGAGATTACGACAGCAAGAGTATGGCTCATGCTATTGGCCTTCAATGCCAGAATGATTGGACAACAATTGGGGACTTTTGCATTCCGCCTCCAATGCACTGGAAGGTAATGCTCTATGACTGGACGCCAGAGATGCTGAAATTTTATTTGAATGCCTTTCAGCATACACTTCCAGACCCCAGTAACCTCGCTCGTTGGAGCTTTGCCGAGGATAGTTCTTGTCCCCTCTGTAGCAATACCCCTTGCACAGCTAGACACATTCTATCTGGCTGCAAGGTGGCCTTAGATCAAGGACGGTACACTTACCGCCATGACAAAGTTCTCGCTGTTATTCGCGAGGTAATTAGTCTCTCAGTGGCTCGTGCCAACAAGGGTTTGACAGTATCCTCCAAACCCCCAATACAGTTTGTGCGGGATGGCTCTAAAGGCAAAAAACTTTTAACTACAAAACCTTTCTCAATAATCGAGAAAGCTACAGATTGGATTCTGGAGGTTGATTCGGTCTCTAAGCAGTATAAATTCCCTGAAAGTCTCGGATGCACAGCCCTCCGTCCAGATATAACTCTTTACTCTGTATCTCGGAAGGTGGCTCTTATTGTAGAATTAACTGTTCCATGGGAATCAAATATCCCAAAAGACCACGAGTACAAATTAAATAAATACCATGATCTTGCAAATGCCGTAACCCGGAACGGCTTCACTGTTCACCTTCACGCGGTGGAAGTTGGCGCTCGTGGCCTGCCAGCTAAATCTCTATTTCACCTCTTTAAAGATCTTGGCCTTTCCAGAAAAATAATCAACTCTTTCTTAGAAAAATTATCTAAAACTGCGATTTGCGCATCTCAAATTCTATGGCTTCGAAGGGGGAGTGAATGGGTGGTAAGGTGAACGCTCACATGTGGCAAGACAGCTGTCCTAAACCTACCACAGCCGGTTCGTAAGTCCGGAATCCACTGCTCACCCCCCAGAAGTGTAAAAAAAATAGTATTATGATGGGCCCGACTCCGGTCGGTGAATTCCATGGCAGCTCCGTTTGTATTTATTATTATTAGCAAACTAAGTGGCTTCATAACTAACTGAAAGTTATGGCGAAATAACTAAACGACTCCTTGCGTTATTCACGAGGTGATTGGACTCTCAGTTGCTCGTGCCAACGAGGGTTCGACAATACACTCTGAATCCTAAATACAGTTTATTTAATTAATAAAATATATAAGAATTCTTTCAACACATTGATTCTGTATCACTGACTAAGCAGCGCCTGTTTCAAAGAAGACACCAATTTTACAGCAAATTAAATCAAATTTTAAGAAAAAGATGTTTACTTTTGGTTTCAAACAAAACAATCATTAAGAATATAGAAATACATAAAAAGTAAAACAAAATAACCAATAAATAATAAAAGTGGTCAAAAATATTTTTAAAATAATTCCAAATATAAAATGTTATGTAATAAAAATATAAATCTGTATACACTCATCTGTGTAAGGGTTTGTACATTTTTAGGTGTGTATGTGTAAATTTCTTGTAATTTTTGTTTTTTGATTTTCTTTTTTTGTAACGCAAAAACGGTACAGTTTGAAAGGCAAAAAACATTCCACCCCAAAACCTTTCTCAATAATCAAGGAAGCATCCAACTGGATTCTAGACAGTGATTCACCCTATCGGTATGATTTCCTTGAAAATCTCGAATGCACAGCCATAACTCTTTACGCTTTAGATAGAGTGTAAAGAGCCATCTTCCATCTTCCGAGATCGGAAGATGGTCCTTGTTGAAAAATTAACAGTTTCATGACTAGAAACTAAATAAATACCACGATCACGCAATACCATCACTCGGAACGGCTTCACAGTTTACATTCACGCGATGGAAATTGACACTTAAGGTTCGTCAGCCGAATCCCCGTTTCTTAAGAGAAAAAATCTAAACTGTAATTTCTACATCTCGAATCTTATCTAGTTCACCAAATTTTTCTGAATTTTCATATTTCCCGTGTAATTAAAGCAGAAAAGATCGCTTAAAAATACTTAAGCGGAAAAATGTAAAAACAGCTTTCGGGCATACCTCCATAAAGCTGAACAATTTTCACTTGCTTCGTAGTCCCGTAGATGTCGACGACGGCATGTAAGGGTCCTTTGTGAAAGGGAATATCTTTGGTGCACGGCCCCTGGTCCTCCCCGTTGATGATGAAATGCATCTCGGCCAGGTCGGGGTCGTTGGGGTTGTCCTTTGCGCACGGGACGAACACCACCCCAATTCGGCTGCCCGTGTCCGTCGGTAGGACGTCGTGCTGGACACCGCTTTGCAGAGCCGGCTTCAACGCAGTCCTGCCAAAAAATACAATCATTCAATTCTATGTTTAGGTACGAACATCACTGAGACACGTCCGGGACACTCGTATAGCATTTGTATGGTGGCCACGGTATAACCTACACACGGCTGGCAAAGAAGCTAACGACGGTACAGATTAGCACAAGTAGGCGCCACAAATGCTTTATAGTAGTCAACTCACTACGGGCAAACTCGGCACCCCAGCGAGGTATAACGATATTAGAACATTCTTTTAACCGTGGGAGACTTAGGGACAACACAGTCCACCGTCTAACTCCGCCAACATGCCCGTGAGAGAGCAACATCTTACCACTGGGAAGTGAACCCAGCGGTCGACCTCACTCCCTCGCTACCGGATCTGGCTGGATTCCTCCGTCCTCCAGTGTCGTCGCAGGTTCGAAGTCGCTTGCAAGGCCTCTACCTGATTAGCAGTAATTTAGTTCGAAATTCTAGCGGACCTTGGCGCCCTTTTCTTGTCTTTCACGGATCGGGTAGCCAACGGGTTGTTTCAAGAGTAGCTGATATCAGGTCAGTAACCACCCCGCTTCTTAGAAAACGTATAACATTAATAACCCCCCGAATTTTCGTCGGAGTGCACATATGATTGGCTGTTGCACGATCCAGCAACAGCGCCAAAGGTCTTCCCCCAGAGTATCCGGTCCCACGTGTCCACAACATATCCAAGACGAGGGAAACAGAGTCCTTTTCAGGTTTGTCCCTCTGTGGGAGTTGAGCCGACTCAAAGTAAAGAGCAGGTCATATGGCCCAAGCTGCACGGAACCATTACCTGACTCGGCGGGTGCCATCCTCTCAGCGCCACAGATGCTATGAGGATTGCACCCGCCGCGTCCACCTTACCTAGACCGTTTATTAAAACAAGACACAGCAAGAACGGTCATTTGGCTGCAATAGCTAAAACCCAGGAATACAAAAAAAAACACAAAACAGAGAAAAATCTAACAGCAAATATGCAACTATTTTAAAATGTAAAAAATTGCTACCGACAAAATGCTACCAGTACATAATTTTAGGAAGGTTATCGGATAAATCCTGGAAGAGAGGACGAAATTGATGCAGGCTCAGATAGGCTAGTAATATATACTGATGGTTCAAAAACAGATGAAGAGACTGGAGCAGGTGTATACTCGCAAGATCCGAGACCAAAATTGAGTAAATTATTGGGCCCTTACGCCACAATTTTTACACGACTACCCGACAAAAAAGGAGTGTAATGTGTTCAGGGTTCATCGATGTATGTTTTCTATTTCTTTATTCTACTATAACTTTCAAACGCTTGAACCGATTTAGAAGTATGTTGTATTGTTAGAATCCGTATGTCAACCCGAGTGTCATAGAGTACCTTAACTGTCCAAATATTACGTAAGCAGTCGTCTAAATGTGCAAATGTCAATAAATTAACATAATTATATCGTTTTTAGTGTCAAATGTAAGGTCTGATTGAGGAAATTCTGGAAATATACATGGATAAATACATACACAACAAATATTTTATAAAAAACTAATATAAATAATTATAAATACAATAGTTCACTTTCTGTAATGGGAGTTGTGTTTTTATTCTTTTTAATATATTTACTTGTTCAAGGCAAAGCCTTGCATATAATTATGGCTGTGGATAACTTGACTGTTATATTTAATGCTTCGTATATGTTTAAAAACATGTTATTTGTTGTTTTGCTCCAAGTGGTATTTTTTCATTGAAAACATTTACGCTTATTATTGAGTCCTTACCTATGAAATTGCCGTTCTATAAAGGAAATTGAAGGCCAAAAACTTTGCATGAAAAATATATACAGTAGAGCCTTGATAATCCGAACTAGCAAAAACTAACCCCTGTTCGGACTCACGAAGCGTTCGGATTATAGTATGTAAGGAGAAAAAAAAACATTTTTATTCTTAAAATAGTGTTTAATTATATACATAGTGTAACAGAAATTCCTTTTTTTTGCGCTTGTGTCCCGAATTATCATTAAAGGTTACTTCTCAGGGTTTTCTATAACCTTTTTCTGTTCCGAAAATGTTGTTTATTGTTGCTTTTTGAAATCATCCAAAAATTTTCCTTAACAGCTGTCAGATGACATTAATGTTGCTATTATGGAGATATATTTATTAAAAGATAAATAAATAAATAAATGAATGACAACTAAAAATTATAATATTAATTAAAAAGAAAACCTACATAAAATTTAACTTTGATTAAAAAAAAAATTGGAAGTAAATCTACACTCTTTGCCATAGAGTAGAGACATTCGTGTTTCTGGCAATAATGAGTTGTCAAACGTGTTCGGTTAGACTCATTTTCCTGTTTTAACAATGGCGGGGAGGTGCTGTTGCTCCGCCGAGGGAGGCAGAAAGTAGATTAAACAAGAAAGCCGTAAATTAACCGCCTGGCGGTAAAATTTGTGATGTGAAGTGTGTGTGATTTATCTGCTGTCGGCACCTCTGGTTTTTTTGAATAATTACTGCTGCTATATAAGTGACGAAATCGTCGCTAAATGTGACGGGAATTGCCTCCACGTCAAGGAATTTACATTCATTTCTGGAATTCTGTTATTTTTATTTGGATGAGCACATGTGACACGCCAATAAGCGGAATTTGAAGAAGGGTGCCTGCGGGCGAATAAACACGGATACTTTACATACTCTCGTGTTTCTTTTTGTGCTGTAGTCTTTTGTGTATCTGAGGAAAAGGGTTTTCTGAGGGCCAAACCCAATGCTCATTAATATTTGGCCCACTCTCTGAGATAGTTTTTTGAGGTTAATTTTTTTCTTTTTCAAAATTTCTTTCGGGTATCTTTTTTTTTTTTAAATATAATTAGTTTCCTTCTTTTTCTTTAAAAGGAGGTGGCGTCCTTTTACTTTGATTCTTTTGGGTTTTGGTAGTTTCTACCGTGTTTCTTCCAAACACGGAAATTAGTATTTTGCGGTTATAAAATTAGCGCTCCAACGTTAGGCTTTAAATTGGATTTTGGCTTTTAGGGTATTCTTTTCCTCAGCCATTGAAGCACGATTTTTTAAGCACTTTGTTCAAAAATTGTATAAAAAAAATTAGAAGCATTTTTTTTGTTTTTATATAATTTTTATTCATAGCGATTACCGTGAAAGAGGCTTGTAAGCACCGTCTTGTTGTTTTTGTATTTAGAAGCAACTTTTGTCATTGAATTAAGCGGTATTGTGTACTTGCAGTTTTGTCGGCATTAACAGCATTTTTTGTAATTTAAAGCGGTTACCGTGAAGAAGTATTTTGTACTTGCCGTTTTTTATGGTTACTATATTTTTTTGTCAGAATCTTAGATTTAAAAGCAATATATTAATTATTGTTTCAATACTTGGCGTTGCTTAGCAGCAGTTTGTTTATTTTAAGGCGGTTTCCGCGAAAAAGTTTTACGCTTGCCGTTTAAGTATTTTATTTTATCATACTAATTATTTTTTTGTTAATTTCCAGATGTGAAGGCAATTATCCTGGTGAGGTAAGCAGCCAAATAAAACAGAGGTGCCGCAAGCAGTAAAAAAGTCAGTTTATTCCATTTTATTTTTTTTATTTTTTATTTATTTTGGTTTTTATTTTTTTTGGTGGGATTTAAAATATATACATGATGGCGTCTCCAGCGATAGTGTATTATGCTGCGTCACATTTAGTAAAGGCAGAACTCGATTATGAGTTCACGATTCGGGAGGTCACTCCAACCAATGTTGAAGCGATGAGAAAACAATTTAATTCACTCTTAAGGGAGTTTCCAGCTGAATCAATTTCCTCAACGGATTTAGATCCAGATTCCGAGTTTCAGGAATGTGCGATTAGACTTTCGTGTCTTCAAGAACTTATCGAAGAATTTATAAATAACAAACAGAAACTTTTATATAAACGAATTAGCACTAAAACTGCACATATCTTTCATAGAGTTTCACGTATAAATCCTGCTAATTCAGACTCCAAAAAATTATTAGACAATTTAAAGGAGGAAGTTTTAGAAATTGTCGTTTTGTTAGAAAAATATTTAGATATTGTTCGTTCGCCTAGCCCGTTACCAAATCCTGTTGTTCCGATACCTTCTACTTCATTGCACGAGGGTGAGAAGCTTAGTCCTGAGGTGGTTCCTTTGGGCAGGAATTCTGAAGTGACGTCAGCTCCGTATATACAGCATGTTGATACGAAACCAGTTCCTTTGGACAATAACTTTGTCATTTCTGACGAACGCATTCTTAAACCTTTAAATCTTGGTTTTACATTTGACGGCGATTCCTGTGTGGTCGAGTTCTTAGAACGATTGGATGAGATTAGGTTTTCGCGGAATATCTCGGATGCCAGGATGCTGAAATCGGCTTGTGAACTATTCCAGAAACAAGCGCTTAGTTGGTACCGTGCTAGAGCTTCGAGCATTTCCAGTTGGAAGCAGTTAGTTGCTGCACTCCGCTCCGATTTTGGCAGTTTAAATTACGATGCTGAAGTTTTGTCATTTGTACGGGGACGTAAACAAAAGTCGGATGAGAGGATGCATATTTTTGTTTCCGTCATGTTGGGCTATTTCAACAGGTTGTCAAGGCCATTGTCTGGTGAGGAACAATTAGGAATTATCCTTTCAAATATCTCAATTTCTTACCAACGACATTTCATGCTAGTTGATATAAATTCAATCGACGAACTTCTGCGTTTAGAAAAAAAAGTTGAAAATGCACAACAGCGTATCAACGCATCTAATGCAGCCACTCCTGCCCAAGCGAAGGTCAAGCCTTCTGGCTCGAAAGCAGTTTATGCGGTCGACGAGTCTCCTACCAAATGTGCGACGGAGGAAGTGAAAGTTGAACAGAAGTTAAAAGAGTGTAACGTTTCTTCTGCTGGTCCATCCAATCGTGGTGGTTTTAATCGTGGTGGTTCTCATCGCGGTGGTTTTCATCGTGGCGGTTTTAATCGTGGAAATTTTTCCCGTAATGATTTTTCTTATGCTAATTCGTCTTCTGGTAATTACAACCAAGGAGCCAATAATAGTTCGCGTGGTTCACGCGGTGGCACTCATCATGGCTATTCTAAATATTGCTATCGTTGTGGTAGGTTTAACTACACGGTAGCCACTTGTCCGGAATGTTCTAAGAATAACCGGCCTGGTAATTCCCCGGTTTCAGAGCCAAAAAACTCGAAAGGCGGGGCAGAATAGAGGATTTTCTACATTCTGCCTCGATATTGTTTGCAAATGAGAAGGATAACCGTCGCCCTTTCTTAGAAGTTTCACTTGGTGATATAACTGTTTGTGGATTACTCGACACTGGATCGAGTGTAACGATTTTGGGTGCTGATTCACATAAATATTTAGTTGATATCGGTTTTACTCTTAATAAGTCTCCGTTGGTGACTTTATCCACTGCTAATGCAAGTTCGGTTAAGACGATTGGGTCTATGTTTCTTCCTTTTAAATTCAATAATCGATGCCAGGTTATTCGAGCTGTTGTAGCTCCTGATATAGGTACTTCCCTTATTTTGGGAATTGATTTTGTCCGAGAATTTGAGTTGGCTCCGGAAATATTAAAATTCGTCAAGTTTGAGTCCTGCGATGCGATTGTTTGGCATCGAGTCAATGAAGTGAGGGCCTTGCGGCCTTTTGCTTCATTGACTGGAGACCAGCGATCGCTAGCAGACAGGATGATCAATAATTTTAAAAAAATTTCTTCCGAAGTCAAAGGTCTCGGTCGTACTAATTTGTTGTCCCAGGTTATTGATACTGGAGATCATCCTCCAGTGAAACAGCGTTACTATCCTTTGTCTCCAGCTAGATTGGCGCTGTTGAATGAAGAAGTTGATAAGATGTTAGAGTTAGGTGTTGTCGAACCTAGTTCCGGGGGTTGGAATAATCCAACAATTTTTGTTCCAAAGTCAGATGGTACTCTTCGTTTCTGTCTCGATAGCAGGAAGCTGAACTCTATCACGAAACCGGATGCGTATCCCCTGCCGAGAATTACTACTATCTTGGACAGTTTGAGAGATGCGAATTATTTATCTTCTATCGACTTATCCTCTGCCTTTTGGCAAATCCCTTTGGATCCTTCTTCACGAGAGAAGTGTAGCTTCACTGTTCCTGGTCGAGGATTCTTCTGCTTCAGATCTTGCGCCTTCGGCCTAAGAAACTCGCCGGCGTGCATGCAAAGACTGGCTGACAAATTGTTCGATCCCTCTTTCGAAAACAAAGTTTTCTGTTACCTAGATGACATAATTATTGTATCTGCTACTTTTGAAGAACATATAACTTTGTTAAACAAAGTATTAGATCGCTTGTTGTATGCCAACCTTTCTATAAATTTCAAGAAGTGTCAGTTTTTCCGTCAGGAATTGAAGTATTTAGGGTATGTAGTTGATTCTCACGGTCTACATACCGATCCCGAGAAGGTAAAATGTATTCTCGATTTTCCTACTCCAAATTCTCCAAAAATGGTAAAGAGTTTTCTTGGTATGGCCGGTTGGTATCGTCGGTTCATTAAAAATTTTTCTAGTATTGCTGCTCCCTTATCTCGGTTGACAAGTACCCGCAAAGGTGCTCCCCCTTATGAGTGGACGCCCGAGGCGGAAGAGGCATTTCAAAAACTGAAATCGGCCTTAGTTTCTAGTCCGATTTTGGCCTGTCCGGATTATTCAAAACCGTTCGCTCTTCATTGCGATGCATCGTTGTACGGTTTAGGCGGAGTTTTAACCCAGGAAGTGGATGGCGTCGATCATCCTATCGCTTTCACGAGTAGAACACTTTTACCCGCTGAGACGCGATATTCGGCTACCGAACGCGAAGCCCTAAGTGTTATTCATGCTGTCGAGCATTTTCGCGGTTACTTGGAGGGCGGTCCCAAATTCACTATCTTTACAGATCATGCCAGCTTACGTTGGTTTTTGCGCTTAAAAAATCCTACCGGCCGTCTGGCTCGATGGGGTATTCGTCTATCTGCTTTTGATTTCGAGATCGTCCACAAGAAAGGTGTCGATAATGTGGTTCCCGACACGTTATCTCGGTTGCTTCCCGTTTCCTCTCTGTCTGTTGTTTCCGACTCATGGTACAACGATTTGTTTAAGGCAGTGTCTGAAAATCCCGCTGGATATCCAAATTTCCAGATTAAGGACCATGAATTGTTTAGGTACTCTAAAAGCAAGTATCAACTCACCAGTTGTTACGATTGGAAGTTAGTTGTTCCGTTGCAGCTTAGAGAAAAGCTTATTCGAGAAAATCATGAGTCTGATTTGGCTATGCATTTTGGAATTTTTAAGACACACCGTCGTCTTTGTCTTCGTTACTTTTGGCCTAATTTACACGGAGACGTAGTTAACTTTGTTTCTAAATGTGAAACATGTCAGCAATACAAACATTCGAATATTTCCCCTTTGGGTCAGCTAGGAAATCCTAAGTCCTGTGCCTTCCCGTTCCAAATGGTCTCGGTCGATCTGTTGGGTCCTTATCCGATGACGAGGAACAGAAATATGCATGTTCTCGTGGTGACAGATTGTTTTAGCAAATACTGTTTACTTTTTCCGTTAAAACGTGCTACCAGTAAACTTGTAAGTTATGTCGTTGAACATAATGTATTCCTTCGCTATGGTGTTCCGCAGTATTTAATTTCAGACAATGGAAAACAGTTTATCGGAAGGGAGTTCACTGAACTGATTGCGAAATATAAAATTCCAAAAGTATATTTAAACCCGAAATATTGCCCTCAAGTTAATCCAACTGAGCGTCAGAATCGTAGTGTGGTCACTGCGTTATCGTTGTGTGTAAAAGACGATCATCGCAGCTGGGATCTTTATCTTTCTGAGGTTCAGATGGCCATTAACGCGGCAGTCTCGGAATCAACAGGGTTCAGTCCATTTTTCCTAGTCCATGGTCGTGAACCGATTATGAATGGTTCTTTTTATGCTCAGGCGCCGGAATCTCAAGCAGAGGTTATTTTTGGTAGTAGGTTGTCTTACGCTCAAAATTTGAGTGAATTATCTAACATTTTTCATGTAGTGCGGCAAAAATTGTTAAAATTACATGCACATAATAAAGTTTACTATGATCGAAAACACCGTCCTGCGGAATTTCAAGTAGGCGATACGATCTATAAAAAGACTTACGGTCTTATTCAGAGACGTTGACTAAGTTAGTCAGCCCTGATTTGCAAAAAACTGTATTCAGAAACGTTTAACAAGCCGTGATTAAGCTAATCACGGCTTAAACATGTGATTTGTGTTCATACATTCCTTAATCACGGCTCGTGGGCCTTGTAGAGTCTGTCTAAATCGATCGCAGCGCCTAATCAGCGCCTGTCGGCGAAACTGGAACTAAATACTGGCCGAAATCACAGTTCTCGGACACCTTAAACGAGAAAAAAGAAGAAGAACGCTCAGCAGTTTGACGTTTCATGTGTACACGATTTCTTTTCGTTTTTAGCGGTTTTTTCGGTATTTCTCACGATTTTCATCGTACATAGCTTGAAATGGATGAAATTTATGAAATTTTCGAACTAGACGAAATCTACGTCCACACTCCGAGAAGATATAAAGGCAGAGTGGATCCATTCAAGATGTACGACGCGCAGGAATTTCGTCGTCGCTATCGCTTCACTAAGGAAGAAGTCAGAATAATCATAGACCTGGTGCGCGATGATCTGGTTGAAAGTGCTTGTCAGAGAGGAAAGCCCATTTCTGTAGAGCTGAAAGTGCTAGCCACCCTCAGTGGTTACGCACGTAAAAAGGTAAGGTTAGGTTGCTATGTTGTGCTGTTTGCTATATGTTGCGTATTTAAAAACGTTTATGCTTTTGTAGGTTCAAGATGACACTGCCCAAATGCATGGTTTCAGTCAATCCACCATGAGCCGAATAAATGTAGAAGTGTCGAGGGCATTAGCGCTGAAATTGCCGCAAGTGATTAGATTCCCAACGAGTTTGCCAGAGCAGGTAAAGGCAATGCAAGGCTTTCAAGCAATTGCCAATATGCCCCAAATTATAAGCGCCATTGACTGCACGCACATCCGGATTAAAAAAACTGGTGGAGATTTAGCCCAGATGTACATCAACAGAAAGAATTATTATTCCTTGAATGTTCAGGTACCTATCCATACATAAACAAACTCCTGGAATTATCAATTCGTGACAGAGCTAGAGTAGGAAAGTGAGCCTAACAATGTATTTCAATTTCAGGTTATGTGCGATGCAGACTGCCGCATCACCAATATCGTGGCTGGGTGGCGTGGAAGCGCTCATGATTCCCGCATTTTTAATGAATGTGTGATGAAACGGCGCTTCGAAAATGGGGAATTCCAAGGGCGTCTGATAGGAGACAGCGGTTATGCGAGTGCGCCTTATATGTTGACACCAGTCCTTAATCCAGCAACTAGAGCGCAGGAACAATATAATGAGGCACATTGTAGCACTCGGAATGTGATTGAAAGGCTTTTTGGGCAGTGGAAGCAACGTTTTCGTTGCCTATTAATCGGCTTGAATGTCTCCCTTGAGACTGCGAAAACCATGATCGTCGCTATGTCAGTGTTGCACAATTTGGCATTAGATATGAGACGAGGAGCTGATGATTGGAGCGATAGTGACGATGATGACGAGCGGCAAGTTGATGAGAATCCGAGACCCCAAAATGGAAATGAGAATGTTTCAGGAAATGTTTCCAGGGCTTTATATATAGCCAATAATTTTTAAGTATCAGTGTGACCTGCTGATGGAATTTAATATTTTCACACTTTTGTAATATCAATATTTTAATATTTCAACACTTTTGGCTCATGGACCACAATCCACATATACAATTTATTGTCAATTTTTATCAGTAATATTTACGTTTGTTTTTTTTTCAGGTCGCTTTTGGCTCATGGATACAAACTGAGCTATTAACCCGGCCTTCGGGGGCCCGGAGGTTTTCCAGGCTCACCTGGGCAATTCTCGGTGGACGCGTTCTCGTCGCGGGAGTGAGTGCTGCTTCGCAGTAGCTAAGTTCCACCCGGGGACCTCCGCCCATGGGGTATATACATGGGTCCCTGCCCAGGGTAACGGGTGAAGGTTCTAACACCAAGGCACTAATGGCGACGAAGTACCTACTTGCTTATTGATGTGGTTGAAATGTTTCTAATTAATTAGTGTACTTATATGTTCTGTAATTTTTGGTAATAATAATGTTCTGTAATAAAATTCTACGAAATGAGATGATTGCCTTTCTGTTTCTAATAATATATATTTGATGATATTTTGTATATTATATTCTTTATAGAATTGATTAAATGGATGTTTTAAAAGAAAATAATAATAAAAGCCACTTACATAGCGACGAAGGAGTCCCTTGAGTGGATTTGGGAATGCTATACTTTTAAACGAGATTGGTTGGTTGTCTTGTGACTTGTGAACAGAGATGTAGGTTTATATATATATATATATATATATATATATATATATATATATATATATATATATATATATATATATATATATATATATATATATATATATATATATATATATATAAAATTAGTAAAAGCTACTTGAACAGCAGCGAAGGAAATCCCAGCTTGGATTGGGAAACGCTTATGTTTGAATGAGCTATACTTACGGATGTGCACGACTTTCGATTGTGCATGTTAGTTTATATATATCTCATTCAAACATAAGCGTTTCCCAATCCAAGCTGGGATTTCCTTCGCTGCTGTTCAAGTAGCTTTTACTAATTTTATTTTACTGCGAATCATCATCCTATGAACGGATTATTTACAAAACCTTATCAAATATAAAAATATATATATATATATATATATATATATATATATATATATATATATATATATATATATATATATATATATATATATATATATATATATATATATATAAGATTTGAGATTTATAGTTAGTAAGAGGATAAAGGTGAGTACCTTAGCCAAACGTTTCGGACCCCGTGGCTCCTTCCTCAGCGGCGAGAAGAATACTTCTCGCCGCTGTATATTCTGGTCGCTTCTCGAGTATTGCTGCACTCTATACAGGGAGCGTAAAATTCACATGGCAGATATTGTTGTATATGGTAAACAAAAAAATAAAAATTCATTCCTCAAAAAATAAACAATTTATTGCTCAAAAATACTATACAGAATATTGCTAAAATATACAGAAATAATTAGGTATGTTATTTAAAAACAAGTCAGAGTCCATGTTCTGCTTCATTATTATATGGATCAGGAACGCAACATTGAGTCTTCACCCGTTACCCTGGGCAGGGACCCATGTATATACCCCATGGGCGGAGGTCCCCGGGTGGAACTCAGCTACTGCTAAGCAGCACTCACTCCCGCGACTAGAACGCGTCCACCGAGAATTGCCCAGGTGAGCCTGGAAAACCTCCGGGCCCCCGAAGGCCGGGTTAATAGCTCAGTTTGTATCCATGAGCCAAAAGCGACCTAAAAAAAACAAACATATAAATATCACCAGTAAAAATTGTCGAATAAAAAATATATACTTAGGATTTCATCAAAAATTGTATATGTGGATTGTCAAATCACATGTCGCTGGATCTGCACTGGTCATTTGAAGGCCGGACTCCCTGCAAACGGATTATTGTTTGTAATCTTACATATACTTACAAATACAACAATCTTACAATACAAATACTTATCTTATGCAGTAGAATCACTGGCAGCAAGGAGAGATGTTGGAGAATTGGCAAGATGAGATGCAGTGGCAGCGTGCATATTACGAGGTTTTGCAGGAGCGGTAGGCAGGATGTGTGAGGATTTGTCAAGTTATAATGGCGAACACTACATAGTGGGCGAGTCTATTGGTTACTGAAGTACAGCATCGTCAGTTAGTCGTTTGCCTTCAGTTCAGTTCAGTTCAGAGGAAGTGTTCAGCTTCCTCATCTTGTACTCGTGTTCTTTTTTCATGTAAGCCAACAATAACTGGTGCCTTTCCTCTTCCCTTTTCTCTTTATTGTCGAATTCGTCCTTCATCAGTTTTAGCTTTAGAGCGTGGGTTTCCGCTTTCATTTTGCAAAGGGTTTCCTCGTACTTTCCCCCATATTGGAATACGGGCTTTTTCCTTTTCAGACCCTGTAATTTAAAAAATATATATTTTATATCTGGACTACTGAGCATCTAAATTATATAATATTTATAATTCATACTAACAGCAGCTTTAACACGATTAGATGTGACCTGGTGGCTGCTGATTCCTCGGAGTTCGCCCATTGTATTCATGGTTGAAAGTAGACCAGTTTGCGGGCGATGAGGTGTGACAATATCTCGAAGTTGGGGTTCCTGCTGGCTGCTATCTCCTATGCAAGTGAAGTTAGCGATGCGGCGGGGAGAAGGAAATTCCTGCTGACTGCCTGCTGCGATGACATTGTCCACATCTGACGACGGTGAACGATTCACGATAAGGGGAGCATTAACATCTATGCTACACCCTGCGATGGGCATATGGGGTGTTGAAGGCGAAGGGGCCTGTGAATAGGCGATGACCACATTGTCGAGAATTGAAATCTCGTCCAAGGGGTCGGTGTTGACCGGTGGATTCATAGCTAGACCGGTGGATTCGTAGTGGCCGTCACTATCCAAACTGAAGTGATCTTCCACAAATATATGTGGAAGGGCCTCCTTAATCGCCCAGTCCATCGACGTCACCTTTACTTCATTCGAACCGCCGCCAGTGCGTTTCTGCGCATTTAAAAACATGGAAATGTTCTTCTTCGCCGCTTGCTTCATTCTATGCCACTGCTCTCTCAATTTACCAATCGCTCGATTCTCCTTGCCGACCAGTAAACAAAAACTGAAAAAAAAGGTTCAAAATATATTACTATCATCGGAAATGTCATTCATAACATAACTATTGATACAATTTGTCAAATGGCTAATAGAAACGATTGATGTTACAACTGGAGCTAGCTTCAAACAACGATCTTGGCTCAAACTTCAGTAAGAAACAATCAAGGCTACATACAGGATAATTAGTTATCCGGGCGCCATTTATACTTATAAATACGTACTTCTTGTGTATATCAGTCCAAGAAGACAGTTTCATCTTGGTAATATTGGTGTCCGCTTGCTTATTTTCAACGATGTCCATGTGGCTTTTAACGAGGTCGAACAGAATGGCGCGTTCATTGTCGTCCCAATTTTGCTGCCGTTGAAATTTCGGGCGCTTTGCACTGTCACTGGCCATGATCTAAAATAAAAGTTGCTTCGAACTCCGCGATAAATGCTCACGTCCACTGTCTTTACCGGAAAGAACGAAAAGACAACACACAAATGGCGCGAAATAATGCTCGAAAGTGACAGCTCCCTTCACTACCATAGACAATATTCCTTAAAATGACGGTTGTTGTCAGGGGGCGGAGCTTAATCCCGTGATTTACAAAACATCTGTTTAAGAATGACTCTGCATAGCCTGTGGAGGAGTGGGGTTAATCAAGGCTTGTTTGGTGATTTGTTAATCAGAGGTTAGTCACGCTGTTTAAGCCGGACTCTGAATAACACCGTTATTATCTAAGTAATGCTGGGAATTATTACATTTCCAAATTTGCCCCAAAATATGAAAAATGTAAGATAATAAAAAAACTCTCTGCGTTGGTGTACGAGTTAGAAAATGCAAAAGGGAAGAATATAGGTTCCTGGCATATTAAAGATTTTAAGCTAAATCCGAATAGTTCAGAATAGTAGTATCGGAGTTCTTCGCGTTAACATTCTATTACAAAAGTTGTCTATCTTGGGTGAAACTAAAATGAGCCCTTTAAATTGTCTTTACAAAGGCATTGTACCAAGTGGTATCAATAGCTGAAATCATTTTGTTTTGTCAGTCATGCTAGCATTTCTATCTAGCATTATTGTTGTAAGAATGTCTCATGTCCGGGATGAATGAATGGGGATTGGTATGAAAGGTAGTAAATGACAACTACTATAGTCTCTTAGTAAGTAAACGTTTAGTCGAGGTTTAACGTCAGAGTTATTGTTGTTTTCGGTAGGAGTCGGGTATCCGCAATGAGTTGATCCTTCCTTAGTTGTTGGAAGTTGTCGGAGTTCCATAAGTTTTTTTTTGGTTATGTTGGTGTTGGGTTTAATTTCTTGATTTTCTTTTCTTACTCTGGTGATAAGAGTAATGGGTGTAAGTTTTAGTTGGTAAAAGTTTGCCTCTGCTATTGTTACTGAACGGATTAATTGATTATAGTTAACGTGAAGAAGGTTTGTTAAGTTAGGAGTTGTTGTTGTTCTAGTGGCGTAAAGCTCGTAGTAGCTGGTGAATCGGGACGATTCAATCAAAATCGTTGGTTTTTCTCCCCCGATTTTTCTCTTGGGTTGGGGCTGTAACAGAAATTCCTTTTTTTTGCGCTTGTGTCCCGAATTATCATTAAAGGTTACTTCTCAGGGTTTTCTATAACCTTTTTCTGTTCCGAAAATGTTGTTTATTGTTGCTTTTTGAAATCATCCAAAAATTTTCCTTAACAGCTGTCAGATGACATTAATGTTGCTATTATGGAGATATATTTATTAAAAGATAAATAAATAAATAAATGAATGACAACTAAAAATTATAATATTAATTAAAAAGAAAACCTACATAAAATTTAACTTTGATTAAAAAAAAATTGGAAGTAAATCTACACTCTTTGCCATAGAGTAGAGACATTCGTGTTTCTGGCAATAATGAGTTGTCAAACGTGTTCGGTTAGACTCATTTTCCTGTTTTAACAATGGCGGGGAGGTGCTGTTGCTCCGCCGAGGGAGGCAGAAAGTAGATTAAACAAGAAAGCCGTAAATTAACCGCCTGGCGGTAAAATTTGTGATGTGAAGTGTGTGTGATTTATCTGCTGTCGGCACCTCTGGTTTTTTTGAATAATTACTGCTGCTATATAAGTGACGAAATCGTCGCTAAATGTGACGGGAATTGCCTCCACGTCAAGGAATTTACATTCATTTCTGGAATTCTGTTATTTTTATTTGGATGAGCACATGTGACACGCCAATAAGCGGAATTTGAAGAAGGGTGCCTGCGGGCGAATAAACACGGATACTTTACATACTCTCGTGTTTCTTTTTGTGCTGTAGTCTTTTGTGTGTCTGAGGAAAAGGGTTTTCTGAGGGCCAAACCCAATGCTCATTAATATTTGGCCCACTCTCTGAGATAGTTTTTTGAGGTTAATTTTTTTCTTTTTCAAAATTTCTTTCGGGTATCTTTTTTTTTTTTAAATATAATTAGTTTCCTTCTTTTTCTTTAAAAGGAGGTGGCGTCCTTTTACTTTGATTCTTTTGGGTTTTGGTAGTTTCTACCGTGTTTCTTCCAAACACGGAAATTAGTATTTTGCGGTTATAATAGTTTAAGAGGTACAGTAAGCAACGAGCTGGGCTTTACATATTGACCTTGGGAACGCTCTTATTACAAGCAGCGTAAGGACTATAGTCGTAATGCAAATAAAAAGCCCGGCTCGTTGCTTACCGTACATTTACATAATAATTAGGTACCATAAAATACGTAAGGTGTAAATTGTCTATTTAGTCATAAACTGATCTATTTTAGTTTGGCGAGTCCTGTTGATGGACCAGAAAAAAGCTTTGTCCCTCAAGTTACGTAGCATCATCTTTTCCGATAAGGACAGGTCATTTTCTTCAGCCCACTCCAAGCAAGTGTTCAAAGATGATATGGCTTGTGAATGAGTAATTTTCTTGACATTTGAAGCAAAATAATCTTCAGCTAAAGACTCGTCATTCTCTTGCGTTATTTGGGTTATGATCTCATCATCAGTTATAGGATCTGTGCAATTCTCCTCTTCACTCATGGACAAGAAAGTGGAAATGGTTTCTTCTGTATAACCACGATTACGTAAAAGACTGAGCGGGAGATCGTCTTCTACGTCGAAGTCATCATTTTCTTCTGATCTATCTTCTGTTGAATTTATTTTTTCAGGCCAAAAAGGCTTCCAAGATTTTTCGATAAGAGACGATGATACATGATCCCAACATTGCGCTAGCGAAAAAATGGCGTCTTTAATTGTGACGCTTTTTATAACATCATGCAAGGTTAAAGCCTCATCGGCTTCTTGCTGCACGAACATTTGAATCAGGAGTTTCTTTTTGTAATTTATCTTGACATTTTGGATTACGTTTTGATCCATAGGTTGGATCAAAGGCGTACAATTTGGAGGCATGTACAGTACAGAGAAGTTGCCGTCTTCTGTTGTCAAATCTTCAGCATTTGGATGTCCAGGGGCATTGTCTAAGAGTAGCAATGCTTTTTGTGGCAGTCCCATTTTTTTTAAATGGCGTTTGACTTCAGGAACAAAATGGCCTCTAAACCACTCGAGAAAAATATCTCTGGTTACCCAAGCACGCCTCTGCCCTTCATAATGGTAATTTTACAGATCCAAAAGATCTTGGCTTTTTTGCCTTCCCCACAACTAGCAATGGTAATTTGTGATTCCCTGTAGAGTTTGCGCAAGGCATAAAAGTTATTCGCTCTTTAGACACTTTCGACCCAGGAGCGCTAGTTTCAGCAGAAGAGGCTAAAGTTTTGTCCGGCAGAACCTTCCAAAACAATCCTGATTCGTCGGCATTGTAAATTTGTTCAGGGCAAAGGTTCTTTTCTTTTATCTCGTTTAGGAATTTTTCTTGGAATGGTTGAACAGCTTCCGTATTGCTAGAGATTTTCTCACCTGACACTTTCAGCTGACGTATGCCATGACGTTTTTTAAAATTATCAAGCCATCCTCTACTTGCAGAAAAATCCGAACCTGTTAGTTTTTTATGGAAGAATCTCGCTTTTTCCATTACGACCTCACCAGACAATGGAATGTGGCGTCGTCTTTGTTCTAAAAACCATGTGAACAGTGCTTCTTCTAGCACTGGATTCTCTGGTAATTTTAGAGTTTTTCTGAACCCTGGTCCTTTCTCAGTTTTAGCTATAAAAGATCTCAATTTTTGCTCATTTTTCTTGAGGTCTGTAATTGTTGATTTTCCAACGCCATACTTACAGGCAAGAGAAGTTGCCGACACTCCGTCCTTTAAACTGTCTAGTATGGTGCACTTTTCGGCTATAGTCAAAGTTTTATGTTTGCGTTTTGGTGTTGGAACCATCTTTATAACCTCAAAAAACACGCCGCGCACGAGTACAGAGCAGAAAAACGTGGAATGGACGCGCAACGTGGCAGTCGTAACTGCAGACTAATTAATAAACAACATAGCAGCGAGGCGAAGGCGAGGAAGTGGGGTGGGGTATGCAGTTCGGATTATAGCGACGTTCGGATTAGCCTGAGTACGGATTATCGAGGCTCTACTGTATTTAATTAATAGAAATATTGACCGCTATTATCTATGCAGATTTGTCGTTTTAATGGAAGTTGCTCAAATCCTCTACTGTAAAATGAGTAGACAGGAACCAAAGAATGCTTTAACCCTTCAGGCCTCGGCCCCTCAGCCGATTAACAAGTTGATGTCCCAAAAATTTTTAGTAAAAACTAGTAAAAAAAAGTAATTATAACACTGTCTCACCAAAACATTAATTACTGCCAAACCACTGTACCCATAATTAAAATAAAACATATTAACATAATAAAACATAATAAAACATAATAAAATAAAACAAATTAAATTAAAATAAAATTAAAACGGGGTCGTCACGCTGGATCGTGTTGTGGCCGATATTGGCCAATTGAGGCTCTAGGGCTTAAAGCATTGTTCGCCGACTCTTCAAAGTTGATTTTTTTCCCTTGTAAAAAGTTATCTAAATTCTGGAAAAAAATAGAAATCTATTGGAGCAAGTTCTGGCAAGTACGGTAGGTGACCAAGAGCCTCCAGCGATTGTCGTGCAAAAGCAGTGGCGATGGGTGATTGACCAGGCTCGGTTATTTAATCACGAGCTTTTCCACCATTGTTTGCAGTTCTTAACGGTACACATTTATGTTAACTGTATAGCCAGACCGCAAGAAGCTGTATTAGAAAAAACCCGGCACACGATCTCACATTTGAAAATGATGCAAAATTTCTAAAACAATTTTCAATTGTTTATAAAGTAAGCAGCTTAGGCCACAAGATCCATTTTGTTCTCGGATCGGCTCAACTCACGATTCAGCTCCTATTCAGAAGCCTCCTCGAGTAGAAGGCTACCCCGGGTAAGACTCGCAGGCCTCAGAGCTGGTGGACCGGTTTCTCCCGGCCGGATTGCATCCCGACGCCACTGGTTTGCCCGTTGTAGTTGGCAACTCTAGTTGTTTAGAAAGTAAGTAGTTGGCAACTCTAGTTGTTTAGAAAGTAAGAAAAACTATTGGGAGAAATAAACTAACATACATTTACAAACATGGCAACTTTTATTACATTTTTCATATAGGGGAGAGGGGATGGTCGACTATTTCATTCTCTTGAAACATGGAATCTAAAATGCACCTACATGACATTATATTAATATTTCATTATATAACACTATATTATATTGATAAACAATACCCTATTAATTAAACCAATGTGATTAAACCCATGTGCTCTCTGTTAAAGCAATGCGATTCCTTTTCATGTAATTCGACTAGCATTTAAACATGCATTTAGGAAATACATATTAGGACCTTGAATAAGTTCTCGCTGTTTTTTGACAAAATAAATGCTTTACTTTAAGTAAAAGGTAAACAATATTTCACTCAAAGTATTGCTTGTCACTAGACACTGCTTTCTCCGATCTTTCTGGTAACATTTGAATTCCATGTCGGAAAAACGATACATCGTTTGAGGCTATCCAAAAATTGGCCCATTTTTTCATATCTTCATAAGAATAGAAGCACTACCCGGCCAGGCCACGTGCCATCGAATGGAATAGGTGATAATTAGAAGGGAGGCTATGTCTGGTGAATATAGCGGGAAAATCAAGACTTCTTATTTAAGCGTTTCCAGGTTAAGTTTTAACTGATTTTGTAACATGTGGCCGAGTTTGTAACATGTGGCCGAGTTTGAAAATTACTTTATCAAGTCTCTACTTGTATAGCGGCTGTTTTCCCTTTAACCACTCGAAAGCCAGTCTTCGCCAGGCAAAGGCCACGATGGAGCAACCACTTCCTAAGAAAACCAAGGCCCTACTTGACATGAGCAGAAAGAACCTTAGAACCACTATCGGTCTCTTCACTGGACACATGACCCTTAGAGCACATCTATTCAACCATGGCTTGACCGAGAGCAAGGACTGCCGAATATGTGGCAAAGAACCTGAAGACGGCATACACATCGCTGGTCGCTGCCCAGGTCTCGCCGCAAAAAGACATAGTTTACTGGGACGAGCCTTTCTCTAACCCAGCGATCTGCCCAACTTCTGGTCAGGTCAGTGATCTGTATGGACTGGTAAGCAGTACCGGGCTACTAGCGGACCACTGACCCAACCACAAAGTGGGTAGTTACAAAAGATCTTATAGATCCAGGTGACATCAAGGACTGGATACAAGCTCCCACTCCGTTTACTACTACTACTACTAATGCCATATAGGTGTTTATGATGCATTAAAAAAAAGTAACACCTACAGCTATATAGGTGTTAATGAATAGTTTTTTTAAAAACTAACCTGACTTACCACCATATAGGTTTTTGATGCTTCTTAAATGCCTAGGGTTATGTCTCCAGTGAACGAACAAACCCCAATGAATGAACAAAACGTTGTTTTTGAAGAAAAATAAGAAAACAGTGACTCTGAATAATATTAAGTGTTTTTCTTTCAGTAGCAACATTTTTGTCTTGTAATAGTAAAACGCCTTTTACCTGCAACCGTTCACTTTGGACGTGACATTCACCTAAAGTTGACGTGTTCATCGTGTGATCCGAATATATGGGTAGGAATTTTCGACCCGAGGTAAGACATTTTTTTATTTATTTATTTATTTCCCAAAACATAATTAACCTTACAGATGATTCCAAATCGTTAATTATTTTTCTAGGCTATTATTCTAGATTATAACTATTATTCTACTATAGACTATTATTATAATTCTACTGTTAATAATATTATTATTACTCTACTCCATTACTATTACTATCATTATTATTCTAATATATAAATCATTATTCTAGACTATAGTAAACGAGACGGAGACATCCGTTAGAGCGTAATAACATTGTACTGTTGCCATGACTTTTTTTCATATATAATGTTTCAGTGAGAAATAGTTCCGTTCTTTGACTAATCCACAGATCAGTAGTTTAGTTTAAACTCATTTCACATTGATTTTTGTCCGTTTAGAGTAGAAAATTGAGTGTTCCATTACTAGTTCACAAAAATGCAAAATAGCTAGTTCATTAATTTGCCCTTAAGTTCGAAATTTGAAAAATATTTTTAGTACCGATGTCAATATAAAGATTTTTTTTGTTTGAGAAGCGTTACATAAAAAATATTGAAAGGAGCAGGTAGAGGGACCCTTCCACTACGACGCAATATAGCCAACCTAACAGTTGCTGCACATTGGTCGCTAGAAACAGACGTGATACACTATGAGTGCCACTTGCATTATAGGATGTGAAGAAGTATTCCTTTGTACGCATCCGAAAGGACCGAAAATGACACGGGAATTGGCTGCAAAGTATATAAATAAATCAAAGGTGTTTGTGAACAAGTAGATCGAGAGGTATGATACAACGAAAACAGTGGATGACCTGCCGAATCGTAGTAAATCAAGAAAGACAGCAGAAAATCGAGATAAACAGATAATACAGTTATTTTCATCAAATCCTCTGCTAACGCTGCACTAAGGACAAGCCAAATTGAAGAAAAAAGGTGTTATTTTATCATTTGAGACTATTAGAACTCGCTTACAAGCCGCTAACATCAAACACTGGAGTACACTCAAAAAACCGCTCCTCTCAGAAAAACATGTCGTAAAAAACTAGCTTGGGCACAGAATAATATTAATCGTCATTGGGAGAACGTTATTTTTTCCGTGACCGAATCTTTTTTCTGGTCACGAAGTTCTATCAATCGAACTTGGTAAACCCCTAAGGAGAGATTTCTTCAGCGGACGGTGCAACACCCGGCAAAGCTCCATGTTTGGGGAGCTTTTCGAAACGCGGATTAGGAAGGTTGTGCTTATTAAAGTTGGTCGAACTTTACCAAATAGGGCTAATACTGTCTGCTGAAAAGTGGTTAGGAAGCGAAAACCACAAATGGATTCTTTAACCCCTAGAGCCCCAATTGGCCGATATCGGTCACAACACGATTCAGCGTGACGGCTCAGTTTTAATTTAATTTTAATTTAATTTGTTTTATTTTATTATGTTAATGTTTTATTTTAATTATGGGTACCGATGGGTAGTGGTTTGGCATAATTAATGTTTTGGTGAGACAGTGTCATAATTAATTTTTTTACTAATTTTTACTAAATTTTTTTGGGTCATCAACTTGTCAATCGGCTGAGGGGCCGAGGCCTGAAGGGTTAAGAAGATAACGATCCAAAACACTGCAGTGGTCCTTGCGCCGAATGGAAGGGTGAAAATAACATCGAAACGTTGGAGTGGCCGTCACAATCCCCAGATTCAATTGAAAATGTTTGAGCATTAATGAAGATGAGACTACGTGGAAGAAAACTGTACTACTATGAAAAAAACTACGGTGAAACAATTATCTCGCCAGATTCAATTGATATGGTGGTCACCTTCTATCGAGTATGCTGTTAGGTTGGCTGAAAGTAAGCCTCGTAGATGCCAGGTTATAATTGATAATGGTGGTGATTGAATGATTTATTGATGATACAGCGTTGTAGTACACATTATGAAGTATATTTGTGATTTTTTTCATATTGATGCAATAAACACACGAGGAGTAATTTTGGTCACGCTCTTATTGGACAGACTGTTAACTTGAAAAGATTGTTGTATTTTTTTTCTGCAATACACACTGCAAAAAATGTTTTTGGTTGATTTTTAATACCCATGCAATTGAAAGTACGTAAAATAAATATTTACTGTCCAATTATTGGGTTTTATTATGTTCATTTACAGGAAATTGCTGTTTATTAACTTGTGTTTTGAGGTCTTTTTTGATACATTGTTGAATATTTCAAAAACTAAACAGAACATCTAAGAAAACGAAATAACTAAATAATGTTTAATTATTAGCAATGACATTAAAGGACGTATGTAGATAGCTTGGCACCAACATTGCTTAGGTTGATTTTTCAAAGTTAAGGGGTCCCTTACTTAAAGGGTTCATTTACTGTCCAATTATTGGGTTTTATTATGTTCATTTACAGGAAATTGCTGTTTATTAACTTGTGTTTTGAGGTCTTTTTTGATACATTGTTGAATATTTCAAAAACTAAACAGAACATCTAAGAAAACGAAATAACTAAATAATGTTTAATTATTAGCAATGACATTAAAGGACGTATGTAGATAGCTTGGCACCAACATTGCTTAGGTTGATTTTTCAAAGTTAAGGGGTCCCTTACTTAAAGGGTTCATTCACTGGAGACATTGTAATTATTACAGTATAGGAACCTTTCTCAAAAATCGAAAAAATAAAGAAATACTACTAGATTCGATCATTGTAATGCTAAATGTGAAAGAAAAAAAGCTTCGGATGCGTAAAATTTCAAAACCAAATTTACTTTAAAAAGAAAGTTTTTATAGCTCAGTTTTTAAGGACGTTTTTAAAAAAACTAATCTAACCTACCGCCAAATAGGTGTTTATGTATTATTTAAAAAAAAAAACTAACTTAACCTACCTAAATGAATAGGTTTGGCGCTTCCTTGAATGCCTATATCTCACTTATTTATTGAGACCGAATAAATATTATTGCAGATTCGGAATCAGCGTGGTGAATATAGTCTAGTGACGTTAAAAAAACCAACAATCTAGAAGAGGTTCCTATACTGCAATAATACCGAGACATTATCCTATATCTTGTTTATTTATAGTCTGTGCAAAGATTTTTAGATTCGTATATTCATCAATGTGATGAATATAGTATGGTGATGTTAAAAATCTTTGATGTAGAAGTTAAAAATAACGCTAAACTGTAAAAATAACGCTTTTTATTATAGCTAATAAGCACATTCATTCCGAAATTTTGTCTTTTATTGCAATCATGCAGTTGCCAGTTTTCCAATTTCCAATGTCGTTTTCCTAATTTCCAAAACCCGACAACTGCCTAAAAAACAAGACTGTCTGATCAAAAAGACAACCATTGACTTGACAACCATACCTTGAGATATATCCTCTTGGGGTTTTGATTCTGTGCCCCTCCCCTAAAACTGACGTCCGAAGCTCCGGTCTGCTTCTAGAGGTTCCTCGGTTCATGATTTCGATGAGTACGTTGTTCTGCGATTTGGATATTGGATATATCCAAGATGTGCCCATATTGGCTAAGTCTGGCAGCGCGTACTGGGGCAGAACTCGATCCCCGAGCGCCGCGTTCTGCGGATCGAGCAGCGTGAGCCCCAAGCGCATGTGACCGCTCCATCCCCTCTCGTTCTTCTCTATTTCTATGAGGAATATCTCGCCTGGGAGGAGCGGCTTCTCGCTAAACGCGAGCGCGTTCGCGAAGCTCGCCTTCCTGTAGGCGACCGTGTTGTCCTCCCACAGGATGATATTCGAGCCGTGGTATGAATGGAACCGGGAATACATCTCGCGGACGCACTTTCACAAAACTGCGGATGCCTACATCGCGTTCCAGTAAGATGTTTGCCGACGCTGCGGCGCCGCCGCGCGACCTAGCCCAACCAAAATCACGGCCGTGATCGCTCGCCGCGCGCTCGTAAAGTTCTAATTCAGATCTAGGACAAACAAACGACGGAACTCGAGCAAATTTACTCGAAAAGAGCACAAACGATACTAAACACAAAACCGACGGATTTTGACAGCAACAGTTACGAAGAAAGTTGCCACAGCGAAATAATTTTTCCCTTTAAGAAAAAGACAGCGCCACCATGAGGAGTATTTTGAACTGCTGGCTAAAATTACCTATTTTTCCCGCTCTAAACTTCGGCCAATGTTGGACCACAAGAATAAGGTAGAAGCGATTCGGCATCACTGTTACACGTGAAAATGTATGGGAAAGAGCGAGAGACATAGTCAATGGCACATATACTGTCCAACGTGTAGAACATATAGTAGAGCATAGTCTAGAATTAAAAACCAAGAAGTCCACTAACAAAACCGACTCGTTCGCTTCCTGTTCCTGTTCCTCAATATAAGGACACATTAGAAAGTGGGACGCGTGTTCAATAATTCATTAAATTAAATCGGATTAAACAACAAACGAGCGACGCACCGCGCGTGCAAGTGATATGTCTCCTTTTTGTTCTATTATGGCAGACCGATAGACAATGGCTTTCTGTTGGGTCATTTCGAGAGTACAATCTATAATACGTTACTCTAATCATTAAAGATGGCACAAGACTAAAACCACGGAAAGTTGAAAGTGCAAAAAAAAATCAAATCAATCCAAAAATATGCAGGGTAAAACTTTTTTTTCTGGCAACACCGAGTACACCGACACTCCACGGACTTTGACGTTTGCTTTTGTTATTTTGGTTAAAAAAAATATAATGGCGATTCAGCGAATAAAAAACGTTCGTGTTTTGATAACGGTAATCCGAGGTTGACAGACTGAATGAGATGTGAAAACCTGATATGAAGTCACTAGCAGTGAACGGTTGTACTTGTTCATGAACGCGCTTTTTGTCCAAATATAGAGAAAATATGGAGACATTAATAAAGCTGAATAATCAGAGCGCTGGAAGAGACAAATTGGCTAGGTAAGCAAACGATGTTCGATCTCCGTTGTCATCAAAACTTGACAAAAATCTTCTTGCAGATTTGCTCAATACTTTAGTCGTTTGTTGTGGCATCAGATGGAGAAAAATAATGCGGATAAATACACGATTGATAGAACGAAGAATCTAGAATTGACGTGCAGTTCATTTAGAAAGTGTAAGTATATTCCACTACATAACAAACTAGTGTGCCATGTATTTTTTAATTTGTCGATTGGGGCTTTTAAAGGTCTTTATGAGCCTTGTAACACTGCGACTATTGTTGATCTATTGTGTTCGCCGCCTACTATAGTTCTGCGCTAAGCCTCGTGTCATTTAGGAACCGCAGCAGGCTTTTGGCGCCAGATTGTTTTACCTCCTCAGGTTGGAGGTAATGACCACCCAAGTGGTTGTATCTTTTACGCATCAGCGGGCCACACTCGCACATGAGGTGCTGGGGAGTTTCCTCTGCCACTTGGCAGAACCTGCACATTTTTGTGTCTCTGAGCTTGAGGTTGAACATGTGTTTGTTCAGGCCACGATGCTCCTTGAGCGCCCTCAACAGTATGCGTAGATTGTACCTATTTAGCGATAAGGCCTCACGGGCAGTCTTACGGTTGTAAGCCTTAATTATCGCTTTAGATTGATTCAAACCTGGTGTGTTGTTCTGTTCCAGTGGTTGACGGATTGTTCTAAACATATTTTTTTGAACATTTGGTTTGCAAGGCTTTTTGGTATGCCACAGCAAGGTTCAGGGCCGTATAATGTTTCCTTTGCTCCCGTTTTAGCAAGTTCGTCGGCTTTTTCATTTACCTCGATTCCTGCATGGCCGGGAAGCCATCTTAGAATTACTCTGTTCTTTTCGCCCGGGGAATTCAGTAGTGATACACAGTTTCTCACCAGCTTTGAATTAATGGTATTCGAGGCTAGTGCCATAACAGCTGCCTTGCTATCCGAGTGGATATAGATACGGTGGTTGGAGTAGTTCTTATGGAGGTTGATATCCGCACATTCAATAATGGTGTGTACCTCCGCTTGGAATATGGAGGCGTATTTCCAGTGTGCCGTGTAACCTACATAATGTGCCGGTGATTGATATCAGGCGCCGATTACGGCTTCATTAGATGACGATGTTACTACAAGGGATACTTAACCGCTAATATTCGAGGGTCGAGAACAGCCGGGCAAATTTTGTTCAGTTTTCTACATAGCCTGGTTCTTGCCATATAGTATAATACAGCAAAAACAGCTATTTTTTTAGATAAATTACATGTCAGACAAGTAGATAAGAAGTTAGGTACAACCTTAGATCCTTGTTTCTTGGCATGCAGACAGTCACGGTGTAGCTACGCCTTCTTGCAATGTTGCAAATCGTTATAGTTTCAAATAATACAAGTTGGCAAAGCTACTGAGGAGACGCATATTGACAGGATAACGAAAGTAATCTTGTTCATTGGAGCTATTCTGAGGATAATTCATGTCCCCTTTGTAGCAATATACACAGCTTGACATATTCCCATGCACAGCTAGACATATTCTAGACATAATCTAGCTGTGCAAGGGGCTCATGCTGTTGGCTTTTAACGTTAGAATGACTGGACAACACTTGGAGATTTTTGCATTCCTCCTCTAATTTATTTATTTATTTATTTATTATAAAAGGTACACAAACAATACTCTAATATTAAATGGCTATCGCTAACATTTTTACTTTGTTTCTAATTAGGGTATAATATTATATGCGTACTCCGCATGCTTAATTTATAATTGCGTATGTGCCGTATCTCATGATTTACAAAATTATCAAAATTATCAAAAATTATCAGCACAAAAATTAATATCCTTAAAAATTATCAAAACAAAAATTAAAAATTTTAGAAATAAGTTTACAGTGAATTCTGAAAAACAATTAAACAATGAAATGGTAAAAAATAGATCAAATATTGTCTGGAATAAAATAATAAAAACATAAAAATTATCAAAACAAAAATTAAAAATTTTAGAAATAAGTTTATAGTGAATTCTGAAAAACAGTTAAACAATTAAATGGTAAAAAAAATAGATCGTATAATGTCTGGAATAAAATACTAAAAACATACGGTAAATTATCAATTTGTTTCATAATACGTTATTTATAATGGACTTAACTACTAATGGTCCCAGGTTGAAGAAATCAATGTTATCGGTTATAGTGTTGTATAACCGGCATGTACGTGAGATAGGATTGTGGAAAGATTGATTTGTCTGCGAAGTGGGAAGGTGAAATGTTAAGTGCTGCCTCAGTCGCCTGGATGGTACGTTGAAATTTAACGCTTCTAATAAATCTGGTGAGTCTATCCCGCCGTTAAGAAGTTTATGCAGAAACATTAGACTTCCGCACTCTCTCCTCTTTCTAAGAGTAAAAATCTTAAAATAATTTAAACGCTCTTCATAAGAGTAGAGAGTGCGTGATAGGCCGGTTTTATAGGTTACCATACGCATATACTTCCTCTGCACAGACTCTATCGCTTCCGAATGCACCTCATAGTATGGATTCCAAATTATGGAACCAAACTCCAGTTGGCTGCGTACAAGAGAATTATAGAGCAAGTTAAAAGAGTTAATATTTTTAAACGGTTTAGTAACCCTATATATAAAACCCAGTGTTCGCTCGCTCTTACTTACTACATTGTTGATATGCTCTCTAAAAGTCAGGTGCTCGTCGTGAAGTATTCCTAGATCTCTTACACTTTTTGTAGATTTTAGTGTTGAATTGCCGATAGAGTAAGGGTAGTCTTTAATTTGCTTATTTCTAGTGAAACGAATAATTTGACATTTTTCAACATTCAGTTCCATTCTATTAGATTCACACCATTTTTTCAATTCGCAAAGATCTTTCTGTAGTGCATTGCAATCCTCCATTGTCAGTATTTCTTTGAATATTTTTAAATCATCTGCATACATTAGATGCCGACAGCGTAGACTCTTAGAGAGATCATCAATGAATATTAAAAATAGAAGTGGTCCGAGATTTGATCCCTGAGGCACACCAGATTTAACTAAGGCAGGGATCGATGTATATCCTTTCACACGAACAATTTGTGTCCTAATGCACTGGAAGATAATGTTGTATGACTGGACACCAGAGATGCTGAAATTTTATTTAAATGCCTTCCAGCATACACTTCCAGACCTCAGTAACCTCGCTCGTTGGAGTTATTCTGAGGCTAGTTCATGTCTCCTTTGTAGCAATACTTCTTGCACAGCTAGACATATTCTAACTGGCAAGGACAGTACACTTACCGCCATGACAAAGTCCTTGCTGTTATTCGTGAGGTAATCTTGTTCTATTATCTTGTTTATTATGTCAAACAACCGCAATAGTCTTCGATTTCATGCCTTAGGATAATTAATTATTAATGATTATGCTGATGTATAATTGTATAATTTTTATCCTAATCTATTTACATAAAATCAAGTTTTGCATGGAAGAAGGAAACATGCTGCTCATTATACATACTAGAAAAAAACTCATTTATAACGGCCTGATTACTAAGAATAAGATTAATCAATCCAAAATCGGATAAAGAACTCTTTGTAGTGAAAAGTGCATTAGTGCAATGCGGAACAACCGACTGACTCCCTGACTGCATCGAGGCACTGGACTGTGGCAGGTAGCTCCGCCAATTCCATGACAGAACGTTGCCAGTCAGGATTTTTGAAATGGCACTGTGTGTTTGTGTATGTGTGTGTGTGTGTACATATTGTTTGGGAGCTAATGGGCCCAGTGCAGTTGGGCCTTTATGACCCACGTATTATCTAGATACAGGCCTTAGTTGACCAAGTTAGATGAGTTTTAGGCAGGTGCCAAACACGATGTGACGGTTTCTCTGAACTGTTTATGTTTGATTCTTGAACTTGTTTGGTATAATCAGTAGTAACTATTGTAATAAGTACTTATAAATAAATTAGGGTCGACTCAACTCACAGGTTAGCACCCATCCGGTAGCCTCCATGCAGAAGTGCGAGCTTGGATAGGACTGTCCATGCAGACCAGTTCCCCTGGGAATCGTCCTTCGGGCGCTCCTGTACGGATCAAGCACCTTGCGGCGTCAGCCAATCGACTGATAACCGGGGGAGACTGGAAACGGCTTTGTTTCCTATAGAGCGGGGGCGGTTGTTAACCTTATGGCAACCGCTCTTGAAAGGACCGATTGGCTATGCGATACTGGGTGAACAGCCGGGGAAAGGACGCTGTGGTTCGTCATAGATTTGGTGGACACCGAATTCACGCTACATAAGGAAAATGACTGCGCAAGCCAGTCGGGAGACCGAAGAAATCTGGCCTAAACTGGAAGTAAGGGCGCTAGGTGTCTCGCGGTAAGGCGTTTGTTTCTTTTGGGCGAGTGGCGTAACTAGACAGTGGACTGTTTCGTCCCAAAGTCTTTTATGCTCGCCTCACGGGAGATAGAACAATCATTATCAGTAACACTTCCTGAGGGTTTGCCCGTTGTAGTTGACACCTTGAAGTGTCGTATTGTGTGTATATATTTATTTATATCTACAGATATTTTGAGGTCTACACATGCTAATTTTACTGCCTTTCAGTGCTTCGCCTTGGTCGTTCGCTGGACGCCTTCTACGCATGCCTCAGCTACTCCAGCATTCAAGATACGGTGATAAAAGCGACGCTAACAATCGGAAAGATTGCCCACGCTCTGTTCCTGTTCGCCGACCACCTCGTCTGGCTGACGAGGACCGGATTTCTCGGCAAACTAGATCCGGAGAAGTGGACCAAGACGGCCAACAAATACTGGCTGGTCTCTATTGTTATGAATCTCGTGCGGGACATCTACGAGATCATTCGCATCGTGCACACGATCAAATTGTTCTCACTGAGGAAGACTCGAAACGTGTCTTGTGCAAAGTTGATAGGGGACCGAATTGCGCTAGCGGTTAGGTGTCATAAAGACGTATTCGTCGATACCTTGAAGAATTCCTGCGATTTTTTCATCCCGATGACTGCGCTCGGTTATACGAAGCTGAGCCCTACAACTATCGGACTGCTTGGTGCTATATCGTCGCTGGCCGGGATAATAGCGATTGTTGAGCCACTAGCTAAACTTACACCAATATAATGCGATAATGTATGACGTTCCTATACGTTATACATTAAACATATATTTAACGTATATATTTGAGGTTGCAAATTATGATAATAGAGTTGCCAAAACAGTCGTCAAATATCAGGTGTGGAATATAAAGATAAAATTGTAAAGAACACTATGTTATTTATAGATATTAGCAAGAGAGAGAGAGAGAGAGTGAGTTTTTAATTAGTAATATCCTTTAAGTGGGTGAATCAATACAAGCTAATAAGCAAGTTTTAATAAAAAAATTGGAAAAAACAAACAGAAAAACATTTTTTTTAAACGTTTTTAAAACACTTTTTGTTTTAAATAGTATTTAAAGAGTTTAACGCGTTGCACCGTCTAGCGGTAGGTAAAATATTGCTAATATTGTTTATTCGCAATATTTTACGTATTGCTAGATGGTGCAGCGCGCTCGATGCTTGTCAAACTTATTGATCAGTCAGGTTTTTCAAAAATTCTAAAAAAAAAACTTATTTTTTTGGTTAATTTCAAAAAATTCTATCAAAAGTGGCTTAATAATTGCTCCTACTGATTCACCCACTTCAAGGATGTCACTAATTAAAAACTCTTCTTGTATAATGATATTTCCATGAACTTGAACTTGAACAACCGCAGTGATCGCCGCTAGCGCTACCTACAAAAACTTTTACACACGAGTCCTCATTGTCTACAGATGCGAACGGACTTTTCTCTCCCCCTCCAACCTGGGATCTTTGAAAAAAACTTTCAAGTACTAGTTTGGGATGCAGTTTTGAAAAACTGAACACTCCTGGTCTAGACTGCGCCGATCATCTCTGCATTTAAGGGCTGCGTTCAAATTATTACCTCAATATTTTTCAGGGCCGAAGTCTATTTATTTTTAGGGTTTAATTACCATTATTATAATTGTATATTAATATATTATAAAAATATGTAAAATAATGGGAAAGGAGGCTTTAATCTAGATAGGAATTATCTATAGTATACATATATGACTGAATTATTTAAAAAATGACATTTTTAAATCATAATGGAAACTTTGTTGTGGATTTAAAATAAGTGCCGATGTAATCAATTTTTAGCTTAAAGCGTATATAATTTTATTGAAGTGGTTTAAATGAAAAAAATATATGGTTCTTATATGATATTTATTTCAGTTTTACAAATAAATGTTACAAAAAAAAGTGAAAATAAAGTTTTACTAAGGGTGGGAGGCTATTTACTAATATATATCACAATCTTACAAGTAATAATACATCTTGATAAGCTTTCACCATCCAGTACCATCCATCCTGTAGGCTAATACAGCATGAGATTTTAATTAGACACCATGTAACTAATGAATCAATACGAGCAAACAAGCAACAATAAAAAAAAATTGGGAAAAACTTTGAATAATAGTTTTAGTGGTAGCGCCATCTAGTGGTAGGCAAAATGTCGCAAATAAATAATATTCCCAATATTTCCCCTTCAAAAAAATCATTTTTTTTTTTACAAATTATTGCTAAAAGTAGCTTATTTGCTCGTAGTGATTCACCCACTTCAAGGATGCCGGTTAATTAAAGATCACCTGTGTCTATGTGTCTGTTATTGCATTCCATCAACAGAATTGAAAATGCAATTCCGTTAATTTTATAATAACGGAAAATGGTGACCCAGCCAAGAATCGACCTAACAACTATGCCACTGATCCGATTTTGCAAGTGCTGATTTGTAATGCGCTATATGATCGCCAATCTTCAATAAGAGACGGCACTAGTCAGAAGAAGGAACATTTTCAATCCTAACTTAACCATATTTTGGCCCATTTAACTGGCATATTAGCCCAGAAAAGGTTCATTATATCATGCCTTACTCGTTAATTTAACGCAGCCATTATGATTGTCTCAACGGCCACTTCAACTGGCGTCTGACAAACAGGACAGGCTTCATCTTCCGCTTGCACTTTCGTCGCACACTCTACGCACAGACACAAATGTCTACAAGGCAGGAAGAGCATGGATATCGGAGACGTAATACAAAGAATGCACAAGTTAGTATTCAACGAGACACGATCCTCCTCTACGATAGGAACGTCTTCCATCACCTCGTCTTCTTCTATCGTTTCGCTTTTGCTGATATCGACTAATCTCGTTTTGAACTGCCCCGTATCCTCGTTTAGATACTCGACCCTTGCAATCTCGGACGAGTCCATAAACGACTCCTCGATTTCGGCGGGCAAGTCATCCGCGTATATAATTTCTTCGCTGTACAGAAGGACTCTATTCATGAAGTCGTCTATCGAAATTGAGTTTCTTAGCAAGCTGAGTTGGGCTTCTTTGAGGCGTCGTTCGTTAAGCAGGTACTTTAGCTTCGGTGTCATATTGGATATACTGGTAGTGTAGATGCCGCCTGACGACGATGTCTTCTGCAAGATCATTTCTTGAGTTTGAAACAACCGGCGAAGCGTAGCTGCGAACAAACAAAAGAATCTCTTATATTTATAGAAAATGCCCCTTCCTTTCGGAAGGAATATGGACAGCTTCTTGGTTCTATCACCCTTAGTAAGCAGCATCGGACATGGTTAGAGTGTGGATGGGTGACCGTCTGTGTACTACTGTGTTACTTTACAAAAACTGGCCGTGATTCAGAGTGATCTATAGATGATATAGACCAGACACCCAAACTTTTTTTGTCCCTTGGGCCACTTGCTGATTTTTGTTTTGTTTTCTGTAGACTTCTATAGTTGACTATAGTTGGTTGACTGGAAGATATTGCTATGTAGCAATAAGTCCGCCATTATACCTTGATTAAATTGTGCAATAAAGGGATTTTTCATTTATTTTTTTCAATACCTATGCCTGTAATATTTTTTTTTTCTAAACAGTACTGATCATTTACGTTTTTGTAGAGTGGAATTTTTATTTGTAGCTTTATTGAAAAGTACTTAAATTTTATATACCATTCATTGCATAGAAATGAATGCAGAATGCATTCAATTCTAAGCGACTACATTGATTTTAAAAATCAATGGCGACTATGAGCTTGAAATACGAAGCATTTGAGAAAGACGCATATTTTTTTTTTATTTTACCCACAAGGCATATGCCTTTTTGTGGAACCCGCCTTGTTGCCTATTGGCACCATCTTCTAGGTGGGCATTTGTAGCATCACGCAGTCAAACACTCACGCGGTCACCCATCCCAGTATTGACCGCGGCTGCCGCTGCTTAACTTCGGTAACAACGAGGAGAACCGGTGTCAACGGGGCTACGGACGCTATGATATAACTGCATATGTAGTAGTAGCACTATCTCACTTGCTCATTCATTGAAGCGCATCTGTTTATATCGTTATTCACGTGCGTTTGCCTCCCCAATTGACTAGTGATGTGATTTGAGTTGAGTGTTGATTCGAAATGAAATGAAAAATATTTATTCTCAGCTGTTATGAAAAACATATACAAAAAAAACACACATTAAAAATTAAAACTGTAAATAGACAAAGACTATGTAATAAAGCTACAAACGCTGCAAATTAGGGGGGTATCCTCAGGATATCTCTTATCCTGGTTTTTAGGACACACCTATTAATTATTGGTACATATATGATTTTAAAATAAAATAACCAAATCCAATAAATCCTAAAATAAAAAATCTAAATAATCATAATCAAATAAATACACAAATCGAAATAATCAAAATCAAAATATTTAACATCAAATTATATTAAGAGAAAATAACCTAATTAAATAAATTTAAAAATCTACAAATAAAAAATCAAAATCAATAATCATATTTAACATCAAATATGTTACAAATTTATAAATAAACGAAGACAATAGTAATAATCAAATTACCAAATAATTATTTTAAAATTAAATCAAATTATCCCCTCACGTTGCGAGGTAAAAAGTCACCTATCACTTTTGCGCGCGACATATTCGCGCAAAAAATCGACGCGAGTCAACGGCCTTGAGAAAAACGATCATAACTTATAAACCACTAATCGGATTAAAAAAAGATAAAGAGAAAAATGATCGCATTGAAATTTGACATATAAAACATTATAACCTTATCTCGTAAAACAATTAGGATAATAATGAATAAATATTACAAAATTGGCAAACTGAAAAAACTCGCCTATAAAATCATTTCGATTTTTTTGTAAATACAGTTTTTGTAAATATCAAAAATTGTAAATACAGTTATGTTCTCTATTAAATGCTTTACCAAAACGATATTTTTTTTTACTTATTTGCATACAAAAATACGGAAAAAATATTTATTTATTCAGCCAAGAAAAATTGTATGTATTCTCGTAAAAAAAAATTTTTTTAATTTTTGATTTGTGACTACTTATGGTATTTTTTTATATGAAATTCTTTCAAAATAACTTTATTACTACATCACTTCTTCTTAGAAATCACACCAGAACTTTGAGCTTTGTCTGATATTATAGAAAAATCTAAAGTTTTGAGAGTTTCCGCGTCTGAACCTAATAATAAACTTTGAATGCCCATAATATAAAATTCGTTAGATTTTTTCAATTATATTGTCTTATCATAGACTTATTATATGTCTAATAACTAATTACTATACTCCAAAGAGTCACATTTCATCGAAAAACTATGGAAAATCGCACTTTTTTCTCTCATAGTAATTATCAAAACAAGTTTCATTTTCGCGAGCAATATTAGAACACAACATATAATGTTCAAAATACGCCTAATTATGTGATAACTTAGGATGTAAATGAAGCAATACCTATTTTATTAGTAAATTAAAGCGACATTACGTCATGTTTCGCGATATAACGGGATATTTCAAAAACATTACAAAATAAACACGGGCATTTTTTTCGCGAGCCTTGGTTTGTTGACAAAGTGTTTTCTTCGAAAATTCGTGAAAAACAGCAAATGGATTGTCGAAATTATATAATCCTACTGGCTAATCTACTTAAAAAGGGAAATACTCACTTTTATCCGGTATAAACTGCACTTATATCCAGAAAACACTTCACAACACAATCACTTCGGCGAACATCGCGCGCGCCGCCGCCATGGCCGATCTGCGACTGTCGTCAGAAATGAGGTAACCGATTTTGTAAGGGATGTAGTAATTCATATTTCTAACATCGCATGCGGCAATCGAGCAATTTCATAGTGTTGCATATTTGGCTATATTATGGCATCATTCGATAGAATATACAATCGCATTTCGAAATTTAAACGACATTTTCTTGAGCGGCGAGCGCGATATCCCGTATGGGATAGTTTGGATTTCAGCCGGCCGCCATACATATCCCGCAAAGGATGTTAAGTGCCGAGCGGGTTAAGACATCTAAATATCTTCCTTTAACCCGCTGGCTCCGTAACGTCCCTTGCGGGACGCACGGTCGCCTACCGCAAGATAATGTTTTATATTTCAAATTTCAATGCGGTCATTTTACAGTTATACTTTTTATGATCCGTATAGTGGTTTATAACTTATGATCGTTTTCCTCAAGGCCATCGACTCTCGCCAATTTTACGCGCCAAACTGACAAAACGAGGGGTTCGCAAAATGAGGAGTTAATAATAAACTCTTAACCCCATCAAGCCCCGATTGGCCGATATCGGCCACAACACGATTCAGCGTGACGGCCCCGTTTTAATTTTATTTTAATTTAATTTGTTTTAAATTATTATGTTTTATTATGTTAATATGTTTCATTTTAATTATGGGTACAGTGGCTTGGCAGTAATTAATGTTTTGGTGAGACAGTGTCGTAATTCAATTTTTTTACTAATTTTTACTAAAAATTTTTGAGACAGCAACTTGTTAATATGCTGAGGGACCGAGGCCTGAAGGGTTAAAGTGGTCCTTAAATACTGCAATTGATTTCGATCGCAAAGCCATTCCCTTCATTTCCTTCCAGGACATTTGTAAAGCGCGCATTTCTTTATTGTTATTTATATAAGTTCATCATTTCGTAAGATAATCATTTCTTTATTGTGATTATATAGTATGAGTTTATATTACATATATAGTAAGAATTAAGAGTTATATAGAGAATTATATTATATAGTAAGCTGTACCCACAATCTGTGGCGTAATACGACATTTACGGACCGCCTAAATGTTTATGATGACCTCTCTAAATAGAGTCCGCTAACAAGGATCCCCATTTACATCTTGTGCACCTCCATTTTTTTCGCTGACATAGACCCCCTGCAATTCGAAATCGACCCTTGGGGTTCCATATAGACCACTTTGGGAATCACTGATATAGACTACGATGGTACACAGACAAACCAAGTGTGGGTAGCAAACAGATAAACTGGCTGATTAACCTCTACACATAGGTATAGGTATGTCTCCATATCAAGTTTATTTTAAATCACGGGTGGCCAACCTTTTCAGAGGCCGGGCCAAATTTTCGAAATGAGATTTCCCGCCGGGCCGCACAACCAACTGTTTGTTGGTAATTTAAAAGCATACCAGATATATATATTTACGCATAAGAAAATTAAATTTTATAATGTTAGTTTGACGTCTGACTTTATTTGGCAGAACTTAGTTCATTAATGTCGATCTCGACGCAAACAGTTTTCCATCGGTAATTCGGGTTGCTCATCGGTAATTCGGGTTCTCTCTTTGGATTTGATGTGCTTCATACGACTAAAAAGCTTCATACGACTTCATACGACTATTCGGAAATACTTACACACGTAAGTATTTCCGAATAGAGAAATCATAGCCAGAGCATGTTTGTAAATAGTCGGATATTTTTCCTTGTCCAAATAAGTTTTGTAGAACTCTTCTAAGCCAACCTGATGAAATTTTTCCTTCAACTGTGCATCACAATGCAGAAAAAAGTACACGATGTTTTTCAAAATCTTGAAATCGGGTTTGAAATTCGAGGTTCAACTTAGAAATCAAAGAAGCTTATTTATCCGCCGCCGCCTGTGTGATCTTCAAACTCTGGGATTGAAGATAAGGAGTGGGAATGAAAATTTATCATCGACGTATTACCCAGTTTACGGGCTTCAGTTTCCATCAATTTTGATAAACCTTCATTTTTTCCAACCATTGTTGGAGCACCGTCCGTTGTTATGCCCGATAAGTTGTTAAGTTGCAACGAAAAGCGATTCAATGTCGATGTAACTGCTTCCAACAAATCTCGCGACTTAGTAGTACCCTTAAGTGGATAAATTGCCGCTAACTCTTCTGTTTTGTTCAAATTGATATCAACACCTCTGATAAAAATCGCCACTTGGGCGGTATCTGTAAAATCTGTACTTTCATCCAATGCTAGAGCATAAAATATGAACTCGGATGCTCGAGTTTTCAATTTGTCTTCAATATGCTTTCCAATTTCGTCCACCCGTCTAGTAATAGTTTAATACATTTTCATTTCATTTCACAATATATAATTTCAACGACGCTCTCCAAATATTCTTTAACCGTTTCACAATCTGAATAAGGCTTCGATTTCTTTCCTACTATTATGCCTAGTATTATGGCGACTCAGGGTCGGCGGGCCGCAAGTTGTCACTCGGCGGGGCACATGCGGCCCGCGGGCCGCGGGTCGGCCACCCTTGTTTTAAATAAAGCAACTCCTAACACCGCTAAACAATATTTCTGAAGTATTTTGCATAATAGAAGTTTAATACTAACCAGTAAACCCCCAAATATGTGGACTTTCTCCAGAGACCCGCACGCGTTTAGTCAGCGCTGTTTGAAACAACTCCACGCAGTTATTAGTACGAACGGGAGCATCAAAAACATTGAAATCTTCTAGTCCGATCTAAAAGAAAATTAAAATTATTAATATTTTCAGTTCTTGTAAAGTTGTCCCAATAAAAGAGGACGGCATTTAGATTCTTAATTAAATACAAGTAAATAACTTTATTTCATTGTATTGCTGTTAGATGGGAAACCTATCTGGTATTATTGGAGCTAACGGGCCCATGATGAGGTGGCCACGATGACCCATGTGTTCAGGGTCGGTCACACTCACGGGTCAACACCCATCCGATGGCCTCCACGCATGGGGTGCGAACCCGGGTAGGACACTGGGTCAACCAGTCTCCCCTGGGAATCAAACCTCTGGCGCTCCTGGACGGTCTGCGCACCGAGCGGCGCAAGCCAATCGATTGTGCTCTCCGACTAACAGTCGGGGGAGTCTGGGAACTGTATTGTTTCCTATAGAGCGGGGGTGGTTGCCTACCTTACGGCGACTGCTCTTGAAATGACCATTGGCCATCCGATCTCGGTTCAGAGTCGGGCAAAGTCGGGTAAGGGAGAGGACCGCGCAAGCGACCTCGAACTCGGAACCAATCGAGAGACCGGAGAAATCTGGTCACAATTGGAAGCAAGGGCGCGAGTGTCGGTCCGCCAGGTAACATTACTGGCTATCTCGCGGTAAAGGCGTTGGTCTCTTGCGGGTTGTGACGTAGCTAGACGTTGGAGTGTATTGTCCAAAGTCTTCTACGCTCACTGCAGGGCGACAGAACGAAAAATCGTTAAAACGTCCTGTGGTGACGCGCTCGCCCGTTGTAGTTGACACCGCAAGATGGTATTATTGGAAGGGTAACCCATCATTATTATTGCACTGAGCAATACTGACATGCCCGTCCGCCATTAGCATAGCTAAATGAATATTACTAAACTAACTGTTTAGCAGGCGTCCGACGAGCCAATTTAGGGGGCTCGCCCGCGCCGCTCCTACACTGCCCCAAGGTAGCTCCTGCGGTAGTACGTACTTTGGGATAGACTGGCTTATTAAATAAAATCTCACCAGTTTAATCCAAATTTCGTCAAAGTACTCAATGAACGGAGCAAATTGGTTGTAGTTGCTGGAATGGATGTGCATCAGGACGTACTCAAAGCCTTGCGGTACGAGCTTCGGGGGCATCAAGGCCAGGCACTGAAACATCCGGAAGATCCTCAGCGGTTCTTCCTGTTGCAGGAATGGGATCATCTTCAGCGAACGTGCTTTTCTAATCAGAGCCTGTAATCATAAAAAATGAGTTATGACCAGTGGGGTAGATACTAAGGTGCCAGGTGGTGCAGTGCACTAGGACCCACAGTGATAGGGGCCCACGGGGCCTTTGGTAGTTTAAAATAATGACAATACTTTACGATATCTTGATTATTCACATAAATCTCAATTCGCTCGAAAACGCCACCTAGACGCAACTTGTAGAACTATTTCTATAAACCATCTGTGTGAGCAATGGTGTTTGCGAAGTTCTTCGCCAAACGAAATAGCGGTATGCGCGCATCGTTTGTCTCTTTCTGGCGAAAGAGAGCAATCAGCCAGGATTTCGGATACAAAGGGGGTGATTCTTGAAAAAAAAAATTGTCTTTGGTCCATATGATTTACATGAGACATAGACAAATTTAGCATGCCAAATTTTTCAAGAATAGGCCCCCGGGGTGGGGGGATTGATTTTTGAAATTTTGTCTGATCTATTTGATTTACAAGGGTCATAGACAAATATAGCATGCCAATTTCTTCAAAAACAGGCCGGCACCATAATGCAGGCGCGAGCGGTTAGCGATAATCGTTTTGTGTGTATCCGAAAATTATGATTTTAAATTGAATGTATTTTTTTATATGATAGTATGCTTTGACTTGTAATTTATTATAATATACACACCTAAAAATAAGTTTAACCATTTATATTAAAAATAAAACATGTTTAATTTCATTTTAATTAGTTTTGTTTTTATTTGAGGAGATAAGTGACGGAGGCCCAATTTTCTCTTCGCACCAGGGCTTTTCACCCCCTAGTTATGCCATCGGTTATGACTCTTCTATTAAAATAAACTACATACAACTTCCTATAAATAACGGTTTATTCCTTTTTACTGTAGGACTTACTTTAAAAATAACAGTGATAAAAAGTAAAAATGACATGGTTTTGATTATTTAATAAATTTCTTTAAAAAAAATACACAGTGTCTTTTTGACTGTCGTAAGCAATACCTTCTCTTTCATTCAAATCAACGTAGGCACCGTTGGTACACCCTCCCAGGCAGCCGTAGACTGCATACTGGCTTTTCTACATCCGCATTTTCCAACACAACCACAAATAATAGACCATAGCACAGTGTCAGGAGTGAGAGGATCTGAGGTGGTAGTTGGATCTAGGCAACCTACTCCACTCAACCTTTTCATTATGTTTTTCAGGATACCTTGAGGAATAACTATACCAATTTTCAAAACCACAGTAATTATTTGGGCTGATTTGTCTCGTTTTATTAAGCTATAACTATTAAGCCAGATGGAACGACCTCATCAAAGAAGTTAAAAAAGGGTCAATACAACCTGTGACCCGACATGCAGAAGACAGGTCGAAGTGGAGGAGTCTCGTAGGCAAACTGTTGTCTAGTGGCCACGATCCTCAGTAATGAGGGAACGACGGAGAATAAGAATATTTTAAACAAGTATTGTTATTGAGAAATCTAATGGTAGGGCAGTTAAACATAATAATCAATGTTAGGAACTATAAGTTTAGCCTTTGTGTTTATCGTATCTACACGTTGTGTTTTCTAGTAGAATACTGGTTTCCAAATCGTAGTACTTTGTTAAGCAGTTTAATAAACTATTTAATCAATTAAGTTACTATAGTTTTAATAATACATGGATGTGGTTGATGTATGAAACCATTATTGTAGATTTCAGATTTCAGGGTGTCTTGTTTGCCTAACATTCCAAAGCAACTGATTCTTTAGCTAAAAGAAATAATATTTTTGCTGTTTACACTAGGCTGTACGCTTTCTCGAACTTATCCAGATAAGCAGTCTAGCGACCTAATTATTTTTAAAGTATCGAAACTTCACAAACCTGAATGTAGTGCGTGTAACATCCTTGTACGTTAACACGAGGAAAAACGTCATTTACGGCGCAACGGATGTAAAAATTGTAGTCTACCAGCCAAGTAGCATTCTCGACGTAGCTACTCAGAGAATCCTGGAACCATTGCAGTACCTTCGTGTACAGTGCAGTCGTATGGGCACCCATTAGCGCGATTAATACCGTTATCTGAAATGGATTTAATTTTATGAGTCTCAATTTGTGTCCTACCTATCGGGGATCCAACGGCTTGCGGTGGAGTAGCTCTCGTTGGAGGGTGATGGTACTTTAATGGATTAAATCCCACTTAAACTCCATATTGTGAGGCAAAAATAAGGGCAGCCGGCTTCAAAACCCCCACACTACTTTTCTAGTTACCTTCTCATTCCAAAATACGTACTGGCAAATGTCTGGGTGGCTATGTGCACTTAGTGTTACTGTACAGATTAACCCTGCGAAGGCCAGCCATGGGAATGAAAGTCACAATGGCATGTTTTCAACCCTCGAAAATTTATTTAAAGGGGGCTGTTAGTGCACGGATACTAATATATAATGGTGGCTAACTGTATAATTGCATAAATACAGAGATCGGCCACCGACAAATTGTCACAACAGAAAAACCACTGATAGTTGGTATTGGCATACAACCGGTTAAGAGGTGACCCTTCGTGAGAAGAATCATCCTACCGATAGATACTGGCATCAACCAATTCCAGATAGAAATATCAAGAACATATTTTTTTTTGCAAAATTCATGACTATACTACGCTCACAAAATGTACAGAAAATCACCCCTCTCAGAAGCCACAGTATACTGAGTTAGAACAGGAAGCGCACACTCAGGCGGCAGGGCGACGCGGGGATAGGGTGCGAGGGAAGTGAGCAGTGGGATACGTCTCGGCGTACGCCTTTCACGTTACGCGGGTGGCAAATTTTGCGAACGTTTGAATATCTGCGTCGACGGAGTAGCAGCCATATGGCGACTATATACAAGCCCTTAGGACTCGGGACGTCGCTCGTTTCGATTTTAATTTCTTACCCGACTGCCCAACAAAAAAGGAGTGTAATGTGTTCAGGGTTGATCTATGTATGTTTTCCGTTTCCTTATTCCACCATAACTTCTAAGGGCTTGAACCGATTTAGAAATGTGTAGTATTGTTAGAATCATTGTCATCCCGAGTGTCATAGGATACATTAACTGTCCAAATATCAAGTAAGTAGTTGTCCAAATGTCCAAATGTCAACAATAAATATATCAATATAAAATCGAAGACTATCGCGGTTGTTTGACATTATAAATAGGATAGAAAACGAATTTACCGCGTGAAATTTGTAGGACCCGACGTTTCGGTGACTTTAGTCTACCCTAGACAACGGCGGCTGCAACGTCACCGAAACGTCGGGTCCTACAAATTTCACGCGGTAAATTCGTTTTCTATCCTATTTATAATAAATATATCAAGTTTAGTGTCTAATGAAAGTCGGATTGAGTACATTCCGGAAATATACATGAAGCTATAAATACATAAACCTCAAGTTTAATAAAAAACTAATAAAAATAATTTTAAATACAATAGTTCACTTTCTGGCATGGTAGTTGTTTTTTATTCTTTTTAATATATTTACTTTTTCATTTGTTTTCATTTTTCATTTATTTAAGTCCATAAAGATACATTTAATTACAAAAACATTCTCTTAGCCTAATATTTCGTAATTAATGAAACAGTTTTCCAATTTACTTCCTAACTCGGAAAGAGATTCAGATATGGTAGTTTGTGGTTTACCACCTCACTAGGAATAACCTGTATCGAGGTGGTACCAACAGAAATTGTATATTGCCTGCCGAAAGAGCATGATATATCCGCTCTTAGGTTTTTATTTTATTTTATTATTTTTTTTAACTTTATATTGCAATGGTATTTACATTTAACCCCTTGAGTATGATACGACCAAATCTGGTTCTGAAACAATTATCCGTTGAGTATGATACGACCAGATCTGGTTCCGCATTTTTTTCACTTCTTTGACGTTCTCATATTTATTCATAATTATCTAATTGTTTTACAAAATGATATTTCAATATTCTATATTCGAAATTTCAATGCAATCATTGTGCAGTTGTTCTTTTTATGATTGGTGTAGTAGTTTCGTAGTTATAGTACTTTAAGGTCAATGTTGCCGAAAATCCTGCAAAAGAGACAAATGCATCCATGAAAATACCCATTTACTCCAAGGGTTAATAATTACAAGGTGGAGGTAGTTACTTTATTTTAAAATTTAAAAATTTTTAAGAAACCAAATTAAACGAAAGGTATTTTAGTTTAAATATTCATAAATAAACATTCTTACATACTAATATAATACATACATAGATACGATAATTGCATATACTTTACATGAATTTATATTAAAAGTATATATAAATAAAAATTATTATAAATAAGTACGTACATACAATATGATAATTAAATAAAATATGTATTATTATGATAATAAGAGTATATATTTACATATGCAAAAGTGCCTTGATAACTATTTATCAAAGAAAATGACAATTTGCAATGCCATTTTTTAATCAATATAGAAGTTAATTAAGAATGTACTACAATACAATACAATATAGCCGTAACTTTGCATAATATATATATATATATATATATATATATATATATATATATATATATATATATATATATATATATATATATATATATATATATATATATATATATATATATATATATATATATATATATATATATATATATATATATATATATATATATATATATATATATAAATATATATATAATATATAAATATATATATATATATAATAATAATATATAAAAATATATAAATATATATAATATATATATATATATATATATATATATATATATATATATATATATATATATATATATATATATATATATATATATATATATATATATATATATATATATATATATATATATATATAAACAGAAATAAATAGAAATATGTTCATTCGAGAGATTTTAATAATACCTTGCAGTCTTTCCTTGATTTATTTAGCATACTTTGTCTTAAGAGAAGCTACTGTCTGTATACTGTGCAGAAGCTAACCCCTTTGTAATAAAATTATTAATGCATACTCACATAAAGCTCCTCCTCCAACACATGAATGCTAAACAATTGCGCTACAAGCGGTGCAGTTGGTAGTACTCTGTGAGTAGCATCTATAGCTATCGTCACAGCATTTTCCATAACCTTGGCAAAGTCTTGAATGCAGAATATGACAGCAGTGTCACCGTCTATAGTCACGGTGGCCTTATAGTAGGGTCCCGCTTTGCTGTGTCCTTCCAGCAGCTTTCCGTAGAGCTTAAGTGTGTCTGGGGTTTTTGGGTTGTCTCCTTTCCAGCACCGCATCATGGCCTCCGGAGCTTGGGGCTGCTTCCCAGACTTCAGTGGTCTGCCAAATCAAAAGAAGTGTTTCAGACTGACCAGATTATCCTGATATGGCAATAAACTCGGACTTAAGACGAGGAGCTCCCCGTGACCGGGTGATGGCCCCTTAGTGGATTTAAACCCGATACCTCGAACCTCAAAGAAAAAAGGTTTATGTCTCTGCATTTCTTGACATATTTGTTTTTCAGATATTTCATTTCTACAAATAGCTAAAAATCCCTAAATATCAAAAAGTTTCAAACATTCTTGCAATTTGTAGGAACGGAATAATCAAAACAAAAGCACTTCCTTTCCCGGTGTTTTATTACACTACTAGCAGAATTAGCCGACGTTGCCCGAGTGGAAATTAGCTAGTAAACAGGACTTTACATGACAATATACTAATATGACAAGTCAAATTTCTAGCACTCTACTTTTTTAGATGCCCTTTGGAGAGGATTTTTGCAAAACGTTCGAACTTGTATTTATCCCTGTTTCATTAGGGGCTTTTCTCAAATTCCCCCTAGGAGAATATTTCAACCAAATTTCAAAATGATCACTTTATTTAAAAATACCATCCCCCTATCTAATCCCCTAGGGTTTAGGGGTTGATTTTCGAAAAAACCTCTACTACGTCATTTCTTAATTTCATAGGTCACCTTAATTTTGAGTTTGATTATTTTCGAAATGATCTATTTTCTAAGCAGAATAATTGTCCGAAATTTTGAAGATGTCTCTTAATCCATTATGGAGATGGGCATTTGACCGGCTAATGTCAGCTCCCGGTCTCATCCTGCTCGAGTTGACATTCAAAAAATCCTTACAAAGCTCACCCTCAACAATCCAAAGGAAACTTCCTGCAAGTGTCAAGTCTGGCCCCAGTATGTTCGGCTCGCCATTGATGAACGAATCAATCAGTCAGTCAGTCCTTTTATTAATTTATAATAAAATATAGCTGTCTTTTAAACACAGTGAATTCATTTTGCTGAAAATTGCCCAAACAAAACTTCAATTCTTGTTATGTTTACCTGGAATCTTCTAAGCCTTCTGAAAGATTTGATATCCTGTTGACTAGTGGACCTTTGTGTAAAGGTACTTTGTCGGATCCGTCTTGTCGCCGCCGCTTTTGAACTGATCGAGATACTGAGGGATTCGCACTGAAGAAAAAAGTGGGACTTAATTAGCTGTATTCACTTTCTTGCTTGCTTGCTTGTGTGATTTTTCAATTCTTGATTACGCGCAAACCATAATCATAATTTTTGACAGAGATATCCTGCCAAAACTGATAGTCAGGAGGTGTGGCTGCTCACTGGGTCACCTACCTGGTGCCTCGCCGTAAGCCGCTGGCCTCTGACGGGTTTGTTGGCTTTGTTGGACGGTAGATTTGTATCGCCCCCAAGTCCTACACGCTCACCCCACGGGAGCAGAATGATCATTATTGTTAACTTCCTAGGACAGGTTGGCCTGTTGTAGTCGACACCAAGTGTCCTGTCATCTTGTTGTCCTGTCATATTATGGACTCATCATCAATATTTTTTTGTCTAAATGTACGCCATATTATGTTAGAGATAAAGGCCTCACCAAACAGAACGCGTATTCGCTTTATCACGATCGCAGGTAAAAATAAGGTACGCAACATTTATAAAAGGAGAAAGGAATTAGGAGAATATCACCATTTGTGTCGGGAAATTTCATTACATGAAGATCATTTTTTTTAATATAATTTCGTATGTCGCAAGATTTATTCGAAGAATTACATGAAATTCGTGAAAATTTTGTAACCTATTTTAATAATCAATAAACAGATTGATACATTACTTACCAGTCACATTAATTTCTTTTCCATTTTCTTCCCACTATGTTGATTTTATCGCCATGTTTTTCGCCATCATTCGTATTATATAGGCAGGGGTGTCTCCGATATCAGTTTTTCAGTCATAATGCTTGTATTTTCACACGTACGTCAGACGCATTCAATGAAATTTGTAAACAAATACAACGCCCAGCGTCAAAGCGTTCTAGCGCTACGTCAGAGCGCTGAGTACTGCCAGCGCCCGCGCTCTGTTTGACAGTATAATATTGTCACAGTACAACACAACTCGGCGCTATAACGCGGCGTCAGAATTTACGCTGTAGCGCTCTGACACGCGCTAAATACGCGTTCTGTTTAGCGAGGCCTTTAACGCTGTACTTGCGCACGGAAAAGTTTTTCAATATTACTCCTCTAGAAACGTTAAACGGTGACAATTTTCCATTTTTACTTAGGAACTAACTGAAAACACCGACATTTCCTCAAAAATAATCTCAGGCGAGAGCAAAGAAACTACCACGGTGATCTGTCACTTAAGCGATAGATACAATTTGAAATTGATAATACAAAGTAACGAATAACAGCGACTCTCACCGCGAGAATCAGACGTTTGCCTTTTCTCCGACAGAGGCAACAATAAACGAGAGATTTTGTAATACTGCAAAGAGCACTTGCCAGAGTGTTAGTAATCCCTATTATGCTGGACTAGTAAAGAGAGGCAGTTCTGCCACTTTTAATACCATCTACATACCTTTCTGATTTATCACTGCAAATCGTTTGTAATGCAGCTCTATTTTCATCACTAGCTTCTTGAATCAAAGCGCGCTTATCTTGTTTTCTGTAAATAAATAAAACGGGTCATGCGTGAGGCCTTACAGATTTGCTTACTCCCCAATACTATTATAGTCATAGATTTCATTTAATTTTTTCAAGTCCTAGTCCCTCTGTCCCGTAAGTGACCTCTGTCCCGTAACCAGTTGGGAGGACAGAGGTTTTCTGAAGGTTAACTCCAGATGGAGATATCCTGCCAAAACTGATAGCCAGGGGGCGAGGTGACCTTCCTACCTAACAAGCACAAAATCCATATAAGAAGTGCCGAATATAGTTTTAAGCTGATTAAAAGTCATGTAAAAGCGTTCAGATTAACACTCAGCTACGTAAAGGTGTAATTTGAAGCAATTTGGCTTATATTACCTTTTAGTCATATAATGTTGTCGTATAAAGGTTTACTCAGCTTTTCTTATATAACGAGCGAGTAATGGCTTCTCAACATTGCTCTATAAGCGCTTATTCAGCTATTCGAATAGGGTGGTATAATCGCTATAAAGCATAGGTACTTATTTATAACCATTTTATAACTGACAGCTGTATAGTAGTCCAATAAATAACCTTTATAGAACAAACAAAACAAAAGCTACTACATTACCCTTACTCCGCCAAAGGCCCTGGTTACAAGACCCACCCTTATACAGCTTATAGTCATATTGAAGTGCAGTATTTACTTTACAAAGAGTTAAAGCTGTATAGTTATCACTAGGCCTTCACTTACGCAGCTTATAGTTTTATAAAGGATAAATATTAAAATTGCAGATGCTATATTAGCAAATCGGCCAATTTTTCTTGAATTTTTATAATCTAAAATTTTTGTATTATATTTTTAAAGGCATTTTAAGTCATAAAATATACGTATTATAGGTAAATCCTATTCATAGTCTGTAAAGAATACCCAGCAAGTGTTCTCTTTTACTACGAAAAATAAAATTAATTTACAAAAAAACTTTAAACCATAACTATGAATTTAAATTGAGTTAAAATATTAATATTTTGAAGGTGCGTTAAAATTTTGTTAGACATGTTATTTAATATTGTCGATGAAATTATGTACGCAAGAGAATTTGGTGTATTGAACTACAATACAATCAATTAAAATTCAATAAAATACAAGATACTAGTAGCCATTAGGAATTCTATGTTTGCGAGGGCAAATGATCATGCAGCTTCCTTTTGTTACCATTCTATATCATATCAAGGCATTACCCGACTAGAAAATGTAATAAAGTATCAATTGAAGACATTTTTCTAGCCGCTGGCTATATAAGGGAGTAACAGAATGCGCTATAAGTGCTTTATAAGCGCTTATTTAGCTTTCTTATACCACCGAAGGTAGTTATTACGACCGCCATTCAGCCACTATTCAGCTAAAAGCCGTATAAAACGCGCCCAACTCGGTGGTATATACGTTATATAAACGTTTATATGACTGCTATATTACCAATTCTTGTGACTAAAAGCTGTAGCGATAACGTAGCTGTGACTTTTATATAGCCAATTTGTGCTTCTTGGGTAGTGCCTCGCCATAAGGAGTTAGACTCTGGCGAGTTCGTGACTTTGCTGGACGATTTGTATCGTCTCAAAGTCTTCTACGCCTACCCCACGGGAGACAGAACAATCATTATCATTAAAACTACCTGGGGTGACGGGTTCGCCCGTTGTAGTCGACATCTCCAAATGTTTCAAGCAATAGGAAAAATGTTGGGATGAGTGCATAACAAGTATGGAGACAATTTTTAAAATATACTTGTTTTTTTTTTATATCCCTTTGTACACCATTATCACCAATCGCGTCCGCTCGATACTTGCCTTTCTTTCAATTGAGCCATGTGATTATGACTGCCGATAAGCCTGCATCTGGTCGAGCACAAGACGTTGGTGTTGACTTCCGGATGTCTCAGTTGAGCGTAGCACTTCGCACACAAACATTTCAAGTGGAGTTCACCCTTCTGAATTTTAACTGCTTGAAATAAATAGCCTTTGTACAAGTAGCACAGGGCGTTCTTCTTGTAACCAGGTATCGGATTCATCTGGAAATAAATCGTCACATACATATATCCCGGTAATATAGTAATTAGGTTCCGCGTTTGATGTGGCTTGCGTTACAGTTTGTGGCTTGCGTTAGTTTGTGGCTTGCGTTTTCCTTTGCGATAAAATTAGCAGAATTGCATTTGAATTCTGTCGATCGAATGCATAAACAAGCCAAATTATGCAACACACACACACACACACACACACACACACACACACACACACACACACACACACATATTACACACATGCATACATACACACACTTCATAGTAGGGTTGTTTGTAAGATAATAAGACCACCCATTGTTAAAAGATAATAAACCCGCCCATTGTGAAATTTTAAAATAAAGAGTAGGTAGTAGTCGCATGAGTAGACCAATTTTTGAGCCACAGATTTGTTACGACACACTCGTATAGTCTAAGATCCCACCGTAGAACTTCTAAATTCACATATTATTTCAGTTAAAAAAGCGTCCTTAAGTATCCTTAACCCTTCAGGCCTCGGCCCCTCAGCCGATTGACAAGTTGATGTCCCAAAAAATTTTTGTAAAAATTAGTAAAAAAATTGAATTATGACACTGTCTCACCAAAACATTAAATACTGCCAAACCACTGTACCCATAATTAAAATAAAACATATTAACATAATAAAACATAATAAAATAAAACAAATTAAATTAAAACGGGGCCGTCGGCCAATTGGGGCTCTAGGGATTAAAAGGGGCTCTCATCAGAAATTCTATATCTGTCCTTGTCTAGCACCTAGCAGAGCACGCATTAGTTCTTCCTTGCGTCGCAGAGCGCATCATTCAAAGAAAAAGTGATTTACAAAAATGAGATGAGGAAGATAGATACCTTTGTGAATATTTCAATATTCAACCCAGTGGCGCTTTTTCTCGGCGCTTCTGACGTCTCGGTAATTATAACAGACGTTGAGCTTGGTCCATCTTCTCCTATTAGTCTCTCAAGTAGATATTCAGGAGTTTCTTCTACAGCTTGTTCTCCTTGGGCGACTTCTTCCGTTAATATTTCTGTTTCTTGGACATCCTTGTCCTCCGCGACCAGTTCATCCTCAGTCGTTTCATCCATCTCCAGTTGGACTTCATTAGCCGTCCCGTCTACGGATATATCGACTGCCTCATTCGACTTCATGTGGCTCACTAATGTATGCATCGGAGATTCATCGTATTTAATGCGATCCACAATTCTTGGTCGGGAAATTGTTTTATTATTGGATTTTTTATGTAACATTTTTGAGTTTTATTGTGTGTAGATTCCTGTTAGGGATTAAATATTGTGATTATTAAAGCAATCAAACCCCCTCCAGCAAAATCAGCCCCTCCAGCAAAATCTGTAGGCATCAGCAGAAGGTCTTATCAGATGATGTTTGGTTTCGAGCGATAAGGCCTCATCTATTTCTTATAATATAAGTATATTATAATAATATAGTTGGCATTTAATGACAGAATGAGTGGGCAACAATTGAGGACTCCTCTAGTACACTGGTAGATAATGTTGTATTAACCGGTCGGAAGTCAACCTTCGCACACAAAAAACTGCGCTGCAACTTTTTGGTCAATTTTGCAAATAAATACTACCAATATCGTTTTTTCATGAATTCCTTGTTGTTACCTAATAATTAATCTTTTTAGTCATGTATATTATACATTTATATAATATATATATATATATATATATATATATATATATATATATATATATATATATATATATATATATATATATATATATATATATATATATATATATATATATATATATATATATATATATATATATATATATATATATATATATATATATTTGATAGTTTTGTGTATATATTCTTTTTAGAATTGATCAATAAGATGATTATAAAGTAAATAATTATAAAAGCCACTTACATCGTGACGAAGGATTCCCTTGATCGGATTCGGGAATGCTTTAGGTGTTAACGAGAATGATGAATGCCTCTCACTTGCGGAAAGAGGAGTAGGTTTAAGTTGGGCCCATTTTTCAACTAGTAAACGCTCACCCTTCATCGTTTACTAGTTGAAAAATGGGCCCAACTTAAACCTACTCCTCTTTCCGCAAGTGAGAGGCATTCATCATTCTCGTTAACACCTAAAGCATTCCCGAATCCGATCAAGGGAATCCTTCGTCACGATGTAAGTGGCTTTTATAATTATTTACTTTATAATCATCTTATATATATATATATATATATATATATATATATATATATATATATATATATATATATATATATATATATATATATATATATATATATATATATATATATATATATATATATATATATATATATATATATATATATATATATATATATATATATATATATATATATATATGAATAAATACATAAACTACAAATATTTCATTAAAAAAATGTAATAAAAATAATTATAAATACATTAGTTCAGTTTCTGTAACGGCAGTCGTGTTTTTAATTCTTTTTAGTATATTTACTTGTTTGTTATAATATTATTATATTTTGATATAGGATATCATGTGGTTTCAACGACGCATCTGTGTACCTAATTTCAAGTCTCCAAGACCAATATTTCAAGATTGAAGTATGACTACACGCCCCCTGGTGTACCGATTTCATATACAATCTTTCCAACTCTTGCCATGATCAAATAATGCGTGCATGCCAAATTTCAGGTTAATCGGATGAAGCGCTTGGGCGCTACCGTGAAGTAATTTACACAGAATAAATATACATAGGGGCCGGCCCCTATATATATATATATAGGGGCCGGCTGAAAGGGCTACGCGCCGATCTGTCAAACAACGCAAAATGCCTATAGGCATTGTTGACGCCCGAGCGGTTAATGGATGCTAGAGATACTGATATTTTATTTAAATGCCTTTCAGAACACGCTTTAACCTTGCTCGTTAGATCTATTCAGAGAATAATTCATGCCCCCTTTGTAACAATACCTCTTGCACAGTTAGACATGTTTTAAATGGTTGCTAGTCAGCCTTAGATCAAAGACGATACACCTACCGCATGATTAAGTCGTTGTTGTTATAAATGAGGTAATTAGCCTCTCAGTGACTCGTGCCAACAAGGGTTTGACAGTACCCCCCAAACTCCCAATAGTTTGTGCAGGATGGCTCTAAAGGCAAAAATCATTTCACTACAAAACCTTTTTCAATAATTGAGAAAGCTTCAGATTGAATTCTGGAGGTCGATTTGGTCTCTAAGCAGTATAAATTCCCTGAAAGTCTCAGATGCACAGCCCTCTGTCCAGATATAACTCTTTACTCTCTATCTCGGAAGATGGCCCATATCTTAGAGTATCCCAATTAACAGTAACCTCCAAACTGACAAATATCACTACACACGTGACAGTACCCTCCAAACCCTCAATTCAGCTTGTGCGGGATGGCTCTAATAGCAAAAACATTCCACTACAAAACCTTTCACTACCCTCAAAAATCGAGAAAGCTTCTGATTGGCTTCTGGAGGTCAATAGCCCCAAGCAGTATTGATGTCCTGAGTCTCAGATGGACAGCCCTCCGTTTAGAGGGCTCTCTTTACTCCCTATCTATTTACAATAATAATACCTGTTTATACCCTCTCGGAAGATAGCCCTTAGTGTAATTAACTATTCCATGGAATCAAATATCCCAAAAGACGAGCCCAAACTAAATAAATACCACGATCTTGCTAATACTGTCACTTAGAACGGCTTTACTGTTCACCCTCGTGCGGTAGAAGTTGTCGGGCAAATCCCTGTTTCACCTCTTTAAAGATCTTGGTTTCCCTAGGAAAATAATTAAGTCCTTCCTAGAAAAAACACCTCAAACCGTGATCTCAGCATCTCAAATTCTATGGCTTTGAAAGGCGAGTGAATGGGCAGTAGGGTGAACGCTCATATGTGGCAAGACAGCTGTCCTAAACCTGCCACAGCCGATCGTTAGTCCGGCGCAGGGTTGTTGCTTATGCATTTTTTTTTAATATAAGCGGATGCTGATGCTGATTTTTTGATAATATCAGCTGATGCTGATATTTAACAACTATGAAATTGTAATTAAAAGGGATAATATTAATAGGTATTTTAAATAAAATGACAGTTATAGTACATCTGTGACTTTTAATTATCAAAAACAATTTCGATAGGTAAAGTACCATTACCTAACATACAAACATAAAATACAATTGGCGGTTGATCACCCAAATTGAAATTTTATCAAAGGTAAGTTATATTTTAAAAACAATAGCTGAGCTGCCTTTTCATATTGCAGTCGATTGCGGGAAGGCTTATATGTAATTCCGGCACTGATGAATAATTGTTCACTAGGAACACTTGCCGGCGAAGACAGCATCCGCATGCGCATGGTCAAGGTCATGACCCGAGCAGAATATCAGCAAACAAAAAAATCAGTATTGATTAATGCGGATCCTGACGCAGATGCTGATATTGAAACCAATGCTGATAATCCGCTGATATTCGCAACAACCCTGGTCCGGAGTACCGCTCAACCCAGAAGTGTAATAATATAATATTATGATGAGTCTGACTCCGGTTGGTGAATTCCATGGCAGCTCCGTTGGTATTTATATGATAACAGGCTGCTACCTATCAACTTTAGCTTATTCATATGATGAGTAACAGGCTGCTATTTATCAACTTCAGCTGGACCGGACCTATTTAACTTAAATTTGATAATATTCAGGGCGACATACATATTCGCAAATGGCCTTAACGATTTTGATGACATTTAATGAAAATGTCCCACAATAATTCCCGAATTGGATCTAAATAATAATAATAATTTCGTGTCGCCACATCGCCTTTTGGAATTTGAAAACTTCCGCATTATTTATTTTACGAAAGCACAAAATCTAGCCCATTGTCAAAACGAAATATAATGTGTCAGAAAATATGTTCCAAAAAATACCAACTCCGAAGTGACGCATTTAGCGTCGGTGAGGACGATATAGCGTCGAAAAAGTCGATGACTAAAAAGCATACTCACAAATTCTATCTAAAATAACTATTTTATATAAAACGGTGAAGTAAAAAATGTAATAAACTGGTTTCAACTTTGAGGTTAGCTTTCCGCCATGTTTTTCTTCTTCCTTTTTCGGCCGGCAGGCAGTTTTGTTTGTAATGACGAACCGGCTAAACGAAGTAGGCTTTTTAAAAAATGAAATTGGTAAGTCAAAAGTTGTTTAGGAAAAAGGGGGTAAATATAATAAAAATAAATGAGTAAATATAGTAATTAGTCCATGTTTATAGGTATACGAATGCAATTTCTTGAACAGAACTAATAACACCCAAATACGCATGAGCTTAAAATGAAGATCATCTATCCTACCTGCGACAACCCCATATCTACTGCTGATGTGATTGTTTTCCCCATAGATGTTACTCATTTCTCTATAATATGTATCTCTGAACCCTAATAATCTACAGTAGAACACCGGTTATCCGAATAGCTGCTATCCGAACATTTAGTATGTAATAACTGTAGAAATAATTTAACTGGTTTAATGTATGAATTAGATCAATTTAATTTCTTAGCGTATAATATAATAAATAAGGATATGCACCTGTGATGTCTCTCTAACAACATTAAAATGCTTTCTTTTATTAACGGCCAATGATTTCGTTGGATAATGTATCTGACCGATTAATATATAATTAAAATCGAATATAAAATGATAATCCATAAAAATAATTATAAACAAATGAGAGCACAATCTGTCCGTTTCTTTAGTGTGACCGCTAAACAATAGTACAAACGGAGCTGCCTTGGACTTCACCAACCGGAATCAGGCCCATCATAATTATTATACGATACAACAAGCGAATTCCAACTAAAGGTTCACTCTAGCAACTGCCCTAAGCCACCCAACTGCGCCTACCCGATCGTTCATAAAGAAGGCGAGATTAGGTATCTTGGTTTGACCATTGATTCCAAGTTAACCTGGAAGAACCAACTAAATGAACTTACATCACGCACTCGAAAGTTAGTATACGTCTTTCGTGAGCTACGTAATCTTCTGGCAAAACCGACGTTAAAAATTGGGTACATGGCGCTTTGCCAAAGCTTATGGATGCACGGTGTCATTGCTTGGGGGGGCCTGTACGAAACAAGTACTTGAACCACTGGTTAAAGCCCAGAAATTGTTATTGAGGGTTACTTACAGAAAATATCCCCGCCATGACTGACCTGCTGTTCCGCGAAGCAAGTGTTTTGGATATTCGTCAGTTGTTCGTGAAACAATGCCTATTACATTTTTACAAGACTTTAGAGAAACGTTCCCGAAGCCAGCAGCAAAGACCAACTAGAATGGCTGAAGGGATGAACTATGTAATTCCTCACGTACATACAACCGTTGCCCAAAGACAGTTGTATTTCATCGCCCCAAATTTTTTTAATACTTTAGAAGAGTCAGTAAAAAATGCTCAAAATGTACACCAATTTAGGATAAAAGTAAAAAAATGGCTCCTTTACGAAGTAGGTCGTACAAAGACTGAACAAGAATTGCTTCATACAATAATTTAAAATATGTGTGTATGTAGATGTATGTGTGTGTGTGTGTGTGTTATTATATATGTATGTATGTATGTTTGTATGTGTATATGTGTATATATGTATGTAACTAACCCTTTATCATATATATTTGTATTAATATGAGTACTATCTTATGCCATTATCTTAGTGTTAGTATTGAAAGTAGTCTATTAGTCAGTACTACTCAAACGTCAGTACTACTCAAAAACAAAGGCTATATATTTCGTATGCCCAGATACAGGCTGTTCGGTCTAGTTGGGCATTCGTCTAGAATGATCGTATGGGTTGTGTTCATTTTCTTATTGCTTATATAAATAGTTACAAATCATATCTGTACGATCTCACTGTTAACTCTCTACCTAATGGGCCCTTGCTAAGTTGGCCACGAAGACCCATTCTGTTTCAGGGTCGGTCACACTCACGGGTCAACACCCATACGATGGCCTCCACGCATGGGGTGCGAGCCTGGGTAGGACACTGGGTCAACCAGTCTCCCCTGGGAACAATCCTCTGGCGCTCCTGGACGGTCTGCGCACCGAGCGGCGCAAGCCAATCGATTGTGCTCTCCGACTAACAATCGGGGGAGTCTGGGAACTGTATTGTTTCCTATAGAGCGGGGGCAGTAGTCTACCTTACGGCGACTGCTCTTGAAATGACCATTGGCCATCCGATCCCGGTTCAGAGTCGGGCAAAGGACGCCTTGGTCCGCGACAGATTCGGTGCACTCCGTTTCACCGCTTCGTAAGGGAGAGGACCACGCAAGCGACCTCGAACTCGGAACCAATCGAGAGACCGGAGAAATCTGGTCACAATTGGAAGTGAGGGCGCGAGTATCTCGAGCCCGCCGGGTTTATTCCTGGCTCACTCGCGGTAAGGCGTTGGACTCTCACGGGCTGTGACGTAGCTGGACGTAGAATGTACTGTCCAAAGTCTTCTACGTTCACTGCAGGGCGACAGAACGACTAATCGTTAAAACGTCCTGTGGTGACGGGCTCGCCCGTTGTAGTTGACACCGCAAGATGTTAACTCTCTACCAAGTTATAATAAATAAATAAATACTTCTGGGGGGTGAGCAGTGAACTCTGGACTAACGACCGGCTGTGACAGGTTTAGGACAGCTGTTTTGCCATATGTGATCGTTCACCTTACCATCCATTCAATCCCCCTTCGAAGCCATAGGATTTGAGATGCGGAATTAAAGTTTTAGATATTTTTTTTCTAGGAAGGAGTTGATTATTTTCCTGGAGAGAACAATATCTTTAAAGAGATGTAACAGAGATCTTGGCTGGCAGGCCACGAGCGCCAACTTCCACTGCGTGAAAGTGAAGCCATTCCGGGTAACGGCATTTGCGAGATCATGGTATTTATTTAATTTGTACTCGTGGTCTTTTGGGATATTTGATTCCCATGGAACAGTTAATTCTACAAAAAGGGCTATCTAACGAGATAAGGAGAGTAAAGAGTTATATCTGGATGGAGGGATGTGCATCCGAGACTTTCAGGGAATTGATACTGCTCAGAAATCGAATCAACCTCCAGAATCTAATCTGAAACTTTCTCGATTTTTGAGAAAGATTTTGTAGTGGAATGTTTGTTGCCTTAAGATACATCCTGTTCAAATTGTATTGGGAGTTTGGAGGGTACTGTCAGACCCTTGTTGGCATGAGCCACTGAGAGGCTAATTACTTCGCGAATAACAGCAAGGACTTTGCCGTGGCGGTAAGTGTACCATCCTTGATCCAAGGCGACCTTGCAGCCAGCTAGAATTCTAGCTGTGCAAGGGGTGTTGCTACATAGGGGGCATGAACTATAAGTACAAATTAAATAAATACCATGATCTCGCAAATTCCGTCACCCAGAACGGCTTCACTTCACGCGGCGGAAGTTGGCGCTCCAGCTCCAGTTGGCCTGCCAGCTAAATCTCTGTTTCACCTCTTTAAAGATCTTGGTCTTTTCAGAAAAATAATCAACTCTTTCGCGTTGGGCATTCGTCTAGAATGATCGTATGGGTTGTGTTAATTTCCTTATTGCTTATATAAATAGTTACAAATTATATCTGTATGATTACACTGTTAACTCTCTACCGACGGTGGACTGTTTTGTCTTCTGCGCTCTATCCAAGGAGATAGAACGACTAATCGTTAAAACTTCCTGGGGTGACGGGCTCGCCCGTTGTAGTTGACAACTCTAGTTGTTAACTCTACCAGGATGTAACAAATAAATAAATAAATAGAGTTTTAAGGAACGTTTAATCCAATTAAATTCGGTTGGCGGATAACGAGTCAAACTATTGCAGCATAATAACATTTCATTTCTCTAGAATACATTTTCATTCCATAAACCATAATTTAGTTGTAAGAAGCACAACTATTTTTTATACGAGTAATATAGACTAATAAATGGCATCCTATCTCTCCGTATTATCATTGGTAATAAAGGTATTATTTATGTGGTATTATTTCAGCCTATATTAAAAAGTGCAATAGATGAGACTTAAAATTGAATGTGATTATTTTTATCATACATTACATTATTGGGTTTTTATAACCAATTGGTCCTTTATAAAAAACATTTATTATCAATGTTATTATAGATGGCCAAATAAATTGCTATTAGTTTGGCCTTCAATGCTATCACCGCCACCTGCATTTCGCCGTGTCGGGAGGGTTGCCAAATCATTTTATGGAGTTGCGCAATCTAATACGCTATATAACCAATGGAAATAGTTATTCCATGGGCCCATTCTTTCTTTCTATTCTTATGCCAATCGGGCAGCATCCTGTTTTACAAATAGATGGTGGCATCAGTACGCCTTCCTTATTGAAACATTTCTCAGGAAATTAAATATAATTGCAAATAAAATACACGATTATCGATAAAACCTAATTTTATTACAAAAGTAATATTAAATAAAGTAGAAATCTAGACAGCGTACGGATCCTCCACGGGGAATTCGTGATATTTAACGTACGTTTTCTTATCTGTAAAGTCTCTCTTGCCTTCCTGCCAGCCGCGAGGGGGCGCTCTCTCGTAATCGAATGCCGAGTCTGATTTTCCGTAAAGCTGATTTTCTTCTTCCATCGCGTCGCGGTGGACTGAAACGACGCATTTCTTCCCTGTGATCGGATCCGTAATATCGCCAAACGGGTACACAACGTCCATCACTTGGTGAGTAATCAGCGTAGTGAGCTTTTCCCGCAGTTCCTTGATTAGAACAATGTCGCCGTGTTTGCACATTTTCTCCGGATCGTGGGCGTAGTAGAAGTTGACTTCTTTAAAGTACTGTAAAATAATAATACAAATAAACAAAAGCTGAATGTATCGTCGGTCATTATTACATCTACGAAAGTCATACAGATGGATGTCAGAAATTGTTCTCACTGCGCACTAAATTTTAGTGTTATATATAAGATAAAAACGAATTTACCGTGTGAAGATTGCAACACCCGACGGCAGCCAGTGTAAACTGTACTACGACGGTTGCAACATCGCCGAAACGTCGGGTGTTGTAAGCTTCAAGCGGTAAATTCGTTTTTATCTTATTTATAATGTCAAACAGCAGCGATAATCTTCAATTTCATATAAATCTTTAGTGTTCGAAAATGGCTGCTCTCGCTGCTTCTCGCGGTTTAATTATAAATTGTCTGATTAAGTTCACTGTAAATCTGACTAAGTTCACAAAATTCAATTTTCACTTTATTTGCTTAACCCTTCAGGCCTCGGCCCCTCAGCCGATTGACAAGTTGATGTCCCAAAAAAATTTAGTAAAAATTAGTAAAAAAATTGAATTATGACACTGTCTCACCAAAAACATTAATTACTGCCAAACCACTGTACCCATAATTAAAATGAAACATATTAACATAACAAAACATAATAAAATAAAACAAATTAAATTAAAATAAAATTAAAACGGGCCAGTCACGCTGAATCAGTTTGTGGCCGATATCGGCCAATCGGGGCTTGAGGGGTTAAGTGGCTTATAAAAATGACTTATAAAAAGCGGCTAATAATAGCTTATTTGCTTAAGTGGCTTATATAGGCATAAATGACATGAGATAATGTCATCCAAAAGTATATCTGAAAGGCATGTTTTCTGCTATATTTTTAAACTTAGACTCTCATGCCATGTATTTGACTATTATAGCCACTTAAGGGGGGAGCCTGGGTTAGAAGGCAAAAAAACACATATTTTTCATGTTTTAAAAAGACATATAAGTTGAAATCTTATATTAACTTCAGGATAAAAAAAACATGAAAAACATGTTTTTTGGCCTTCTAAACCAGCTCCCCCCCCCCTAAGCTAATAAAGTGACATTTCAATTTTGTGGACAGTCAAATTCTCATGTATGCCCACGAAATATAGGATTTACGCTGGATTGCATTTTTGGAATTTATTAGGTATTGCTACCTTTTTGCATTTATCAAAAAAAACCTCTACTAGATTCGATCATTTTAAATGCTAGATCTGATAGGAAAAAGTATCTGACAGGCAATATTTTAAATTAAATTTACACAACAAAAAAAAAACCTAACCTAACGAAATATAGGTGTTTTTGAAATGCCTATATCTCGCTTATTTATTAAGACCTAAAAAAGATTATCGCAGTTTCGGAATCTGCATGGCGAATATAGTAGGGTGACATTAAAAAATAAACCATGCAGAACTGGTCGCAATACCTAATAAATACCGCGTTTTTTTTAATTACAGAGGCGGTTTCTGAGACCCGAAGGAATTTGATATTTATTAGGTATTGCTACCAGTTCTACATTGTTGATTTTTAATGTCTCCCAACTATATTCACCACGCTGATTGCGAAACTGCAATAATCTTTTGCCGGACTCAATAAATAAGAGAGATATAGGCATTTAAAAAAGTGTTAAAAATATACATTTTGGTACGATTTTTTGTTTTTTTAAACAATTCGTAAACACCTCTATGTCAATACGCTAGTTTTTAAAACCATCATAAAAACTAATTTAAAAATAATTTAAAAAACGACACGATTTTCTATCAGATTTAGCATTAAAATGATCGAATTTATTAGTGTGTGTGTTTTTTTATTAATAGGCGAGGTAGCAATGCCTAATAAATTCCAGAAATTTCTGTCTTTGTTTGTGGACGTTCAAGTATTACGTAATGCAATTTATGGGGAAGGGGGTCTTGTAAAACGATACGATGCATTACAGGGGCGGGAGGGGGCTTCGAACAATGCGTTACGTAACATTTTTTTATTTTATTTCAAGAGTTTATTAGTAAAAAAAAGCTAAAATAAGAGAATGCACAAGAAGAACAATGCTGGATGAAGCTAAAAATGTATGTAAGGCAGGGCCAATTCAGGAAAACGGCATAATTTAATGTAAGATTAGTAAAAGTTTATTATTTAACATATTTTAAACTTAAGCAAATGTTTATTACATTATGTGTGATTCTTTATTAAATAATAATACCTATGAATAAATAAAATAAACAATAAACGCATGTATTATGAGTTAGAAATCTCCTATTTTATTTATTATAACGCAAACGCGATTAAAACAATAACATAGCTATTTTAGCGACTTTTCGGTACTTTGCGCAACATAATTGTGACTTTTAGGTAGAAATGTCACTTGGGTGTTACAGGACGTTTAGGGAGGAGGGGGTACAGATAAACGTTACGACTTGTTACATGGGGGGGAGAAGGGTCAAAAATCTTCAAAAATGGCATTACGTAATACTTGAACGCCCCCTTTACTTAATAGAACTGAAAAATCAGACATACTAGAATAGACTGCAGGAGTACTAAGATGGACTGTGAGCGCGAGTATGTGATAGCGGAATAGAAAAAGATAGCTACATATGCCCCCCCCCCCCCCCTTCTATCCTTGTCTAGTCATGCATGAGCATTTATCAACACATAGACATATTATGGCCTCGAAGCCACTTAATGATATATAAGCATTGCCATGCAAATATATATTTGCGTGTGTCCCGCACATGCGCGACTAAACAAGGGTAGAGGGGGGCCATATGCAGCTTTCTCTTTCTATTCCTCTATCGATTTCTCAGGCTGGTCGCGTGGTCTATTCTAGCATGACAATGGTAAAAATAGACACTTTGTGTTTACAGAAGTTTTTCTAATCTCATTCTACACAGTTCTAAATCAGAGTGGTTAATATAGTAGGGTGACGTTGAAACTTCAACAATGTAGAAGTCGCAGTCCCAATTATACATTATTTTCCTATCCGCTTTAGGATTTCTATATTATATATTATAAGTAGTAAGTATAACCATTAATAAATTCTGGTCGAGCTCGAGTCTTCGTACGGCGACTTTTACGGCGTTCCGCTTCACGGTGGGGAGGCACTGGCCCAGGAGCATAAAATTTTTCGACGCTGTGAGTATTCTTTTCGCCCTGTGCGCCATATTTAAGTAAAAAACGTAGCGAATTCGCAATAAAAGTTCAAGAACCCGGTCGCGACCACAGACTTATCAGGGAACTAATATCGCGACACAACGACCTGCCACTGATCACGACCTGCGAGACAGACCGGATTTCGAGGTTAGGCTTTGCTGTGACAGTTGACTGACAGTTCTTCTTCTTCTTCATATTTCCATGGTTTACGAGAAGTGGTTTTAGCCAGCATCAAAAAAATGTAAAATGGGTGCTTTTCTACTTTTTACGATAACATATTTTATAGCATTGCTTTTTTGTAGCATAGTATTTTGTATCCCGACAAATTCACGTAAAACTTCAAGATTACGCTTGTCGCATTTCAAGAGTTCACATAATTACGGCCACTTAAACTATCAGTGCATGGAACATGTTGCGTTTTGTAGTAAAATCGTGGTTGTCATATCGTAGTACGACGTTGGCCTATGTAATACACCATATAATCAATTATATAACCCGCATATCGGTGTAAGTACCTATGCAGTTATCATTCTTATGACGACATTTATTCGAAGGTAGGCATGCTTTTACAATGTTGTAAAATCAATCGACGCTTGCTTTTTCACAAGACTGCCCAACAAAAAATGAGTTAAGTGTTCAGGCTTCATCTATGTATTTTTTCCGTTTCTATATTCCACCATAATTTCTAAATGCTCGAACTGCTTTAAAAGTATGTGGTATTGTTAGAATCGTTATGTCATCCCGAGGGTCATATGGTACTTATCCAAATATCAAGTAAATAGTTGTATGTCCAAATCTCCAAATGTCAATGAATTAACATATATCTATCGTGTTAGTTTCAAATGAAAGGCTTGATTGAGTACATTCCGAAGATATATAGGTATGTATATGTATATGGATAAATACATAAACCAAAAATATTTCATAAAAAACCATAATAAAACTATTATAAATACTGTTGTTCACTTTTTGTAACGGCAGTCATGTCTTTTAATCCATTTGTTACATTTACTTGTTTTGCTTTCTCTTTTCTTTCTGTTTCATGTGTTCAATGGTGTATGTACGGGAACGTCCAAGACACAAGGTGTACTTAAAATCTACGCGGCAAAATATATCTAACATAATTGTGATAGTTTAAAATTGTTTTAAATTTGGATTGCATTCGACAATAACAATACTAAAAGAGTAAATATCTCATTTTCTTTGACGGTTTTTTGTTTCTTTTCAGTGGAGCTCATAGAATTGATGGAAAAAATAAAGATATATAATGTAGGTTACTATTATTGTCTTTTTGCAATATTTACGGTAATAACAAAGTGTGGTTCGCGATGTAGATACAATTTTTTGATAATTAAGTAGAGTTGCACCTCGTGTGTAAGATACTCAGAAGCAAGTAGAGAGATTCCGCGGTGGCCGATGGCTAGGAAGTATTTAGGGGGAGCATGCGCGCCGTCCTACCGCCCAGCCGCCCAAATATAGGGGTGAAGTTTGGTGGGATGTGGCATTTTTGCGACTACCGTAGTATTTTTCAGCGGTAGCATCTTTTACAAAGTAGTGTTTTGTTTTACGTCGGACAAGACTGAAAAATCATGAAAAATCAAATTCATTGACGGTTATATGGCTAATCTAGCTACATGTAGCTAGACCCCACTCATTTGATTTATTAAATGCAAAATCTGAGATTAGGCTGCATCTGAATAATTTCCGATCAATTTGTGATAATAATTCAAGTCTTGGTTTCATTTTTTAGAAATATAATATTATGCGACATAATTTATTTATTTATTTGTTTCAAATATTCAAGAACATTACAGACGAATCCAATTCGCCATTTAAAATTAAATCTAGAGTGTCCATAATAACTGACTTACATAAGTAAACTAATGCTAACATTGAACAAAAAAAAACATAAGAACATAAAAGTAAGTAAAACAAAGATTATGATAAACATAACATAGCAGGGAGTTGCCTGTTTAGCTGTCAAAGGGATATGCGAATGATGTCTATTTCAGTGGAGTTATTAAGGAGAGCTATAACCTGGGAGGGTTATATATTCATTTTATAAGTATACTTGTATGCAAATCAGATACAGGTTAGCAAACATACACACAGATTAGCAAACAAACATTTTTCTATCGGAATGAAAAAAAAAATAAAGATAAAAACGAAAGAAACCACAAGAATAATGTACAAAGAGAAAATACAAAAGAAAATGCAAAGAGATCATTAAACACTTTAGCCACCAAAGCATTTTAGACTTCACTCGAGTAATATTCCTCCAGTGAGTAAAACGCCTGATCTGTGAGGTAGGTACCTACCTCTTAAGGCGGCTCTTAAACACGTCAAGAGATTGCGCCGCCTAATGTGCTCGCTGAGTTGGACGATGGTACGGCACATTAAACAATAGATGCGATCTCCTCGATGTGTAATTTACCGGTACGTACAATTCAAACTTACATAGTACTCTGGCAAATAAATGGTTCCTTGAATTAAGTTATATGCAAATTTAACTAGGGAAATATATCGACGCGTTTCAATTGTTGTATCCTATCATTCCTAGCACAAAATCGGACGGAAATAAATATGGATAATAATTGTATTTTCTGTATTAAATACATCTTTAAAAAAATCTTTGAATACGTTCGACCATCTGAATGCATTTGTTTTCACTTGTACACCAGATAACCGAGTTATATTCAAGTATGCTACGGACTAAACAATTAATTATAGAATAGAAACAAACATATGCGCTGTTTGCATATGTGAATAACAGAACCGACCATTTTGCTAGAACAATTGCAAATATTTATAATGTGTGCACGGTAATTCGACAATTGACAGAACCTGAGCTAATCGGTAATTGACAGAACCTGAGCTTCAAAGCGCATCTATAACTTGCTGTAATTTTTCCGCCTTTCGAGCATTTGTCATTTGATGAAAAATTTTCACGCTATCGGCAAATAGAGAGCAGTGACTATATTTTACAAGTATAGGCAAGTCATTAATGGAAATGACGAACAAAAATATTGAGAGATTAGCACCTTACGGCACCCCCGAATGAACCTTAAAGAGGGCTGACTCGGAAGCTGACTAACTGACTCCTGTTTATGAAGTAGCTTGCGAAGAATTTGACAAGATGTACAGAGAAACCGAATGCAAAAAGCTTCTGTAAGAGGGTGTCTGTTAACCCTGTCAAATGCCGTGGCCATGTCCAAGAATACAACATCTACTTGGAGGCCCCGGTCCAGGGTGGTAGTAGCATACTCTGTCAATGACAATAATTTCGTGCAGGTTGACCTTTTCTTTCTGAATCCATGTTGGCTTTCCGACAGCCAGGTGTCTGCGAATGAGTAAATACGTCCGTGTAGAATAGACTCGAATAATGTTGCAAATGTACACTTATGTGTACGCTGCGTTATCGCTGACTGGACGGTAATTCTTGATTACGTTCTTAGGGCCGTTTTTATGAACGCATGTAATATGAGTATAACCTGCCATTTGAGCGGAAGCCATGTAATTTTAGGCTAATATTGAAAATAAGTGAACCAGATTTACGGCGTGCCCTACCTCATAATCTTGTCATTGTAACGTACATCTTATAGGGCTTTTATCGTACATCTTATAGGGCTTTTAACGTACATGTAGTCAGGCACTTATCCGGGGAGGGGGGAGGGGGACAGTATGTCTGGAAACGTGCCTAGTGGCAGAGTTGGCGATATTGATACATAAATTAGAAAATTACAAATTATCTATAATTATATGAATTATGGAATTATATCGATGGTAAGAATTTTAAATACGAACTGTTTAAATTGAAATTGCTTAAAGTTAGGCTAGGATTGTGGAAGCCCACGTTGTGTGATGTGACTACAACTGCCGGCTAGATCAAAATTAAATAGTAAAATTTGCTGGGGCCTAAGTATTGAAGGAGTATGTACAGTCTGGATTGTGCGTTGTCTACACTGGTTTTATGCATTCTATATTAATGTTAAGGAAAAGTAATAACTTTACCTATTTGCTAATATGCAAATTTATTTAAAGGGTTCGTATCATATTGAGGTCACAACAGATCCCACTCAGTATAGGTACCTTTGTTTTGTGGTTTTTTAAAAACATTAATCTCAAATGCTAGAGGGGTGCATGGGAGCGCCTATGTCAAGTTTTTGCCCAGGCTCGGAAAAATCGTAGATTCGCGGCTGCTACATGATTGTGGGATCCAAGGTGATTCCAGCCAATGCCATGTTTTGGCCTCGGTTTGGAAAAAATCGTAGATCCGGGATTCTACGCTGATTTCAGCCAATGCCATGTTTTTGCCCCGGTTTGGAAAAAATCGTAGATTATGGTCGTCTGTGATGTCGAGATGAGGAGGTACCAAACACTAGCTGCCCTGTGATATATTCTGTAAAATATTCAGCGTGGGTCTGTAATACCGAATGGTATTTTCGCTACTGTCGCGTGGTATTATTTCGTTTACGCTGTGCCTCGCTGGGGTGTCGCGCGGGGGAGAGTGGAGTGTTCGCCGCTGCCGCCGGGCTGTTCTCGAGGACAGTGTCGGTCGCGCGCGTTTTGTCCGGTGTACGTTCGTCGCGGTCGCGGTGCGATGCGACGCCGGTAGCCGTGCGGCGCGTGCGGTGCGGTGCGGGCGGTCGGCTGCTGGGCCCCGCGGGACAGGAAGCCACGGGCACGGCTGCCATGGGGTGCGCCTCATCCGCGGAGGAGCGGGCGGCGATCCAGCGCAGCAAAATGATCGAGAAGAACCTCAAGGAAGACGGCATACAGGCCGCCAAGGACATCAAGCTCCTGCTGCTCGGTATGCACCCGGTACCTACCGCATAGCCCCTGCTCCCGTCCTCACAATCTGACGGTAGTGCCATGAGATGACACGAGAAACTCGCATGCAATGTCTTTATAACTTCGTCTTTCGCATCTTTCTTCTTTCTTCTTAAAAATATAATATGATGTCTGGCGGGTACCTACGCTAGATGCATAGTTGTAGTTGAATAGCTGCATAGTGAACAGTGCATAGTGAATAGTGAATAATTGTTAAATACTCACTTTCGAAAACAGCCAGAATCATTTGTTTAAAATAATCTACTGCCATATATGTGTCCTTCTTTGAACGCCTATGATTGGCTTATTTTTTATAGATTTTGAATCAGCATGGTAAATATAGTGGGCGACATTAAAAGATCTTTAATGTAAAAGAGTTTGCTAGATTGCATAAATACCTAGATTCTGTAAGTACTGCAAGACATTGCGTTACTATAGAGGCCGGTGGGTACACCGGCCTCTATAGTAACGTAATATTTTTCAGAATATAGGTATTTAAGCAGTTTAGCAAACTCTTCTAAGATGTTATAATGTCACCTCACTATGTTTACCACGCTGATTCCGTATCTGTAATTCTAAAGAATCGTTGCTCTATCTCTATAAACAAGCTAAGTATAGGCGTTCAAAGAAGAACACTGGCAGTAGCTTATTTTAAAAAATATATTCAGGCTGTTTTCGGGTGTGAGTATTTGACAACTATTCACTAGATTTAGAAATGTGTTACTTAAACATTAGAAGAAATTTCGAAATATATGAATTATAGGAACCTTTCTCAAAAATCAAAAATAAAAAGAAAACTACTAGATTCGATCATTGTAATGCTAAATGTGATAAAATCCCCGGACGCGTAATATTTCAAGAAAAAAAAAACAAATCTACATTAGAAAAAGTTTTTTTTACTCAGATTTTAAGATTCTTGATTTCAGGTTCTGATGGTAGGTAGTAACATAAAACGACACAAGAGTGTCGCGTGTAACTTCTTTATAACTTCGTCTTTATTTATTTATATATCCATAATTTCACAATAAAATATACAAGATACAAAAAAACTCTTATCCTAGCTAGGAAAGGAGATTCATCTCTTTGACATATAATAGTAGGTATACCACGTCACTAGGAATTAACCTGTGTATAGGTGGTAATAGTATAGTTAGTTAATTCCTGTCGAGGAGACAGCAAGTCTCATCTGTTACGAGAATACCTAGTATACCTATAGAGTAATACATATTTAGATCCCTTTCCTGTTACTTAAAACTGTTTTTTTTTTCATAGCTCCTCGCGCTGTGACAAAAGATTTAGTTTAACTGTGAAAACTTTTAATTGGCCTTAGATTCGTATAATATGTGTTAGCATTAGGTATAAAACGCTGTAAGTTTTCTGAAAAATAAAATAAAAGAAAGAATAATAATAATAATAATATACAGAGTGAGTTTTAATCAACCGGCATCGTGGGTGATTGAAGTGGGTGGGTGATTTTTCCAGAAAATGTTTATCGAAAGTAACTATGTATTTGCTCGTACTGATTCAAACACTTCAAGGATGCCGGTTAATTAAAACTCAGCTGTATACTATATACATATAAATTTATATTCTAAAGTCATATAGGTATAATACTGTTATAAATAAGTACATACTTACATTATGATAATTTAATATAATATGATTATGCATGCTTTTATGCTGCCACATACAGAATTGCATTGTTAACAATTTATATTAGATACAGTCTTTCATTATGCAGTCTATTGTACCCATTCACCTATATAAACGTAATATCTTGTAGCTCCGAATCAAGAACAAGATTAACAAGAACCGAAACAAGAATAGAGATTAAAATACATAAAAAGGAATGTATGCAGTTGAGCTACATTTAGTGTATGTATATAGTCTATCATAAATTAATTTACAAAAAAAAACTTTTTTTACGGCGCTTATTATGGTTTTTTAAACTAATTTAACCTACCGCCATATTGGTGATTATTAATAGTTAAAAATACCGAAATATCGGTGTTTCACGCTTCTTTAAACGTCTATATCTTACTTATTTATAGATATAGAGCAACGATACAGATTCGTAATGAGCGAGATGAATATAATGGGCAGACATTAAAACATCTTCAATGTAGACGAGTTTGCAAAAGTGCATAAATACCGAAACCGTAAAAAATACAATGAAGAGGTTTAGATACTACGGTGACATTAAAACGTCTTCAATGAAGATGAAATACATACGATAAAAATACTGTATAACGTACTCATAGTATAGTAACGTAATATCATGCAGTACCGAATCTATGACAAGAAAAGACAGTAGGTTAAAACACAAAAAAAAGAGAAAACTAACAAACGTCTGCAGCTAGTAGGTTTACCTAAGGGTATATGACAGTCTAAAAACACAGAGTCTCTAGGACTCAATTTTTAATTAAAACGTTCTGCCATTTTTATTCAAAAAATCGTTTACACAGAAAACGTGTATTCTAAAATTGAACGAACTAATGAAGAGTGGCTTCATGATCATTGATAGTCGTTAGGTCGAAAAAACTACATCTTCGGAGTAAAAAAATTGAAACTTCTAAATTTAGAGGATAATTAAAATTTAAACAGACTATATAAGATTTTGCAATAATAATTAATTGGAATCAAATGTACACCTTCGTTTTTAGTTTTTATTTCTTGGAAATGTTAGGAAGGTTTGAAATATTGGGCCCAAAATGCCGTAAGGTATTAAACATTTTTTTATTTTTTTATTTCTTGACATACACACCTATTATTTCTTAAAACATACAACGTAGCTTTAGACAGTTTTACATACGCGATCGTAGCAATAAATGTAAGTCAGTTTACCTGTTTTCAACGTTTTACAATAAATGTTTAGCAATTTTGATTGAATTGAATTAATTTATTTAAAAGTGGAGTATCGGGATTAGTAGGTATTAAAAGGGGTATAGTCTCTATTTTATTACAAGCTTTGTATGTAAGTTGTAATACTTACCATAAAAATGCATTGTCATCGGAACTGAACCAATATGTAAAATTTCAACTTCATAGGATCAAAGGAAATGGTTCTAATTCACCCTGTAAGATTTGATTAAAAAACAACTGACAAACGTTGCAAGGTAAGTAAAAGTTTGTAATAAATACTGCGATGTTAACTGGTGGATTAAAAAAGAATAGCCTCCGGGTTATTGTTTTATTATTGTATTAACTTCATCGACTTCTGTTTCGGCGAGCGATGGCTATAATCACTAGTGTAATATACTATTTAGTACTTTAGTTTGCACACAAATTTCAGTTCACCAGTTTGCGCGTCAACCTAGTTCCTGGTGACTGTTGGCTGTGAAGGTAAACATCTATGGCAAGGCCATTACGATGTCATGCATTACGCTGTCTCCCCCGAGCAGTCTTTCCTTTATTGGTGTTTAGGAATCTACTGCGGATCGATTAATTGAACATTTCTCTCTCACATGGTTTTTCCGTCCCGAGTAACCCCGTTTTACGGTAAGTACTTACGCGAATTTTCAATGTTGTTTCCCGTTTTCGAACGTTGACGTTGAATTTCACCTCATCACACATATTATTGTCGACGTCGACGAGGTTATTGAATAAAACCTCAATTTCTTAAATTTTTGATTAGTGCACATTTTCAAACTTCCCCCTTTCTGTGTTCTGTAGTTATGATGTAGTGGCAACACCGTGCGCACCAGTTAGCGATGGATTATGTACGATAGTTTTCTGCATCGTACGATAATCAAATATTGGTCTTTATTTGATTTAACATTTGATTCTTTATTTGATTCAACAATATTTAAAGGATTACTGTTAATACTTACTCATTAAAAAACAAAAACTTAAAACACCCGGAAAAACTATTTTTTTTACTTATGCTAGATATAACAACTTATCGTAGTAGAATCCAAGAACCCGTCTACCAGGTACTTCCTTAAGTGCGTAATGCTCACAGAGTATATGCAAAGATACATTATTATTATAAGAAGCAAAGACTTTAAGGACAATTCCGTATACATTAGTGTTACAGAGTGTCCGTCAATCTGCATTCAAGTTGTTAAACTTGCATTATTTGTACAGTATATTGCATTTCCATTTACTATACAATCATATTGTTATATTTTGATTACCTGTATGTAGACCATATTGAATATATCCATGATATTTATGTTTTTAATAAATGATAATTATGTTTTAATAATTAACTTTTTAGCATTTAATTTTGTGACGCATCCAAGTGTAGAAATGCCTATCTACTGAAGTGATGTATTGTATTGTATTCGTTTTCACGATTTGGCTTGTTGCATGTTAATGGCTGGTCATCCCTCAAAAAGTATTCCAGTATTATCCTATATTTAGTAATTTCAAAAACTGTGAATGAGTTACAACATTTGAAAAGGTCAATAAGGATTTTTAATTTGTTTTTTAATTATATCCGTGACGATTACTTTTAAAATTTGATACTTCAATCCTACAATTTTATTTAGACCGGTCTTATAGCCCCTGCCATACACCGTTATCCCCTACCCGAACAACGATTCTACGAGAGCTCTTTATGCCACAAAGTTATATTCGTGTCGAGGTGATTTCGCAGGTGGGAAAAATACTGAAAGTAAAGGAGAAATATGTCGAGATCGATATTTTGTCTCCAATGGAATCACTAATCGACCACCAGGCAGTGGCCTGGTAGTGGTCACTGCCTAGTGTTAACCTCCTGGCAAGGACAATATTGTGGGTCTGATACAGTGTATTTTGAGTACAGACAATCAGTTGAAACGTTGCTTGATTGTTGAAGCACTCACTGGTATGCTTTGTTGGGCGTGGCTTGAGCGGACATGTATCATTTTGTTTTTTTTTCCGCATTTAGTATGAGACTTTGTCACGGGACCTATTATTTAATGTACTTTAATTTGAAATTCTGATTAAAATAAAATACGCCTGTCACGCCGGCTCCAATAAACTTCCCATTGGGGTAATTATCCCATCAAGTTGAAAATTTGTATTTACATATATACAGTCTCGACAATATTCTATGGTTAAAATATTAAAACATATACCGTAGAGTGTCATTTTTTTTTTAGTCTTGGAATTACGAGTTTTCCATAAATCTGAGCCTCGTAAAAAAACAATAAAACTGAACTGTACAGCTGTGACACGTCGATGGCTACAATACACTTGAGATTGCCATGCGCTAAGTGGAACAACAGCCTAAAGCGACACCAACCGACATCATGCTCTTCAGATGTTTGCGTGATATTGCCGCGCGGAAACGTTGCAGCTTCACTAAACATGACGAACCACCATTTTTGTACCAAATAAATTGTTACCATTTAAGTTGACTTTTTTATTCTGTTAATGTAAATGCCTACTGTAAAAACTTTATTTTAGTAAAATTCATATATCGACGCTTGTATTCTTTTCAACATCGTATTATTTCATTTTTCATCATAAATTTAGATAGTGCGAGTTTTCAAAAGTTGAAGGTGGTCCCGGTCCCGTTCATCTCGATCTATCGAGAATTCACTGTACAGGATGTCCGAATACAGACAACGTTTGTGAAGAAGGTTTTTTTATAAGTTAAGATATGCTAAACGTAACATTTTGAAACATGCTCCAATTGATTCCCTGGTAATGATTTCCATATAGCTATTGAAAAAAAAGTATAGGTCAACGATTTCGAGATAATATTAAACTTCAACCTTTAGTTTATCAGCCTAATAGGTATGTTCTATGATACCTATATTAAAGAATTGACATCCGATTTTGATTTATTATAGCCTGAAACAGGAGTAAAAGGGTAAACCTCAAAAGTTATTATATGTATTATTTTTTGGACTGCTTCTGACGGAGAGCTTCGTTTCCGAATGTTACAATTTGAGATATACGACAAAAAAATGACCACGGGAATCGGGATGTTCACGACAGAAAGACAAACAGTCGCAAATCGGGATGTATTTTTTTAACTTCTTTTCAACGAAAAACAACGTAGATTGTGTACAGGAGGTTTTTCGGATATATGCATTATAGGAACATTTCTGAAAAATAAAAAAAACACACTAATAGATCATTTTATTGTCAAATCTAAAATAGAATAGCCTCGGTCACTTGAAATTCGAGACAATTACGTTTCAAAGCTACAAACATACATGGTTATAGCAACCTTTATTACATTGTTGGGTTTTTAATAGGAATAGCTGCAATAAAAAAACCTCTCTCAAAAAAAATCGTGCGAAATTCTTAAAAACAAAATCACTTCCGGTGTTAGTTTCATATTTAACTAATTTCTTTTGTTTCAGTCAACCTTTTTACATCAATACACAAAGTCATTGATAAAACCTCAAAAAAAAGTCCTACTGTTTTGCTAGTCCTAAGTCATATCGCTAAGCATGCTGACATTGATAGCACCGCAGGCGATTTTTCGTTTTTCGAATTTCGCGTGAAGTTCGAAAAACAAAAATCGCCTGCGGTGTTAGTTTACATTTAAAAAATGTCGTTCGTTTTTGTCAACCTTTTGTCATCAATACGGAGTCATTGATAAAAACCTCAAAAATAGTATTTTTTTAATATCGCAAATATATCTTTTTTCACTGCCAATTTTTCCAAATTATTGCGTAATTGTAAAAACTTAGCAAAATGTCATAATTTTTGAAATCTAGCTAATTGTTATCGATAATAAAGCCGCGCATAATTGCATTTTTAATTGGCAACATTTCGTTTTTGACATAGCTGTGTGTTGTCCCTATACGTATATTGTCCCTGTATACGCATATACGTATATGCCTTGCATACGTACGGCCGCGCCGCACCAGTTTAACATAAAACTTCGAAACTTTAAATGCCTCTCTCGCTTATTGAGAGCGACGAAAGATTATTGCAGATTCGGAATTAGCGTAGTGAATATAGTCGGGTGTCGTTCAAAACTCAACAATCCAGGAGAGGCTCCTATACTGCAGTTATACCGAATCTAGTAGTTTTCTTTTTTTTTTCGATTTTTGAGAAAGGTTTCTATAATGCATACATTCCGACCTTTATTACCGAGGAAAGGCGTTTTTTATATTCAGCTTTCATATTTTCTATTTTATTACCTTTTTTGTGATTTTTTCACCGATTTTTTCAGTATGTACGATTATTCTAATAGGGAAGTACCGCTCTAGTTCGCAGGCGCGTCATGTCGGCGGCGGCGTGACGCATGTGCCGCACGGAACGCACCGTTCGCGGCCGAACGCAGCCGATCTCCCTCCAGTCGAGCGGGGCGCGGTCGACGGCCGGTTCGTTGGTCCGTGTCGCTTCTTCGGCCGTTTGTCGCTACGCTTGGTGGCCCGTTCGTGTGTGTTTCGTGAATGTACGCGCGGCGCGGTGCGGTTTGAAGTGGTAACGGGATTGGTGCTTGTGCGCGAGGTTTTCGTATGCGTGTGCGGTGAGACTGCGCCCATAGCGGGGCGACGGCACGGTGTGGGGTCCCTGCAGCCAGCTGACGGCGGCCATGGGGTGCGCGCAGTCGGCGGAGGAGCGCGCCGCGGCGGCGAGGAGTCGCCTCATCGAGAGAAACCTCAAAGAAGACGGTATTCAGGCCGCAAAGGACATCAAGCTCCTGCTCCTGGGTATGTCCACGAACCCCCAATTCGCTTTCCGATCGCACCCTCGTCTGTCATCATGGCGTCCCCGCCCCGGAGCTGCCGTTTTCTACCGGCGAGCTTCTTCATCCGTAAATCGACTCGCAAACGTGACACACATTTAGTAAATCACTCGGTCATCGCGCAACGATTTTCCACACATAAATCATGTTTTGTTCCCATGTTTTTTGAAAGAAGTTGTTTCTTTAGTACTGCAATCTTGATTGTAGCCCATCCCATAAAATCCCTGTTTTCAAATTTCTATTTATTTTACCATAAAATTCGTCATTTTTACATTTAATTTCAGTGCTGAGTGTCGTTATTTTGGTTATTATTGAGAGTAGTATGAGTAGAATTTAAAAAATGCACCCTATTAGACTAATTTACCATTTTAAATGCGGTGAATTATGGCTGTTTATTAGTCTGAGTATTTTGTTAAAAATATGTTACACATTAGAAGCAAATTTTGTGGAGATTGAAATACTAAACCTTTTCATCGTATTTTTTGCGATTTCTTCGTAAGTCCCAAACAGCCGAAGTAGAATAACTAAAGTATCTCCTACACATCCACCGATTCAGTGGCTGGAATGTGACATGCATTAGTTTCAAAAATTCTTAGGCATAATAAATGTGGCGGTCGTTAGAAATCAGTGCGCGCTGCCGCTCCGTCAAGATGTGTAATTCATTCAGCCACCATTTGAATTGCTAATGGCCTCTGATTCTTTCCTCTATGGCACATCTATTGTGATGAAGCATCCGTTTAAAAGCAAAAGTAATTTACTGTTACCTACCTCTTAATGCTGTAGGGATGGCGACACTTTGTGACATACGAGATGGAATCACCCGATTTTTATCTCGCTGACTTGCTTATGGAAGTTTCTCAGCATCGACGTAAAAGATTTTTGTATTGACGATAAACGACTGTGGGTTGACTAAAACGTGACCTTTAGCGGCTGAAGTTATGAATATAAATTTATAACTGTATTATTTTACGGCTCTGCTTGGAGCAGGAACATTGGGCTTCCTGGAAACAGAGTCAGGGATGTCGCCAGGCAAAAGCCATGATGGAGCAACCACTACAGAAGAAAACCAAGGCCCTACTTGACATGAGCAAGAAGAACCTTAGAACCACTATCGGTCTCCTCACCGGACACACGCCCCTTAGAGCTCATCTATTCAACCTTGGCTTGACTGAGAGCAAGGATTGCCGAATATGTGGCGAAGAACCTGAAGACAGCATACTCATTGTTGGTCGCTGTCCAGGGCTTGCCGCCAAAAGACACAGTTTACTGGGACGAGCCTTTCTCGAACCCAGCGATCTGCCCAACTTGAAGGTCAGTGACCTACTTGGACTGGTAAGAAGTACCGGGCTACTAGCTGACCACTGACCTAACCACACAGTGGGTAGCTACAAAAGACCTTACAGATCTAGGTGACATCAAGGGCTGGAAACAAGCCCCCCACTCTATCTACTACTACTATTGTACGGGTTTAGTCGCACCGCCAGCTGCCAAAACTTGGGTCTTCTGTCCTATTCGTTTAACTGGGAGCTAACGGTTCTCGTGCAGTTGCACCATTAAAACATGCTCGTTTCCTCTGGTTGGCTCAACTCACCGTTCAACTCATATCCATTTGCTTCTAGGAAGGCTCTCCAGTTGCTCTCTAACGGGTTGCTGGTGAACTAGACAGTAGATTGTCTTGTCGCCAAGTCTTCTACGCTCATCCCACGGCTGAAAGATCGATCTATATTGTTATACCAGCCTGGGGTGACGGGTTCGCTAGTTGTAGTCGACACTGCTCTACTGTTTCTAGAAGAAGATCTACCCTAGGACAGGACTTAGAGGAGGGCTCTGTTTCCCCTGCCATGACATGGTGGATCAGTACATTTCCTTTCGGGCTCTTCTAAGCAATTTGTGCTTTGTACGGCATTAGCCATACGATATCGGCGGTACAGCAATATTGACTCCGGCCCAATTGGGGCTTCAACAATCCCTTTGGTGCGAGTCTGCTTGCCTCCTCATTAAAAAGCTCATTCGGCATCTAACGGTTCCTGTGCAGCTTGGGCCATATGACCTGCTCGTTATCTTCGGTCGGCTCAACTCCCGTCCGGTAGCCTCGAAGAGGGTTTAATCTGGAAAGGAAGAGGGTTTAATCTGCTTCCCCTGTAATGGCAGGTGGATCAGTTTTTTTAAAAATATATTTATTTAACCCTTGGAGTAAATGGGTATTTTCATGGATGCATCTGTCTCTTTTGCAGGATTTTCGGCGACATCGACTTAAAGTACTATAACTACGAAACTACTACACCAATCATAAAAAGAACAACTGCACAATGATTGAAACACTGCGCATTGAAATTTCGAATATAGAATATTGAAATATCATTTTGTAAAACAATTAGATAATCTATATAATAAAAATGAGTCGGGTTTTATGTATGTTACCTAATAACTCACGATTGGCTAACCCGATTTGGATGATTCTTTTTTTGTTTTGTTCGTAATCATTTCGGTGTTGCTATAGGATATAAAAAATCCGGAAAATCTCTCGGAAAAGTGAGAAAAATGAGAAAAACCAAAAATTATTTTAGTACTAAGCTACATCATAGATGGCGTTGCTTGACAAGAATAAAAATTCGAAAATCAAGATGGCGGTACAGTTAACATTTGACAGTTAAGTTGAATTTCACGATTTCTTGATAGCGTTTTCGTGATTCTGAAGGTAAATCAACTGAATTAAATGAATTTGTGTAACTCGTGAAGAGAGGTTCGAGCAACTGAAAGCGATGAGCTTCGCCAAAAATTGAATAAAGCGGCACGGATCCGTAATGTTGCAGTGCGAAGACGATTGAATTTGATACAAAACACATACAGAGAGGCAATCTATTATGACCTGACGAAACAATACAGCGATTATAAATGCATGCAAATTGGAGAAATGGACCATTTGTGCCAATATTGCAATGCATTGAAGTACCGCCACGAACCACTCGCTTTGTGTTGCGCAGGGGGTAAAATGAGATTGACACCATTGGTTCCATTAGGATCGTTCGTGTCTGGAAATGCACCAGATTCTAAGCATTTTATGTCTAACATTCTCTGTCAAACAAAATCGTACTTTTTACACACTTTTCTCCTCCAGTTAGGACACAACGAGCACTAGCAATCCACAAATGGCAATTGATGAAACTGCTCTTTTGGTGAGACAAAAAATAAACAATCAGACTGCTTTCAATGAAGAATTTAAACAAACAATGCAAATTTCAAACAACTGTCGATGAAAATTATCTATGGTAACGCCATCTGCTGCTAAGCGAACAAATTCGTGGCGAGACGAAGTTCGCCGGGTTCCACTAGTTATGAATAAATATGAGAACGTCAAAGAAGTGAAAAAAACGCGCGACCAGATTTGGTCGACTCGTACTCAACGGATAATTGTTTCGCGACCAGATTTGGTTGACTCATACTCAACGGGAAAATCCTGCAAAAGAGACAGATGCATCCATGAAAATACCCATTTACTCCAAGGGTTAAGTATGATATTTTTCCTCACTTTATAGTTATTGTTTTCTTTCTTGGAATATTCTTCTCATATATGGATTGTTAGTGAGTTGTGAGTCATCTCCGTTTATTTATATTGACTCTAGTCTGAGAATTAACATACCAATTACTGTATTATAATTATCAATATTCCGCATGAGCACATATCTGCCATCAAATGGCAAAATGCTGTAGGAAACAAATATGCCTTTTGGGATATGTGGATCTAGAGATTTTGGTCTTTCATCCTCCCAACAGAAGTCACAAATGAGTTTACCAAAAACAAAGATATTTTATATGTACCTAGGGCCCAATGTTATGGGTAAACAAAAATAGGTGCCTTTATTGTCATATTATATGCATAAGTAACAAAAACTTGTTTTGGCGGAAGAAATCTTTTTTTTTTTTGTAATGGAATTTTTCTTATTAGAATTCATCCCTTTCAAAAGCATTTTGACTTAGGATTATCCAAAAACCACATGGACTCATGTCTATAGAGTAGGGCGCCTGATATACCACTGGAATGGGGGATCTTGCATGACCAAACAAAGTCCACACTTAGTTAGTGACAATGTCATTTTGGCTTTTTGAGGGCCTATCACAATGCCGTTTGTGCGGTTGTACCTTGAAGCGGTTGTATCTCATTTTTATCCATGAGATGTATGGCCTCGTCCCCACAAGCGTTATACTAAGTGTACAAATATGAAACCGGTCGATAGCCGAATATGTATGAGCTTCCGAACCATACAAACTGTCTCAATTCTACCCTAGACAACGGTGGCTGCAACGTCACCGAAACGTCGGGTCCTACAAATTTCACGCGGTAAATTCGTTTTCTATCCTATTTATAATGTTCATTCTGTCATCTGTCAACAATATTCAGTTCATAATTTGTTTCATATAACAACGCATTTTGTTTCGCTCGTAAAAATTACGAATTTCGTGCCTGAAAATTCTCATTTGCGGGAAGCATTGATTTTCTGTTTCCATTTGAAGGAAAACGCTTCTGAATCGCATCGAATGCTTGTCGAAGCTTACGGCGAGCATGCCCTTGGTCGCACACAGTGCAATGAGTGGTTCAATAAAGTTAAAAGTGGTGATTTTGATGTGAGAAATGAGGAGCGTGGCCGGCCACTGAAAAAGTTTGAAAACGCCGAATTGCAAGCATTATTGGATGAAGATGATGGTCAAACGCAACAACAGCTCGCTGAACAACTAAATGTGACACAACAAACCGTTTCCTTGCGTTTGAAGGCCATGGGAAAGATTTTTAAGATCGGTAGATGGGTGCCACATGAACTGACCGACAGGCAGCAAGAAAACCGAAAAACCACTTCTGAAATGCTGCTCACCAGGCAAAGAAGAAAAGGTTTTCTCCATCGAATCATCACTGGCGATGAAAAATGTATTTATTTCAACAATCCCAAACGAAAAAAATATATTTGAGCCTCGACCAACGGCCCCAATCGATCCGGCCAAGGCCAGATCGCCTCGGCCGAAAGACAATGCTGGGTAGTTTCTGAGATCAGCGTGGTGTTATATGGTATGAGCTACTAAAACCAGGTGAAACGGTTACTGGTGCACGCTACCATCAACAATTTGAATTGTGCTATACGTCAGAAGAGGCCCGAATTTCAACTTCGCCATGACAAAATTTTATTCCAAGATGACAACGCATCGCCACATTGAACTTCGGTCAGTAAAAACTTGGTATAATCGTACAACTGGGAGCCCCTACCCCACCCGCCGTACTCACCAGACCTGGCGCCTTCCGATTACTATTTGTTTTTATCGATGTGACAAGCACTCAACGATTCGCACTTCAATTCTTACGAGGATGTGCAAAAATGGCTCAATGAATGGATAGCTTCAAAAAATGAACAATTTTATTGGCGAGCAATCCATAAATTTCCTGAAAGATGGGAAAGATGTGTAGCTAGCGAAGGAAATTACTTTGAATATTAAATTTGTAACAATTTTCGCAAAATAAACGCATTTTTTTTTTTAAAATACTGGTTTCATATTTGTACACCTAATAATCTTGTGAATGGTTTCAACGGGTATTGCCAAGCTATTGGTAAAATTTTATACAATTTCTGATCAATGCTGCAAGTCTGGTCCTTTAATCGATTGGGCCTCTAAATTCTACTATCCCTTACTGTTTATAATGAATCAAATATCTCCTAAAAGGCCATGGTACAAAATTGAGATTGATGGGTTTGTTTCAAAACCTCGTGGAAATTGCTGGGATTGTTTCAAAACCTCATCGAGATTGCTGACTCGTTTCATAATCTCATGGAGATTGCAGGGTTTGTTTCAAAACCTCGTGGAGATTGCAGTTTGTTTAAAAATCGCATGGAATTTACCGCATTTGTTTGCGAATATTATTTTTTTATCTCTGTTCTGGATGGGATAGCCAAACAAAAGTTTTACTAGATGGCATTATTAGCTCATTTTTGACCAATGATGGAGTTTGCTGATTTTGTTTTCAGACGATTCATATATACGGTGGTTGATGAAGAGTCTTTCCAGTCGTGACTTTGCGACTGCTGTCTAGAATATATATAGTATAGAATAAATGTCTATAAAAAAATACACTTTATATTTGATCCATTCTCATAATGTCCAAAAAAAAAGAAAGTACAGTAGAACACCGTTTATCTGAAGTAATGGATATTTTCGGAGTATCAATATTTTCGGATAATTGATGAGATACCTACGTTTTTCAACAAAACCATTTGCTTTTATAAAAGACTTCTTCGAATCTCAAATCCCCAATGATGCCGAATATCACAATGAATTTTAATGTAATAAATTTACATATTCTGCAAAATGATTTCATAGCAAATTGCCTTATTAGTCATGCATCAATAATGCTCCCATGATACTATCAGATGTAGACCACATTCGATAAAAGCCGGCTACTCCATTCAGATAAGGCCATTTTGGAGAGCACAACAAACAGTGGCTTTGTTGAGGATAGTACTCCGGGTGTGCTTTGCTCATTATCAATCATGAGTATCCAGATCGTCATTCTTCTTCTTTTTCTGAAGCATTGCAGTACTTGTCCTTTCGCACCCCTAAAGATTACAGAAGTGGTCTCTTACTGACTAAGAATCCACAACTGTGGCTAATATTTTGTCACTTATTATGGAGTTTAATAAAACCTATTTATAATCTAATGAAGGGTTTATTTAGCTATAAGTACATTACTATAGTAAATTCCTATTGGCCTTACTTCTAAATACATACTAATCTTATATGTATATTAGTTAAATTGAAATATATATTGGGCTCGATTGCGTTTCTTCGTCAACTAAAATCGGAAATTAGTCCGTGTGAACGAGACAGGGCAATACGCTAGAGCAAAGTGTGAGATGACCGGTTGTCACTTTTTCGCATTAAAACTGCCCGCCAAGGTCAAATCTTACACCGCACAAAATATGCTCGAATTTATTCGGACGAATATAAGTTCGACAGGTAGTATTATCGACGATCGTTCGTTTCATATTCCGCTCTAACGTATTGCTCTGTCTCGTTCGCTTGGACTAATTTTAGTTTTAGTTCACAAAGAAACGCAATCGGGCCCTATATTAGAGTAAATTAAATATCTCCAAAACTTATCTTTAAATTTGTTTTATGATAATGATGAAGACTCTTGTAATCATTATTATATTTTACAGACAGGCAGCATAATTGCTGATATGTCTGAATTTTACTCTAATATGTCTGAAGTTTATATACAGTATTTTTAAATATATGTCTAATCCTTTTTTAAAATATGTTTACATGCTTCAACCAGTGTTCGGTCAATCGACTAAATTTGATAATCGACTGATCAATTATGACTAATTTAGTTGTGACTGAAGTTAATCGCAATAGACAATAATCATGAGTAAATCAATCTTCAATCATGACTAACTTGCTCTTTAGATGCCACCCGACAATTCTTTCTATTATAGAGCCATTGGTTGGCTGTACTTAGATTCTCACCGGTTTCGCCGGTCAGTCGCTCGGCAGACCCACAGAACGACCAACTGACCGGCCGACCGACAGGCAGATCCACCGATGGGCTTAACGTCCAACCGACTGACTAAAAACATTTTGAAGAATTTCAATTGCAATTTTTACTCATGTTAACAATTGAAACTAATCGTTAATAACGATTAACGTAACATTAGTCGACTAAATTTTGCCTAACACTGGCTTCAACCACCTTAGCAGGTAAACTGTTCCACTGGTCCACAGTTGGGTTAGCTAGAAAGTGTTCTGGGATTGGTGTGGGATCATGTTTTCTCCAGTTTAAAGTCGTGTCCTTGCAGATGATGTGAGTGGTTCCGCTTAAATATTGAATGCAACTAAGGGGCAATTATAACATCCGTTGAATATATTATACATCTCAGTGAGATCAACCCTAATTTGATCCTTGAGTGTGGGTATTTTTTGATTTTGTGCTTCTGAATTTAATTTCGAAGTTTTATTTCTCCTGAATACCTTAAAATATAGCAACAATCTAAAATTGTTGTATAGAATTGTGTACCTTAAAACAAAAGTAAAATTTTCAAACTTTTCTTCATAGTCAATTTGAGTAGTTGCACAAGGACTGCTAGTGCATTGGGTGTCCTGTATTGAGCTCTGACCAGCAACTGATGATGTCATTTTCACGACCTTCACACTTGAGGAGAATTTCGGGAAAGGCAACACGCTGGCAACAACAGTTCTTAATCAATGGGCAAATTTCAATGAGAATAACATCTCTGCCTTTGGCTGCTTAAACATTGTAGTAAAATGCTCATAAGACTAAATTGCCTTAAAATGTCCTTAAAAAAATGCTATTCTAATATTAAAATCGGCATTAAAATTGAACATAATTGATTATTAAAAATTGACTAAAAACCGATTAAGGTTGCCATTTCATGTATATAATAGTTTAGGGGAATTAAAACATAAGTGTTTATTTAATGTTCCCTTATTACTTTACTAGAACTAGGATAAGTATTGTGAAAGCGCCAAAAAAAAAATCGAGATGAAGATGGAAATATCCATTTTGACACCTCCTGAGATGATTAGGATCATTACCAGACTGAAGTATGTCTAAGAGTCTGTGCGTGTATTCTTCCACAATAGTGCCTAAACGCTTCATCCGATTGAGCTGAAATTTGGCATGCAGGCATCATTCAGTCGTGGCAAGAGTTGAAAATATTGTAGTTAAAATCGGTCCACCAGAGGGCGCGCTAGTAATACTTCAATCTTGAAATATTGCAGTTAGACTTGAAATTCAGTACACAGCCCAAGTAGCACAAATTGGCTATATAATGGTCACGGCAACGTTATCGCTACAGCTTTTAGTCACAAGAACTGATCATATAGCAGTCATATAAACGTTTATATAACGTCTATACCACCGGATTAGGCACATTTTATACGGCTTTTAGCTGAGTGGCTGAATAGCGGTCATAACAGCTACCTTTGGTGGTATAAGAAAGCTGAATAAGCGCTTATAAAGCACTTATAGCGCTTGCTGTGGCACCCTTATGTGGCCAGCGGCTGTATTACAACTTCTAGTTGGGTAATACCTTGAAGTGATATTGAATGGTAACAAAATGAAGCTGCACGATCATTTGCCGTTGCAAAAAGAGAATTCGTAATGGCTACTAATATATTGTATTTTATTGACTTTAAAATGATTGTATTTTAGTTTAATGCACCAAATTCTCTTGCGGACATTATTTCATCATCAATATTAAGTAACATGTCTAACAACATTTTTACGTGCCTTCAAAATATTAATATTTTAACTCAATTTTAATTCATAATTATGGTTTAATGTTTTTTTGTAAATTAATTTTATATTTTGCAGTAAAAAAAACCCTTGCTTGGTATTGTTCACAGACTTTGAAATAGGATTTGCATTTAATACGTGTATTTTATGACTTAAAATGCCATTAAAAATATACAAAAAATTTAGTTTATAAAGATTCGAGAAAAAATGGCCGCTCTGCTTGGCATCTGCATCTTTAATATATAAATAATAAATAAATAAATACAAACGGAGCTGCCATGGAAATCACCGACCGGAGTCGGGCCCATCATAATACTATTTTTTTTACACTTCTGGGGGGTGAGCAGTGGATTCCGGACTTACGAACCGGCTGTGGTAGGTTTAGGACAGCTGTCTTGCCACATGTGAGCGTTCACCTTACCACCCATTCACTCCCCCTTCGAAGCCATAGAATTTGAGATGCGCAAATCGCAGTTTTAGATAATTTTTCTAAGAAAGAGTTGATTATTTTTCTGGAAAGGCCAAGATCTTTAAAGAGGTGAAATAGAGATTTAGCTGGCAGGCCACGAGCGCCAACTTTCACCGCTAGAAGGTGAACAGTGAAGCCGTTCCGGGTTACGGCATTTGCAAGATCATGGTATTTATTTAATTTGTACTCGTGGTCTTTTGGGATATTTGATTCCCATGGAACAGTTAATTCTACAATAAGAGCCACCTTCCGAGATAGAGAGTAAAGAGTTATATCTGGACGGAGGGCTGTGCATCCGAGACTTTCAGGGAATTTATACTGCTTAGAGACCGAATCAACCTCCAGAATCCAATCTGTAGCTTTCTCAATTATTGAGAAAGGTTTTGTAGTTAAATGTTTTTTGCCTTTAGAGCCATCCCGCACAAACTGTATTGGGGGTTTGGAGGATACTGTCAAACCCTTGTTGGCACGAGCCACTGAGAGACTAATTACCTCGCGAATAACAGTGAGAACTTTGTCATGGCGGTAAGTGTACCGTCCTTGATCTAAGGCCACCTTGCAGCCAGCTAGAATGTGTCTAGCTGTGCAAGGGGTATTGCTACAGAGGGGACAAGAACTATCCTCGGCAAAGCTCCAACGAGCGAGGTTACTGGGGTCTGGAAGTGTATGCTGAAAGGCATTCAAATAAAATTTCAGCATCTCTGGCGTCCAGTCATAGAGCATTACCTTGCAGTGCATTGGAGGCGGAATGCAAAAGTCCCCAATTGTTGTCCAATCATTCTGGCATTGAAGGCCAATAGCATGAGCCATACTCTTGCTGTCGTAATCTCCCCGCAAAAGAGACTTCTTCAAGTCCACGTCGCTCGTGGTTGTACTGCCATACCCCAGACCAGTGCCATTCTGACTGATTCCAGTAAGGAACTTTTTGTGGAAGTCTACGCGGGCTTGTAGATCATTTGAATCACTAGGGCCACTTATTACGTGCTTCGATATTGCCGGATCTTTGGAATTGCACAGAATCGAATTTTTGGTTATTCTGGGGTTGGCGTAGAGCAGAGAGGGCAGTTTAAGCGCTAGCCCAAAATTTTGTTTGGACCTGAAGAGAGTCGAGGGGTCAGCTGGTTTGGCTAAGGACAGCCAGGATTTTAAACTAGCTGTCACCAGCACATCTAGACGGGACATATTGAGATGTCAACTACAACGGGCGAACCCGTCACCGCAGGACGTTTTAACGAATCATCGTTCTATCGACCGTGCAGTGAGCGTAGAAGACTTTGGACATTACAATCCGACGTCTAGCTACGCCACAACCCGTTAGAGACCAACGCCTTACCGCGAGTAGCCAGGTATGTTACCTGGCGGGCGGCACTCGCGCCCTAACTACCAATTGTGACCAGATTTCTCCGGTCTCTCGATTGGTTCCGAGTTCGAGGTCGCTTGCGCGGTCCTCTCCCTTACGAAGCGGTGAAACGGAGTGCACCGAATCTATCGCGGACCAAGGCGTCCTTTGCCCGACTCTGAACCGGGATCGGATGGCCAATGGTCATTTCAAGAGCAGTCGCCGTAAGGTAGACAACTACCCCCGCTCTATAGGAAACAATACAGTTCCCAGACTCCCCCGATTGTTAGTCGGAGAGCACAATCGATTGGCTTGCGCCGCTCGGTGCGCAGACCGTCCAGGAGCGCCAGAGGATTGATTCCCAGGGGAGACTGGTTGACCCAGTGTCCTACCCAGGCTCGCACCCCATGCGTGGAGGCCATCGGATGGGTGTTGACCCGTGAGTGTGACCGACCTTGAAACAGAATGGGTCTTCGTGGCCAACTCAGCAAGGGCCCATTAGCTCCCATCTAGACGGGACAGTTGGGTTTTGGTAAAATCGTAAATAAGAAAGGGCCATGACAAATGTGACGTTAGATAATTGTCATAGATCCAGGCCTTACGAGGGCCAGAAATTAGCAAGGTATCTATTTTCGCCAGGCAACTTTTGAAATGCTCTATAACATGATCGCCCGAGACGTCTTTTCCCTGATGGGTGATTTTTCTGCTGAGGAATTTGAAATGATTGTTTGGGTCTATAAGGGAGATATTAGAGCCCTTATAGACCAATTTGGGGTCATAGGATGTAAATTTTGTGCCCATGCGGGCGAGTCCAAGGCAAAAACATTTGGCCTTATGAAACTATAAGCTGCGTAAGTGAGGTCCTAGTGACAACTTCACACCTTTAACTCTTTGTTAATCAATTACCTCACTTCAATATGACTATAAGCTGTATAAAGGTGGGTCTTGTAACCAATATACAGGCTTTGGTGGAGTAAGGGTAATGTAGTAACTTTAGTTTTGTTTGTTCTATATAGGTTATTTATTCGACTACTATACAGCTGTTAAGTTACAAAATGGTTATAAATTAGTATGTTTTATAGCAATTATACCACCCTTATTCGACTAAAAGGCTTTAATAAGACAAAATTATATGACTAAAAGGTAATATAAGCCAAATTGCTTTAAATGACATCTTTACATAGCTGAGAGTTAATCTGAACGCATTTACATGACTTTTAATCAGCTTAAAGCTACATTTGGCACTTCTTATATGGCTTTTGTGCTTGTTGGGAGATGCCTTGTTCGATCGAAATCGTGTTGAGAAATTTTGCTTGGAATATCTAGTTTACAAGTAATGCATTTTTTTAATACCGCCGTATTTAAGAAAACACTACATCAATTTTGGAGAAACACCATTTTAAATCCACGGAAATACTACAAAATACTAAAATGTGCTACTTTTGCTATCATAGTCACCAAGACATGCTGCAGTCCTTGGTTCACAGAATTTTGAATAAAAAACGCAAAATGACCGTCTGCGCATCGTAAATAAATATGTTTTAAGAAACATCTTTGGAATCTCTTGGGTTTGACAAATGAAAACCGAGGCATCAAACCATAATATACCGGCGTTTTGCTAACGTATGCAATTTGTGAATGAACTCTGTAATGTGGGTTACTCAGCATTTGCTACTGATTGATCATTTGACTCTCTCGGACCCCTCTGTTTGATTCACTATTTGCTGTCACCATTTTGTCTAATCATATGTTGATCTGTATAGTCACATGAATAAAAATATTACAGGAGGTCAATTTAAATATTTATAGCTATGGTTTTAAGGCTGCTATGAGCAAATGTAAATTAATTAAATTAAAATGAAATATATTAAATGTCAAAGATCTATAGAATTATAGTATTTGTAAGTATCTAATACGATTATTATAAATCACACTGCTGTAAATAAGTCTTTGTACAGTTACCCACAAAATAAATGCAGAGTCGTATTGTTTAAATTTAATGTTGCACACATCCAGTGTCATGCAACTTTTTTTGACATTTCTACAACCTTCGTGGCTTGAAAAACAATTAGGAGAGTGGACAATAATTTATTTGTCTCAAAATGTGATTCTTTCCTGAAAAGGGGCTTTTTATTCGACGCCTCTGTTATTTTTGTGTAGTTTAATCTTGAACACTTTGCAAGACAGTTGTATTGAAATCATTTTTGATTCTCTCCGTGAATATTTAAAAAAGATATAATTTGAAATACGGTCGTTCAACCCTGACATGTAAAAGTGTCTATAGTGCTGTTGACCTGTAAATTTCTTATTATATTTTATTAAAATGGATAAAATTAGTGTAATGGATCGACAAAAAAACATTATTCAACGCAAAGAAGGACATTTAATGCAAAAAATTGATCAACGACTCAAAAATCTGTAGAATCCATTATGTGAACAAAAAATTCAAACCGATCAAATTGAGGACCGTCCGAGGAGTAAGTGACCCAAGAAGATTGACTCTTGCGGCATTTCGGTAATCCCATCGGTTCCTACTGAAAAATAATCTTCGAAGGTGTGTGGCCAAGCGGAAACCATTACTTTTAAAGAATAATCATTAAAGGTGATCAAATTTTGCTCAAGCAGATAAAGCTTAAACCATGAAATAGTGGAAAAGGGTCCTCTGAACGAACGGATGCGCCCAAATTCAAAATTTTCGGAAATTATCGTCTCCAATTCGTTTTGCAGACACCCAGAAGTTCAGTGTTTGGCTGCAACAGTTAAGCACGGGGGAGGTTCTATAATTGTATGGGGGGGGGGGGTATTTCTCCGCGAATGGAGTAAGACTGTTGGTCAGAATTAGGGAGAGACTGAATGCAGTTGGTTACATAAAAATATTAAGGCAGTATGCTATTGCAACTGGGCGCAGGTTGATCGGGAATAACTTTATCCTACAGCAAGACAACAACTCTAAGCACACAGCAAAACATTTCTCTGAATATCTGTTTCGTTTTCTCCATTTTAACAGATTGCCTTAAACGCCAAAATATTGCTATTTGTGTATTAGTCTTCGCAAAGGGAAAACTGTCAAAGCTTTTCGGAAATCTAGGTACCAGATTGGTGCAATAATGAAATATAAATAAATTTAAGGTCATGTTTTGTTCTGTCAAACTTTTTTTATTTATTACTTTCAATTAATAAAAAATACTTAATATAGAAATGTCAAGAAATCACTTAAAAACTAAAAATTCTTCTTAGTGTACTTTTTCCTCTTGTAATCATTTTCGTCGGTTTCTCTTTGCAAGTACCAATAGTAATCCGCCATCATGCTGGAATTCCATTTTCCCTGAAAACGCTGTTCTATGGTGGCCATATCCTGGTGAAACCTCTCACCATGTTCATCACTTACTGCCCCGAGGTTTTCCGGAAAAAAGTCTAGATGCGAATGTAGAAAATGGATCTTGAGAGACATTCTTGCGCCCGTTTTTTTATAGCAGTCCAACAGTTGCTTTACCAGAACAACATAATTATTATGCTTGTGATTACCTAAGAAGCCTTCTACTACGGCTCGAAAAGAGTGCCAGGCGGCCAGTTGAACAGGAGTGAGATGCTTTTCAAACTCTTTATCGTTTAATGTTTCGTGTATTTGCGGGCCAATAAATATACCTTCCTTTAACTTAGCGTCGGATATTCTGGGAAACTTGGCCATGAGATACTGGAACCCAGATCCTTTACAGCTTTTACAAAAGCTTTAGAGCTTTTACAAAATTCTTCATAAGACCAAGCTTGATGTGAAGAGGTGGCAAGAAAACTTTTTCCGACTTCACAAGTGGAATAAATTTTATATTTTCTTTTCCAGGTGTAAATTCTTTTCTCTGAGGCTATGTTTTCTTTTTGTAATGATCATTCGTAGCTCTGCTATCCCATAAACATAAGAAACAGCAATACTTCGTGAATCCTCCTTGTAAACCCAGCAACAAGGCAACAACTTTCAAACCACCACAAATATTCCATTCAAATTCTTTGTAATTTATCAGGTTTATCAGCAGAGACATACTATCATAAGTTTCTTTCATATTGACGGCATGAGCAATGGGAATTGAAGGTTTTTTATTTCTGTTGTGAAGCAACACCGCTTTCAAGCTGCTTTTAGAAGAATCCACAAATAGTCTCCAACACTTGCATCATGAACTTGATTCATTTCTCGAAACAATCCATCGATGTCTTTGCAGTAACAAACGCCATCCTTCATTTCAAAATAAAACGATAGGGTTATATTTCTTTTCCGAAAATAAGAAATTCTTGTTCAATTTGAAAGTAAATTCCATTGTTTCAGTCGTGAGGCAAGCAATTCTGCATGCTGTTTTGATAAATTAAGATTCCTGACAAGATCGTCAAGCTCACTTTGTTCAATAACATGCGGTTTTTCTTCGCTACTGTAACTTTCATCGCTCGATGAAGAGATTTGCATCCCTGACGTAGAAGTAACAGGCTCGCCGAACGGTTGTTCGTAGGGAATATCCTCGATGTTAGAGGGTGGAGCTGGAATTGGTGCTTCGGAGCTATGTAGGATCGGTCTAATTGCAGATGGTAGGTTTGGATACTCAATGCAATGTTTGTTTTTGTTTGAAAATCCCGCGATATTAGTAAGGCAGAAGTAGCAGTCGGCAGAATGGTCTTTCGGCTCTCGCCATACCATTGGGACACCAAATGGCAAATTTCTGCCCTTCCCATGTAACCACTGGGTCAGATTAACTTTACAGGTAGTGCATAAGAAATGCAGAGCGCATGACTTGTCTTGGTCACCAACATGGCAGCCGAAGTAATGATAATACACTCTTTTTATCATGGGAGTAATATTATTTCTCTGTTTGACAAATGTGTAATGTCCACATACGTAACAGAAGCTGTCGACAGCAGTCTTTCAGCCTCTTGAAGTGCTCCCAGACATTTTGTAGGAATCCGGCGTTTTTAACACTTTCAACTCACAACAATTTTTATAAGACTAGCAGCTGAACGTATGACATCTGTCAGTTAAAGCTAGCAGTGTTACCAGCGTCAAAATGTTGCCATTTGAAAAGCAGTGTTGCCATGACAATTTTTTTTTTAACAAACAGTCAACGACAAATATACATTTTGTTCAAAATTACATATATACGTAACTAAAAAACGTGACGTGGTAGATTTTTTTTATTAACAGATTAGGATTCTACTCCACAATGCCTATCTAGATAAGTTGTTTTCATTTGAGTTACAAAAAATTAATAAAAAATGTTGGCCAGTGATTAGTCTTGCTTCACTGTTTAGACTTCTGCAATGAAACATCCCCGCTCAGTCTTTTCAAAAATGCACGGTAAAATTTGACATTTTGAGAATTTCTTCTAATTTGGGTGCTGTTTTATAAAGTCTCCAATACATCAGAAAAATGTCATCTTTATTGATGCAATATTCCAAAAGTCTCTATTAAAAGTAATTGACAAAAAGCTCTTCCGGTATCCTACTTGTATAAAGAATCTAAAGTGCTAGACGTTCGTCAGATATTTGCTAAGGTAATCCTACTCTACTATTACCACCATGAGAATCATCATCTATATGCAACACACCATATAGTTTCAAGAGTAACAGTAAACAAACAGCACCTTGTCCCAAATAAGCCAACAAGTTTTGCACAAACATTTTTCTCAGATGCTCCTCAACTTTACAACAAAATGAATAATGTTTTTTCTGCAGGAGTGAGATCTAGGACTAATAACGGAGTAGAGGAAAATCTAACTAAGTCACTATTGACAATGGGTCGACAGGAAACGGAGACACTAATATCATACACACATATATATATATATATATATATATATATATATATATATATATATATATATATATATATATATATATATATATATATATATATATATATATATATATATATATATATATATATATATATATATATATATATATATATATATATATATATATATATATATATATATATATATATATATATATATACATACATATACATACATACATACATACATACATACATACATACATACATACATACATACATATATATATATATATATATATATATATATATATATATATATATATATATATATATATATATATATATACAGGGTTATTGGTTATTAGAAGTATTCCTTTAAATAGTTCATAGAAGAGGTCAATTGCAGTCGATTTAACCATATAATGCCTAATGCAAAAATGAAGCATTCCTGAGATATTTAAAATTTTAGTTTTTTTTAAAACAACTGACATCTTTCGTTAAAAAAAATAATTTAAAAAAAACTACGCATTATTTTAATATTCCTTTATTGCTTTTGGGTTGGTGACATCCCAAAAAATAAATATTATCTGTGGAATGTACATTATTGAAGTTAATTTTGTCACTATGCTCGAAAACATTTGAAAACTAATAAAAAAATGCGACATATTTACACAAAAATGCATGTTTAAAACTAAAAGTCACAAGACTATTTTCTGTGCATATTAGCTTAAAAACATCTGCATCTTATTAGCTTTCGAATGAAGTATTACAACCCCAAATCGACAATGCAATGAAAAAAATATGACCAAAACAATAGGTGTAGGTACAACCAAATGTTTAAGGGTTAAATATTGGAAGCACATCTTCTACAAACAAATTTTAAGTTTTAATGGTAAAATCATTATTTAAACAATTTCGAAACCTAATTTCTATTAAAACCCTTAAGTTTAACAATTACTATGAATAGAATATGTTACACAATAAATTATTTTTGGCTTAAAGTTGGATAAATCTTACTATTTTTAGCATAAAGTTACAGTTTTAGCATAAAGTTAGAGAAATCTTACGATTTTAACTTGTGGTGGGAGAAAAATAATGTTTTTTTTCATTTATTTACAGTTCATTTTCAAAATGACCACCTCTATTTCGCAAACATACACGCATTATTTTACGCAGCTCACTTTTGACTACCTTAGTAGTCAAAGTGTTTCTTATTTGTTGAGCTGCATTTATTATGCGTTTTCTTAGCTCATTCACAGTGGGGACAGGAAACCCATCACGGTAGACCAACGACTTCATGTGAACCCAGACAAGTCCATGGGTGTTAAGTCAGGAATCCGCGTTGGCCAGGGTATCGGGCCGCCCCTGCCAATCCATCGATTGGGGAACTGAAAAAAGATAATGGTAACTAACAAGAAACTAATACCCGAGTATTTTTTGTAACTCTAATGTAAAAAACACCTAATTACCTTGTCGTCTACGTACGATGGCAGTCTCCCGAAGCCGACGATAAACACTATCGAAAACACGACATCGGGTATTCGGCGATTTCGAAATTGAGCCGCGTATTCACGACGGGCAACTGCAGAGTTGCCTCTGGCTAATCCGTAGTGATACAGGATATCTGCATATTCTTCATTTGTGAAGGAACGTCTTCTTTCTCGTTGAGCCATAACCAGTCCTTATAACAGATCACAATTCGAATCGCCAGGAGGGCAATCAATCACAGAAATCAGTTCACAAGTCGTCCCGCACCTCTCCTTCCCTTCGTCGTCCCGCACCTCTTCCTACTATTATTTTGATCATATTTTTGTCATTCCTTTGTGGATTTGGGGTTGTAATACTTCATTCGAAAGCTAATAAGATGCAGATGTTTTTAAGCTAATATGCATAAAAAATAGTGTTGTGACTTTTAGTTTTAAACATGCATTTTTGTGTAAATATGTCGCATTTTTTTATTAGTTTTCAAATGTTTTCGAGCATAGTGACAAAATTAACTTTAATAATGTACATTCCATAGCTAATATTTATTTTTTGGGATGTCACCAACCCAAAAGCAATAAAGGAATATTAAAATAATGCATTGTTTTTTTTAATTATTTTTTTTAACGAAAGATGTCAGTTGTTTAAAAAAAAAACTAAAATTTTAAATATCTCAGGAATGCTTCATTTTTGCATTAGGCATTATATGGTTAAATCGACTGCAATTGACCTCTTCTATGAACTGTTTAAAGGAATACTTCTAATAACCAATAACCCTGTATATATATATATATTAAAATAACACACAATTTTTAAAATCTATATAGGGTTAATAATATATATCTATAAGTACATATGTATGTATATATTTATTTTTTATAACATTACCTATTTATTATTTGTATACATATTTAACCGCACACAATAATAAGCAATTGATGCCCCATAATAAGTAAACTACAATACATACATATAGATTAAGCCTGCCTTAGTACAGGCGAGGCCTAGTTAGGATGGCTTTGTAATTACAATAAATGTACCTTTGTAAATTTAATAAAGAAATTAAATTTGATGTGTTTCGTTTCATCATATTGTATTTTATGATCTTTTCGCCATTAGCGAATTTGTCCCGAGGTGGCAATTAAACCTTTTAATTTCCACTAAAAATTATAGAGAACGTGTGAATTGGGGTCACATTATTAATAGTGACTAATTGGATGGTTTAGTAGCAATGACCGACGGGTGATGAATCAATCATGCAAACTTTCAAAAATGGTAAATTCCAAATCGAGTTCTTTATGTTTTAATGTTTTTCAACACATGTATGCAGATTGCAAATATTGTTTTAACAGTTCTTATCGATAGAAAATGGCATGTGACCACATTATTGGATTGGAAAGAAATACTGGCCTGCTATTCAACATAAAATCAAACACCATTATCAATCATGTGGGTCAGTAGAAATTAATATAGATACTGCACCGAGCATATAATTAATTCAGAATATTTTACATTTAATTTGTCATTTTTGTTGAGATAGATTATCACATAAACTAATAGAGATATATCTTTTGATGATTACACTTTTTGCCGCACCCAGTTTAAGAATCACTTAAAGACAGCCCCATTTAATTTCTTCTAATGCACGGTAATATTTTAAATGGCTATGTAGATTTTATGACTAATTCATGGCTTGGTATAGATTCTATGGGACTTTACGGTTTTTAGGTATAATATTGTTTTTGCTTTTAACTACATATGTCTGATTTTTTATCACAAAATAAATTTATTCCATAAATTTATTTTTTTATTTTCTTTTTAACTTTTCCAGCCCACAAACCGACGAGAAAGGAAAGTATTGTGAACGCCTTTCTGTGTGTCTGTCTGTCTGTATTCCTCCACTATAGCGCCCAAACGCTTAATCCGATTGAACTGAAAGTTGGCATGCAGGCATCATTTGGTCATGGCAAGAGTTGAAATCGGTTTGTCAGATGGCACCCTAGTTGTATTTTAATCTTAAAATATTGGGTGTAGAGACTTGAAATTTAGTACACAGATGTCTTGTTGGGTCAAAATCGCATTGTGAAATTTTAATTAGAATATCTCATATACGAGGTGTAGCGATTAAATTCCGAGAATTTGTAAATAAAATGCAGGCAAATCAAGTTATCAATCAAACTTTATTAACGGCCTTCACAGTAGGCCCCTCCTAACTCAAAACAACGTGTTCAATGTTTCTCCCACGATTGGAAGCAGCCTTGATAGTCCTCTAAATTAAGGCCTTTCAAGACAACGGTCGCAGTCTCCTGGACGGCCTCTACGGTGCCATGGTGGGTTCCTTTGAGGTGACTCTTTATTTTAGGGAACAAGAAGAGGTCACAGAAGGCCTAGTTGGGGCTGTAGGGTGGATGCGGTAACGTTAAGATAATTTTTCTTGCCAAATATTGTTGTTGGATTGTGAGAATTTTGGGCACTATCTTCGCACAGAGCTTTCGCATATTCAAATTTTCCTGTAACATCTTCCCAATTGTTTCTTTATTTATATTTAGCTCGTATAAGAACCCAGGGGTAGGCGGCAATTAGACAGGACTAGCTCTCGAAGACGGTCGACATTTGCGTCTGTTTGTGTGAGAATTGGCGCTCCTGACCGCGGATCGTCATCCAACGATTCACAACCATATCTGAACCGTTTTGTCCATTCAAACAGACGTTATTGTGACAGACACTCATCTCCATACACTTGCCGTAATTTTCGTAGGATTGCTGCAGGTTTTCACCAGTTATGAAAAAAAATTGGATCCCAGCACGTTGCTTGAAAACTGAGTCAGTCATTTCAGCGACCGAGTTAAAAAACTTGTCTCCGAAGAACACCCGTAAAAAACGAACCACACGTGCGATTACAATGAAATCTTCACTGCGACTGAGTGGAAGGACCCATCTAACCAGGCGCATGCACACCAGTCATGCAGTGTTGCCAGTTCGCATGCCGCAACTAAATTCTCGGAATTCAAAATCCACACCTCGTACAAGCTACGGTAATAATATTTATCTTCCGCTATACATTTTAATTAAATATTGACACTATCTGTTGGCGCTTGGCCCAACCCTTCCCTTAACGGTTAAACGAACCGCTCCGTCCGAGGCGGTTGTAACGGAATCCAACCGGGTTCGTCCGCCTCATCAATTTTATTTATGAAATTAATACTCTAATGAAATCAGTCCTTGGCTACTTTCCGGGAGTCTTGGGTGACAGGCAATTTTGTTAAAAGATTGTTGTTTCCACTAATTTCTAATCTTTTGTAGAATCAAAAAATATTTTTAAAATTATGTACTGTGTAAGTACCACCCTGTTCAAAACGTATCCATCCTTTGGTCGCCAAATATAGAATTATCCATATTCAAATTTGCTCTAATTTAAAAAGTAATCCCCTTGGAAATGCACATACTGCTCCCAACATGCCACCATAGTGGACAACACTTCTGGAATGTTGTCCGACTGGGCAGTCACATTACGCATAATTTATTTATTTATTTATTTGTATCAAACATAATTATAAAATGCATAAAAATGGTCATAACAAGTAATGGTGCGAAGAAACAACGGCCCACATTCACATGACCATGCTCAGCGTATACCCAACTAGGCCAAATATAGCCTGTATCTGGGCATACGACTTACTTTCTGACTTAGGTGGAGAAGCCTAACTGACGTAGGTACTCATATAGATACATCTACACATACACACATACATATACATACATACACAAATATATAAATATAACGATCTAAATATATTATAGTATTATTCTTTTGCATTATATTACAATATAGTACATTTTGTTTAATATCTTATATCATATTATATAGTATAATAGTAAAGTTATGCAGAAATATATATATATATTTTTTTAAAGATCTTCTCTTGATTGGAATTGGTCCCTTTCAGTGGCATTATCCACTTAGGGATTAGCCAAAAATCACAAGGACCCATGTCTAGAGAGTAGGGCGCCTGCGATATTCATGGAATAGACTTGCATGGCCAAAGTCTACACTTAGTCAGTGACATTGTCATTTTGGCTTTTGGAGTCCACTAATGTGCGGCCATCTTAAAGCGGTTGTACTAATCCTTTATTCATGAGATGCATATGTACTCGTCCCCAAAAGCCTGTTGTATGTTGTGAATGGTTTCCATTTAAGTAATAGCTAGTTCTAATAACTTCTTCCATCCTTGACCGATTGCTAGCGACTGACAGTTTCAAGAGGGGAGAAAAAACCATGCATCTCTCCACACCTTAGCAGGCTTCCTATGCTTCATTTGTGTACAGAAAAAAAAATGGTTTTATATTATAAGTGACTACATATATGGCGAGCATTTTTCTCTGTATTTACTTCGTCAAATTTTCTACAAAGCTGTATAAGGCAGACTGACGAGTAATTGTTTTGATTGAGATATCAAATTTTATTGACTAAGGTCAGTAATTAATCTAGGTAAGTACAGTAATCGGGTAATCAACCTGCCCAAATAACTTAAGGATAATATTTTTTATCAAATATGGCAATTGGATAGATAATGTTCTGTAACAAAATGTAATGTTGCAAAACTTGTATCTGCATCGGAGTGATAGCGTAATGCAATGTCATTGTATGAAATGTTGATAACCTTTATTTTAGTGTCAGTCGTTGTTGCAAGTACTTGAGTTGAACTGGATATTTTTTTTTTTTTAGGTTTCGTATTTTTTAATTTTATTGTTTATTTTTGTACCTTACGTTGGCAGTGATTTGGATTACTTACACACACCCTTGAGTTAACAAGTAAATATATAAAAAGAATAAAAAACACGACTGCCCTTGCAGAAAGTAAACTATTGTATTTATAATAATTTTTATTACCGTTTTTTTATGAAATTTATGTGGTATATGTATTTATCTATATAGATACATGTATATTTCCGGAATGTACTCAATCAGACTTTCCATTTGACACTAAACATAATACATTTATGTTAATTTATTGTCATTTGGATATTTAGACAACTTACTTGACTTAAAGATTCTAACAATATCACACACTCCTAACTCAGTTTAAGCGTTTAGAAGTTATGGTGGAATAAAGAAACGAAAACATACATAGATGAACCCTGAACACATTACACTCCT